>OZ010602.1:82448379-82523379 GCA_963932145.1 Acanthosepion lycidas | reverse complement strand
ATATATATATATATATATATATATATATAATATATAAAGCAGTATATTTATTTTTATATATAATTATGTATATATATATATATAAAGCAGTATATTTATTTTTATATATAATTATGTATATATATATATATATATATATATATATAAAGCAGTATATTTATTTTTATATATAATTATGTATATATATATATATATATATATATATATATAAAGCAGTATATTTATTTTTATATATAATTATGTGTGTATATATATATATATATATATATATATATATATATATATATATAAAAGCGGTATATTTATTTATATATATATAATTATATATATTAAACAGTTTATTTATATATATATAATTTTATAAATATTTTTTACAGCAAAAAAGCAAAAATTACCTCAACAGACAGTCTATTTCAAGCCATTCTATGTGCGGCTATCATCAGCCCCTAAGTGTCTGTTTGAGAGCATTGTTTTAAATTTATTTTCAATGTCAGTCCTCCTCTGGTAGATGCCTTCTTAATGAGAATGGGTTTCTGTCAGTGATTGGGTGGTGTGTAAGATATCTTATCCCAGGGGGAAGCAGTCTGGGGTTGGAGTTTATTTATGGCCAGAACATTTGTTGTTTGTAGTTTAATATCCTACTGTGACATTTCTTACACAGGCCCAGAGTGTGTTCAAGCTCTCTATGGATTAGTTTTAATAATTAATATTACTAGGATCCACCCGGATTGTATACCAATGGATCGATTTCCTCTACTAATTTTATATATATATAAGTGAACATTGAAGTCAACACTCAGAGGCAACAGACTGTTTCATGCTAGATGCAATCATCAGGCCGTGTGTCTGATGATTGCGTCTAGCATGAAACAGTCTGTCTCCTCTGAGTGTTGACTTCAATGTTCACTTTTATATTTACATACACTCTATCTCTGATATTGAGCACTTTATCCCATAAATATAGCACACCTTAAATCTATATTTTTTCATATATAATTAATACAAGTAAAAGATTTGTCACTTAGTTGATTGATGCTACCTTCAGCATCTCAACTCCAGAGTTTCATGGACGGATCTTCTGCGAATCACTTTATCCACTCGTCAGTATCTATCAGCAATTGACTGCTTATAGTTTTAGATTTTCTTTTTTTATTTGCATTTTTCACTGGTACAAGTTTGTTTTTTTTGTTTTTTTTCATAGTATATTGGTGTTTGCATGCTTTCGTCTGCACCTATGTGCGTACATGTAGAATGTTGGGATTATTTTTCCTTTTCATCATTTTTTTCCTTATACACTCAATCCATGACATTTTTTCCCTTTCTTTTTCACTTGTTGCCATTTTTATTTCCAGTTTTCTCAACATAGGCTGTTAATAAAAGAAATGACAAGAGAAAAAATTTTATGCCAGTGTGTTTTGTTCCTTTAGGAACATCATCAAGGCAAATTTCTTTACAAACTTGTATTTATACGCACAGAAAAAAGTATCATTGAGAAAAATATAACATTATGCATTTAGATTTGAATGAGAGAATGTTCTAAAATAATAAAAAATATCTCAGCATTAAAGAAAGGAAAAGAAACTGTGGAGGATGTTAAATTTTTGACGTATTGTTAAACAAAAATTAATGTTTTTATTATTGTTGTTTTTTTTTAAGGGTCTAAACCATATTTTAAAGGTATGAACTATTTTCCTTTAATTCTTACAAAGTTTTATTCTTTTACAGATTTGAAGAAATCTTTGGACCGCTTTATTCAGGAACAAACCAAACTCTTATTTGATTCAGATGGACAGTCTGCATTGGACCGTGTGCGGACTGGTCAAGTATCAGTTGACCAACTAGTTGACCAATGGACAAAAGCTTTCACTCAGGTGAGACAGTTTCTGTTCATTAAAAAAAGAAAAATTCTCAGCTTTTGACTCGAGATCATAGAATAACGACTGAAATTTAAAGAAACAGGATGAAAGAAGGAAGGATTTGTCAAAAATTAATAATAATGATGCTTTATCTAAGAAAAGAAAACAACTTTAGACTGTAGTTGATAGTCGTGCCTAGCCTGATCCAGCACAGGTCAAGTTTTGTAGATCATTCTGTCTGTTCATCTATGCAGCTCATCTGTGATTCAGCTTTTTGACCACGCATGCAAATTAGCGATAGTTTTAAAAGCACAAGAACCACATATGCACTTTACCTAAATTGCAAATGGTGGCTCCAGCTGGGCAAGTGAGACATCGTGGTCTCTTAGCCGCATGTAGGTTAGAATTACTTGCTCCTATTTCACCACAAAGACTCAGTGAGAAAATAGTAAAAAAGAAATCTAGCATTGTAATTTCAATATTCATGAATAAGTCTTGCAAGTCCAAAATGAAAAAAAATACCAGGGGCGTCAATTAAAAGTAGTCAAAGATCCAATATCCATGACTCGTAACATATGTCTGCCTACTTTACCTACAAGGAACAGAGAATAATGCTGCTCTTGTCCAAAGTAGTGCTTCTATATTGAGATAAGAAAGGCTGTATTTGGTTGAAACTGGTCGGCAAGTGCAAAAGATGCCATACTTTTAGGCCTTACTAAAGTAGACTTGATTATGATTTTCTCATTTGACAAACAACACAGAGGACACAAATTCATTTCCAAGGTAAGACTTGGTTTTCTCGTTCATCACCATAGACTTCTACTGGGAATAAAGAAGTAACAGACATAAGATGTAAAACAGTCGTAAAAAATTAATAATAATGACAGTGCTTTATCTGAGAAATGAAAAAAAAAACTCAAGACTATTATATCTATTACTAGTAATACAAGGGACAGCTGAAATGTTCATAAAGTATTATGGCCACATAATGTTAAAACACTGGTTCCCATACGATCACTAAAGTTAAGCAATGTCAAGCCAGGTCAGTATCTATATGAGTGACCACTTGAGTATACCAGCTGCTGGAAGCTTGGTTGTGTGGGTGGTGTAATGGATTGGCTTGGAATTTTTCATTGGATAGCCAAGTTCTAGTTCCTGTTAGATTCATTATATTCACTTACATATTTCTTAGGAAAAGTATGAATCCACTGCTTCTCTCCCCCAAATATGAGTTAATTAGTAAAACTTGTATCACTAAATCATTATTATTTCAAAAAAAAAAAAATTCATACAATCTAAAAAAAAAAAAATTTTCCGGCTTTAAATAACCTGTAATGGGTTGATAAACCATAAAAAATGAATAACTCAAATGTTTATTGGCTGACCAAGATATAAATGTTAAATAGACACACCAGTTAGTAGACAAAAAGACACAAGTGTACCAAAATGAAACAGCTGTTAACATTAAAGTAATATGAAATAAACAACGTCAGATTATAAATAAAAACTATCAACTCCTTATAAATCAAATATATATATATATGTAAAAATCATCTCGTGTCAAATGTGTATTGAGGAACGGACAAAAGATGAACAGGATTCAAGAAGACAGAAGATGGTGATTAGTGCCGCATTTAAGTGTTTGAAGATTGTAGTTATCAGAGAAGCAAGTAAATGGAAGGGAGTTCCACAGGCGGGAAGTGCAAGAAAAGAAACTGTTGGAGTAGAAGTGGTGGTTACATTTAGCTATTTCAACAGTAAATGGGTGGGATCTAGATGCCAATCTAGTAGCACACTTAAATTCATGTAGGGAAAAAAGCTTGCCTGAGCAGTTGCCATGAAAATATTTGTAGAAAGGCAGAAGGAAGCAGTGTCACATTAGTGAGAAAGTGACTGAAATTGAGATGCCTCGTCAGGATCGATTACATTACAGATATAGTGTTCCAATAATTTGGAACGATTTTAAATGTGAATTAAGTTTAAGTGTCTAACGATTTTTGTCTTTTTCTTTCAGATTTAACAACTTAAGTCATTGGCAGTTTCAACCAGGGAAAGATTAACAATCAAACAACGTGTTAAAGTTATCGAAGCCTATGGATGTTCAAACAGAAGTGCTTTTTGCACACTTTGCAATTTTTTTGGTCAACATAATCGACCACCTGAGAGTGCAATTGGAAAAATTGTTCATAAATTCAAACAAACTGGGTCAGTGGCAGATGTGAAAACACCACTGCGTGCTCGTTCAGCTGAAAACATTGCTGCGGTGCACGAGGATGTGGCTGAAAATCCAGACACCTCTATTTGTCATTGCGCAGAGGTATTGAACCTCTCCACATCAATGTTACATCAAATCTTGACAAAAGATTTGTCTCTAGACGCTTACAAAATGCAATTGACATAAAATCTGAAACCTGCTGACCATTTGGAGCACCCATACATTCATCAATTGCGTGCATGGGGAATAACGAGCTGATGAAGATTTTTCGCAAAAAATCCTCTTTAGCGATGAAGCCCATTTTCATCTTGGTGGATTCGTTAATTAAGCAGAATTGCCGCATTTGGGCTGATGAAATTTTTTGCTAGTGGAATCATTGCACTGTATATGTATAAATTTGAACGTCCATTTTCATAACAAGCTTTGATAACTTTAACATATTGTTTGATTTTTAATCTTTCCATGGTTGAAATTGCCAAAGACTTAAGCTGTTAAATCTGAAAGAAAAAGAAAAAAAATCATTAGATGCTTAAACTTAATTCACATTTAAAAATGGTCCCAACTCAGGATTTCAAAGAAAAGCTTAAAAGGTTACATGTCTTTTTCAAATTTTGAGTCAGAGGGACTTTCTGTCCTTGAAGGATTTTATATTTTTCTATAATAATGATGAAATTAGCCTATTACTGCATAAAGTTTCATTAAAGTTTCAGCTGTTTTTGCATAATCTACCTTGCTGGCTTTATTTATTTTTAGCTTTTCACCCCAAGCAAGGTAATAAAGCCACTAAGACGATGGTTACTGAGTGGGGAAAAGTATGAGAAAAAGAAAAACATTATTAAAGAGAGAGAACAATAAAAGAACAGGAATTAAGAATACAGAAGATAATAAATGATGTTGCATTTAAATTTTTGAAGCTCAAAGTTGACTGGAAAGCAAGAAGCTGAAAGAGAGTTCCACAAGCAAGAAGTGTGAGAGAAGAAACTTTTAGCATTGAACTTGCGGCTATATCTAGGAATTTCACCTGTAAAACGATGAGATCTAGCTGCTAATATAGTACTGCACCTAAATTTGTAAAGTTAATGCACTAATGAGGAAAGCACATGAGAACAATTACCATGAAAATATTTAGAAAAACACAGGAAAGATATGTTATGACAGTGAAAAGGTGACTGAAGCCAAGATGTCAGGTCAGGACCGATATCAATGCAGATTCTTCTTTGGATTTTATCAAGAATTTCTAAATACATAGCAGAAGCACCAGACCAGATGTGATAGCTTGGGCTATAGTCTCTCTCTCTCTACATATATATATATATATATATATATATATATATATATATAGGATGCGATGGATAAATCACTGTCTAAATTACGCAAAAATAACACTGACATCTCATTTAACATATATATTTACCTAAATTACACAAAAATATCTTTAGGTAAAAGGAAAAAAAAAAAATATATATATATATATATATATATATATATTTATATATATATATTCACCCGGTTGGTATAAAATAACCCATCAAGTTTGGCACACTGTTAAACAAAATCTAACTAAACCAAATTGTCTTGTGAGTATCAAATTTTGCAAGCCCTCTTTCCTGATTATGTGCCCTAGAAATTTCAACTCTCTCTCTCTTTCTCATATGTTCAGTCCATGGTATTCCTAACTCCGTTCTGTAGAACAACATTTCTGTTGCTTCAAGTCTTTTCTTCATCTATAAGGAGATTGTCCAACATTCACTGCCATAAAAGAGGACTGATATATACGTAACAGTTCAGCACTTTTTTCCTTTTTTACAATGCCTATAAAAACAATGCAATATAATCTTGATAGTTCTCATTACACAATATTCAGAAATCATCTTGTGTTTAAAAATGACATTTTCATCACTTATTATTATTATTATTATTATTATTTTTTACTGGCGGAAGTAGTCCGCATTAATGGAAGGACATTGACTTAAGTAGTTTTGGGAAGTAAATCTAAAATACTTATCATATGTCTGAAGACAACAAAGTCTGGGGATTAAGTAGTTATTTTTGGTGTTATCAGAAAACAATTGAAGACAAACAGTGGAATAAGAATTCTTCCTGGTTAGTGAAGCAAACGACTGACTGGGAAACAATAAGCTATGATTTTGTCTGAATTGGGAAAAGCTATCAGTCACTCTTAAGTACCTTGGGCTTTTTAGGGTGATCTCCTTAAGTAGACACACTGGGGTGTGAGTCTGTGGTTAGAGCAGTGATCTGAGGGTTATAAATTCTGAGGACATATATTGACTGGTGATGCTTTTGACCACAGAAGAGTAATTTCTATTTTATTTTTTTAATCATTTCATTCCAAGAATGGCAATAAAGCCACTGAGACACAAGGGGTTACTGAGTGTTAGAGAATATGAGAAAAACCATTATTAAAGAGAGAGGAAAATAAAAAGGACAAGAATTTAGAAGACAGAAGATAATGATTAACATTGAAAGTAAATTTCTGAAGATCAAAGTTGACTGGAAAGCAAGAAACCAGGAGAGTGTTCCACAAGTAAGAAGTGCAATGGAAGAAACTATTAACATAGAACTTACAGTTACATTTAGCCATTTCAACTGTAAAATGATGAGACCTTGCTGCCAATCTAGTACTGCACTTAAATTTATAAAGTGAAGGTACCCTAAAGGAAAGTAATATTTACTTTGCAAATATTTAATTGTTGGTGTTCCCAGGTCCACCTTGACCCAGGGTGATGGCACCTGTTAGGGCCCCAGCTGTGAGCAAATAGTTGGCACCCAGACTGGGGTGGAAATACTATGAAAGTGTAAAAATAGGTTTTAATACCAGAAATACTTTTTAAAAAAAATTATTACCAGCAATAACTTTTTGAAGGAAGAATTTATTACCAGCAATACTTTTTAAAAAAATATTACCAGCTATACATTTTTTAAAAAAAAAATATTACCAGAAATAGATTTTTGAAGGAAAAAAATATTACCAGAAATACTTTTTTGGAAAAAAAATATTACCAACAATAAAAATTGTCCACATTAAATAACCCATTGAGGTTGACATGCCGTAAAACAAACCAAACCAAACCAAAAGGTTGGGTGGGTCTTCAATCTGTCTTATCTTAAACTGAGCTAGCCACAATTACTAACTAAAACATAACACAGTATTCCTTACACCATAACAACACATTTTTACTACAGCCATCATAATACCTCAAAGTCTCTATGGAGCCCTAAGTAGTTCCCATATGTACAATTTGTTTGAGGTGGGGTGGTGGGTAAAATAATTATTTTAAAAATGAATACTTACAATTATTACAAAGACGAAAGTTCATCAAAATAATTACCATGAAAGTATTTATAGAAAATGCACATGGAAGCTATGTTATGGCGGTGGGAAAGGGACTGAAGGCAAGATGCCAGGTCAGGACCAATAACATTGCAGATTCCTTGGATTTTATCAAGAATCTTTAAATATATAGCAAATATATATTTGGATGTCAAAGTAGATCAACAAATACTTTTTAGAAATCAAATGCTCTTTTTAACTCTCTAGTTGTAAGGGTATTTTCAATGGTGTGTTACTTGCATTTGGTGTTCATCATGAGGGGTTGCATGAACTTTTGTAATCTGATAGTCTTCTTTCAATGTCTGTTTTAAATGCATCTGGCAATTTTAGTTATTTTTTAAATTTATTTATCATCAGAATGCTGATAGAAAAAATGGTTTTCTTTTTTTTAAGGTATTTTCTATAGATCTGAATAAAACGTGTAAACTACCTTTGACAGAAGAATGAAGTACTGATATATTTTTTTTTATTTTTATTTTTTTTTTAATTGCAGAAACAATTTGAATACTAATCTTTGTTGAGTTTTTATCATATTTCATTTGTTATGCTTTTCAGTAATTCTCAATTCTGTTTCATTCAGGATTGTTTTAATTTCATCACAAAATTTTGGGAGTTGAGATCTTTAGTTGGGACAAAGTTTTTTAAAACGATTTTTGTGCAGGGAAGATTTCATGTTAAGCCATTAAAAGAAAATAAAACAAAAAATCCAACTATAACTCAATCTCTTCATATTCCATTAGTAAGGAGGAAGTTTCACTCAGGCATCTTCTTCTGCAGAATTGTTGCATTGTGGAACAAACTCTCAAAAGGATGTTTCCCTTATCATTATACTCTTAACCTCTTCAACTTTAGAGTCAGTATTTATCTATCTAAATAGTCTCATAATATGCGCCACTTGCTTCTTCCTTATATGCCCTTATGAAAGTTTCATTTAGTAATCCTCTACTTTGAGTGACTCTTGGGACTTGTATTAGGTGAACAGTAATATAAGGAAAAAAATAAAATAATGCGAAATATTTGCTAAAAGTCTTTACTGGCCATATATATATATATATATATATTTATTAAAGACATTTTTATGTTTAACGTTATAGATACAAGTATTTAAGTAAATGCTCTGTTTATAATAAACAGTATTAAATAACATTTACCGGCCTGAATGTCCGAGAAATTTTCATAGAAAATATTCGTTCTTTGAAAATTTTTCTATGAAAATTTCTCGGACATTCAGGCCGGTAAATGTTATTTAATACTGTTTATTATAAACAGAGCATTTACTTAAATACTTGTATCTATAACGTTAAACATAAAAATGTCTTTAATAAATAAATTGTCGGACTTTGTCCGTTTCGTAATATATATATATATATATATATATATATATATATATATATATATATATAAAGTGGACATTGAAGTCAGTATCCAATGGCAACAGTGTTTCAAGCTTAAATGCAATCATTAAGCTTGAAGATAGCATTTAAATATGAAACAGACTGTCAGTATGTGATGTTGACTTCAATGTCCACTTTTATATTTGGATAAGGCTTTATCCCTGATATTGAGCACTTTAATCCCTAAGTATAGAATACCGTAGGACTATATTTTATATTTTTATCATATATATATATATATATATATATATATATATATATATATATATATATATATATATATATATCACTGTATAAAGAGCACTCCAATGGTAGACTTTTGGTTTAAAATTACCCCTACTAGATTAATAAGTTGTTTTACACATTAGTCCCCTATGGACCCCAAAATGAAATATGTATGATTAAATCATGAGTCATCTTCTTTTATGTGTCATATCCCTTCAGAATATGGCCAATCATGGCTCTCCACAACTTCCTATTCCTTGTAGCTTTCAGTAACATTGTTTTTTTGCCATCCTCTCGCTGTTCTAACATCCACCCACATAAGCTCATCAGGTAGGTAGCCTTGTTGCCTTCCTAGTCTCTCTTACCTTCAATATATCATGTGAGTGTCAAATTTTATAAGCCCTCCTTCCTCATTATGTTCAAAAAATTTCAGATGTCTCTTTTTGATTCTGAGTATAATTACTTTTTGTTTTAATTTTCCTTAAAACTTCCTTGTAGATTTTATGTTCCATCTATGGTATTCTCAGCATCCTTCTGTAGAACCACATTTCTGTTGCCTCAAATCTCCTCTTTGTCTGTGTTTTTTTTTTTTGTCTTTTTATGGTTTAATAACATTTTTTGCAGGTTAATTAAATCCGGGAAATATTTTTTTAAATTGAAAAAAATCTAAGTACTGACTAGGCCTGACTTTGGTGTTCATACGAGAACTGGTGTTTCAATGTAATACAGCCATGAGCACTTTTCATCTGTGAGGAGATTGTCCTGCATTCACTGACATTTCAAAGGACCAATATTACATTACATGTCAGCATTCTTTTGTGTGTTTCTAATTTTCTTGTTTCATAATACTTTGCTTAGATTTGGAATAGTTCTTTTGTTATTTCAATACACTTTCAGGTTTTGGTGTCATGTTTTCTGTTCTCCATTAAAACACTTCCAGTGGTGCTGATAAGTTCTCAGTATGGTCACTGCCCAAAATTTCACCAAATACGTGAACAGATTTTTTCGGTCTAAATTTCTGGGATGAGGAGTTATCATTCTTTACAGTCAGACAAATGTCCTCATCTTTGTTGTTATTATCACAACATTTCAGTCATCGTACCCTTTGGATTTGTGTTGATTATGGTAGCCTGTAGGGAATTTTTAATAATAATTGTGAGAATTAAAACAACATTGGTTCCTGAATTTGGTGGCATAATGATTGTGAGTTCAATCCCTGGGCTAGGTAATACAAACCAAGATTAAAATAGAACTAGAAATAACTGGGTAATAACAAATAAGAACAGGATGAGATAATCCTTAAACATGGATAGCAAAATGAATATAATCTACCCCTGTAGACACCTGAAGGAGGCCAGGTGGAAGAATGACTGAAATATTGTAATAATAACAACAAAGATAAGGATATTAATCCAGCTATAAATCATGTACAGTATATTCTTGTGTATAAACCTTTGAATTTTTTTAAAAAAAAAACCCTGATTTTTTTCATATTGATTATGTTATAATGTGACCCCAGCTTCTAAGGAAAACTATTTAGCCTACTGTAATCAACTATTGCAGTACTGTGCATCATCCTGGACATATTTTATAGCGAATATATGGTCTTCATTCTTTTTTTGTACTGTAGGGGAATTATAACTCTGAGTAAATAATTATAAAAGCCCTAACATTTATATATACAAAAATACTTGTAAAAATGAGAAAGAGTAAGATGTGGAAACATCAAAACCAGTATTATTTATTATCTGGTTGTTGTGTTAGAGAAATGAGAGACAGTAATACTGAGTAAAATTGTGAGTTTGGGGTCAAATGTAGATCAAATATGGATCGGAATCTGACAGAAGGATAAGATAAGGAATAAGTAAAATGTATACTGTCTTTCTCATATATTTTTTTTATATTTTTTTTATAGATGTATGTAATGAGTGTAAGAAAAATTTACTAAGAAAATACAAGTGTCTGGAGTTTTCTTACATCGAATTTTTGTTGATTGCTAAGAGATAAATGTAAGGGTATTTATAATTATTTACTCAGAGTTATAAATTCCCTACAGTACAAAGCTACCCCAAAATGGTGAGGAAAATCATTTAATGTAAAATATTTTATACAAAGGTTTAGATACCATACTTTTGTTCATATCTGATAACAAAAGGATGAATTTTAAACTCTCCAGAAAAAATTACCTGTGTATAGTGCAAACTGTCATCTAAAATGCATGATTTTTAACCTCTTCAAAAAATTACTTCTGTGTGATTTGACACCTTATGTTTTGCATAAAAAAAGAATGATCGCAGATAAAAAAAAATAATCTTATTTTTTTTCCAAGGGATTCTTCATTGTGCTGTAACCTTTTCAGCACCTCTTCACATATAAGAATGAATGTATCACCTATTGAATATTAAAACCAGAAATCTTTGTCAAAATTAAGATTCTAATGGTACTATGAAGCAGTTGTTGTGGATGGTAGAAAGGGGAAAGGTAGAAATTTGGCCTGTATAAATATCAGAAGGATTTTCATCAAAATGTATTCTGCCTTTTTGCCATACAACATAAATAAAAGACATTTTGAAGGTTAACAATAGTCCTTTCCATCAGTTATGTGTCATGCAGGATACACACTTAGGTGATCATGTATCTTTTGATACACAACTGACGAGGCAGATTTTTTTTTCCTGCACTAGTTTCTTTTTGTGGTAGACCAGTTGCCATCTAAAGCTATAGAACCCGGTCTGTCCTGCTATTTACCCATAGCTGGTGGGAGAAGAAGAGGATTCATACCTTTTACCAAGGGTATTAGCATGTAAGTGAATGTAATGGATTCGACTGAAATTCAAACTCGGCTCTCCGATTCCTCAATCCGAGCCGATATCCGATTTACAAAAACAAAATGCAACAACAAACTTAAATGAATTTATTCACAGTGGATGTGAATGTAGTGTTAAGTGATAGATATAGATGCCTGAGGATTTGTTTTCAGTGGATCAAAGTTTTCAGGGTTCATACTGATGGTGTTAGAAATTCTGTTCAGATTTTATTTTTTGTTGTTTCAAGCGTGATTAATTTGTGAGTTGTATAAAGTTATTGTTTGACTTTATATTCCATGTTATATTTCTATAGTGCGGTAATTCATATATATATATTCTTCAATTGTCTGAAAATGATCTCTCAGTCTGATCATAAACATGGCAACAGCATCACGCATCTGTCTCTGTCTGCATGTGCTGCTGTCTCTCTCTCTCTCTCCGTTTTCCACTGTCTGGGCCTGTTTGTTAAATAACCATAGGTAGGCTCCCAGACTGGATTTTGGATTTAAGCGGGAAGGTATTTCATTGGTCAGTATGGACCAATGAGGATGTTTAAAGATATTGGTGTCTGTTGCCATGCAGACGTTATGTAGTTTTTTTGTGTATATAGGTAGTTAATGACATGGTTTATATCAGCTGACTGTTGTTACTACATGTGTCAGAAACACTAACTTTCCAGCTAATTGTGAAATGCTTTTAACAAAGGGATGTTATAATGATTACAGTAAAGGAAAGGCTTGTTTACTCTATGTATGATGAACTAAATGTCGTGTATTATGTGAAATATATAGAAATAGAACTACAAAAAAACACTTTGGGTCACTTCCAATAGATATTGTATGTTTTCAGCACAAGAATATCCCGTAGCCTGCAAACTTGGAGCAAAGCCCCAAGTGTTTGTTTTCTTCTCTAAATATTTCTTGTCAATTTATAGATATTTGTTTATGCTAAGAAGTATTGAATACAATATTTCTCCTGAGATCTGGCTCCCATGTGGAGAATATGAATTAGATATGTGAAAAAGTTACCAACACACTCTTTTTGGAAATCTAGAGAAATTTAACCATCTGGGTAGTGTAGTAACAGATGATGGAGAATATGACAAAGAAATCTGAAAACACACATGAACAGGGAAAGATGTCTTTCAGAAACTAAGCAAAGTATTAAGGCAAAGGAAAATATTGTTAGAAACAAAGAAAAGAGTGCTAAACTGTTATGTAATATCTAATTTCTTATATGTACGATCATTGAAGTCAAACAATGTCAAGCCTGCTCAGTACTTAGATGCATGACCAATGGGGAATAAGCTTGGGTGTGTGAGTGGATAATGTCTCAGAATGGTTAATTGGAGAGCTGAGTTCCAATTCCACTTGGGTTGATTATATACACTTATGTCCAAATATGCTTGGGAAAGGCATGAATCCACCTCTTATCTCCCCAGCTATGAGTTAATTAGTAAAACTTGTATCACAAAACCATTATTATATATCCCCCCCAAAAAGATTTTTTTCTGGCTTTAAATAACATGCAGTGGGTTGATAAACTGTAGAATCAATCAAAATAACTTCCTATATAGTGGTTAATGCTGGACAATTTTCTCACAGATGAAGAAGAGATGAAGTGATAGAGATATTGTTCTACTGACAAATGCTAAGATTACAATTTAGATCTAGTGAGGTTGCTTGACTATTGTGATCTTGTGCCAGACATCACATAGTCATTACAATTTATTAATTATTAAGGTTACTGCCATATCATTGAAACATACAATCGTACAATCACTGAAATTACGTAATGTCAAACTCAGTCAAAGTGACCACTTATTAGGAATACCAGGTGCTGTAAGCTTGGATGTGCAGGTGGTGCAATAGATAATGGCTTGGAATTGGAAATCAGAGAGCCGAGTTCTAATTTCAGTCAGGTTCATTATATTCACTTATGGGCAAATACCCTTGGTAATGGTATGAATCCCCCTCCTCTCCTCCCACTATGGATTAATTAGTAGGACTTGTATTTCTAAATCATTATTATCTCCCAAAAATTCTTACAATATAAAAATATTTTCTGGCATTGAGTTACCTACAAAAGGTTGATAAGCCATAAAAAAACAAATCAAACAATCATTGATGATTATTACTCGATTTTCTTTTGTGTAATATGATTTCAGTATAATATGACCCTGTGTTTCTGAAGCTAAAATCAGGGAATAAATCACATCCTTGAGTATGGTATGACACTGTAATAAAGCCATCTATATATATATATATATATTTTTTTTTTAAACTGTGCCATATTATTCATTCAAATCTCTCTGTTGTAGATATATTTCACAAAAATATTTAATTCTAATGATATTAAGGAATAGTAATGAACCAAATGTTTAGGCATTGCATGGTTCTTCTAATTTCCATTTCAAAACTATTTTTCAAAAGTCTTTTTTTGCAATCTTTCTGTTTCAAATAAGAGTTTTTTTTTTTTTAAACTGAGTAAAAATTCCAGAAAAAAATGTATTTGTGTATAATATGATACCACCTTTTTTTTTTTTTTTTGCCTTTAATTTTCATTTAAAATTTTCTCGTTTTATACACCAAAAAAATATGGTAAATGGGAACACCATAGACACAACATGTGAGTTTAAGTTTTATGCGACTCGGCTAAACTTGCTTAATATAAGCGCCACATATGATAGTTTAGATGTTTGAGAGCTACAGCACATGAACTAAATTTACACAGATACGTTTTTGTTGCATATACATTAATATTAAACTTAAATTTTAATCCAATGGGGTCTCAAATCATACCCAGTAAATTTTTCTTATCTACTTTTCATATTAACTGTGATGAAAAAAAGAGCTCAGTCAACATAAGCTGCATATTAAAAATCAAAGAACCACATGTGGCTTGTGAGCTGTGGTTTGGCCACCCCTGGCATAGACTCAGTTGGATAAAATATAGTATAGGCGTATTACAATTTGAATGATGCTTGTTGACTTGATGGGTTTCTGTAGCCTGATTGGTTAGGTGCTGTCTGAATCAAACAATCTCCCAAGTTTAAGATTATTTCTTAAGTTCCAATTCTTGCTGCTTCCCAAGAATTGTGATAAAAGGGCAGCAAAAATGAAATGAAGTGACAAATTTGTGAAAAATGAAGCACAATATATCTTCACAGAAATTTAGAATTTAACCATTTAAGTCAGTTTTAATTTTTTAATTGTAAATATTTTCTTAACTATTTTTTCCAATCACAGAATTCAAATTAATTCTTATTTAGATTCTTAAATTCTAAACTTTTTTTTCATTTATATTTTAAAGAGTTTTCTCCAATAACACTTTTTTTTTTTCTTGTAATAAGTTTAAAAAATTTAACATGCATTGTCCTACAGGATTTCACTTTTATTTTACTTAATTCTATGTTTATTTCGTTTTATTTTTTACTTTTTTCTTTCAAAATATTGCAAATCCAAATTGGGTGCATCCTTGAGGCTGGAATGTCTGTAATGCTGGGAAAAACGGTATGTTTTTATTCTTGTGACCATAAAAAACTGAAGAATGATTCTACAATATGGTTTAATTCAAGTATTAATTATGCTGCCTGTGTGATGTTCTGTATACATTCAGTATTGAGTTTTTTAAATTTATCCATGGCTCCAGGAACCTCACATTAGGAAACTGTTGTCTCGACTTCAAGGCTGCAGATAGAAGAATAATGGGAAAAGGTTTGCTCTCTCTCTCTCTTTTTTTTTTTTTTTGGTTAATTAAGAATAAGATGGGGTTTGTTTTTTTTTGCTTTCTATGTTCAAAATCTGTTTGTTTCTCTCGGATATGATTTTCGACTGTTTCTCAACGCCTTGCACACTTTGTTAAAAATTAATTGAACTTTTCCTGTAATTGTCCCATCATTTTAAAACAAGTCTTCTTATCCATTGTTTATTTGCTTTTCTCTGTAATCGCCTAGAAGTCGGGTGAAGGGGAGATAATTCTGTATCTCTTTTAGATTGTCATCTTTATTCTCGTCTCCTCGTATCAACTTCTCCCTTTTTATTTCTTTTGATAGCAAAATACTCATTAGCCCACCTCCCAACAAAGCAAAAAAATAAATAAAGGAAATAGACAGTCATTGAGTTTGATGCATTTTTAAGTTTAATTCGTCTCTGATATAATTCTGAAATTATTGCTTAATTTAAAAAAAAAAAATTAACTATTTATTGAGTAATAAGATACTGTATTAGAAAAAAAAAACCTATAAAAAAAAAATGGAGGCAAAGGAACAAGTTTCACAAATTTTACATTTTAAGGGATTTTTCTTTTAGTTTTCCTTTCTTTCCCTCTTTTTTTATTTCTGTATTTTTGTTATTTCGTTGCTAATCATTGGCTTTAAACGATTTTTACTTTCATGGTACAATTGAAAAAAGCCTGAGTGGAACTTTTTGTTAAATTAAAAACAAAACAATCCCAATCTGATGGGTAGACTTTCTTTTTTCAAGCTATCAAATAATTTCTGCTTGAGTTAAATTAAAAAGGATCTGGTATTATTTTGGAAGGGGGGGATTTTTTTTCTACCATTTAGAACAGTACTATTATTTATTTTGTCCCATGTAGGAATTTTTTAAGCTCACTCTCAACTTTCAAGTTTCTATTTTGATTAGGAAAAGATAAAAATTCATCAATGTTCAAATTGTGTCATTTGCAAAAAGGTTTTTCATTCCTTGATAATTTTTATTGTTCTAAGAAGCGATAATTAGAATTGTAATAAAACCTAAACATATGAAAGTGAATTTATAGATATTTTGTTCTTGAGAATTGAAGACAAAAATAATAAACACTATTTACTTATTAGCTTGCTTATTCACACTATTTATTTATTGTATTGTTTATTAGAATGGTTAGCGAAACATTAGTTAATTGCCAGTCGACTGGAACTTTATAAAATGGTAAATAATAAGGATTTCCTTATAGTTGGTTCAAATATTTAAAAAATTTAGTAAATCTTTTAAATCTATGAATGAGTTGGGATCAAATATAGATCAGATATGGATTGGAATCTGATAAAATGATACAATAAATACCAAATAGGAAATGTTTATCAATCTTACATGTTTTGCTTTCATTAAAGCTTCATTAGAGAAAGAGATATAAAGAAAAAGAAGAAAAAAATTCTCATATTTTTACTTTGTTTTCTTTGATTTTGATTGGTTAATCAGATTTTACGTGCTTTCAATTTGTCAAACAAATGTTAGAATTATTTGTGGCATTCCAAATTCAAGGAGAGATGCTGCACCCATCCAAAGTTTCAAGAACCAATTTTAAGTTTACCTGAAAAACCATAAATATTACTTTATGTAAACATATAATAATTTTTATTTGTCTGTGTGGTATTCAGATAATAATGTATTTTCATAAGTGCATGTGTGTGTTTAGTAGACATGTTTGTTGCTTTTTCACGTTTTGTTTTGGGAACATTTTTACATATATACCATTTATTTTAAATAAACATACATTAGATTCTTTAAGAATGAATTCAATAAAGTTTGGTAAAGTAATATAATGTTTTTGATATGGTTTATAGTTGGTAATATTGTTATTAGTAGGATGTCAAAGTACTTTCTTTGTAAAGAATTATGTTTTTTTATTATTTTTTAATTATGTTATTAAAGAGCAATAGTAAAATCTAAGTTATGGCCAGTTTTGTTCCTGCATATAATGAGAGAGTTTGAATGATTTTCTAAACGTAAATCTCTTTTATGTTCATAGATACGGGCTTTTAGATCCTATGATGTTTACCCAACATAAATTCTTTTACATTGTAAGCAATTTATTTGATAAGTACCAGCTTCTAAATTGATCCTGGATTTATTTTTCTTCTTAATTATATCTCTGATTGTCTTGGACATGTTGTTAAAGATCCTAGTATTAAGGATAACTAATTTATTTACAAGCTTAGTAGAAAGAGTGTTAGATGTTAGGATTATAAATTTTGTGCTTTTGTTAGAAGTGCTATCTATGAATAAAAAATTTGTTTTCATATTTAATTCGTTATAAATTGCTAAATGATAAATATTGCATTGCATCAGTTTGAATACAAATTTATTAGTTTTTAGAATGTGGCAAATGTAAAATTATTCTTGTAAATAAACAATCTAATAAATAAATAATGTTAAATATTTTTGTTGTAAATTTTCAAGAACAAAAACAAATGTAAAATGTATAAATTCACTTTCATATGTTTAGGTTTTATTCCAATCCTAATCATGTTTTTCAAAAAAAATCATTGCTGAGGAGTGAAGATAGTTAAAATAATAGTGGTGTCAAGGGAAAAAAAATGTCCTTTTGTCAGTTCATTTTTGGGACAGGTCCAAGTTTGCTGGGTTTTTTTTTTATCATTATTACTTTTTCCTATGTAGAAATTTTCCTTTCTTTTCTTTTTTTTTTTTAAGCTAAATTTCAAACAACTTCTACTTAGATCAGAAAGGATCAATGTGTTCTTCTGGCAAAAAAGTCTTTTCCTCATTTGAAACAGTTTTTATATTATTAATACATATACAGTGGCTGATCAAAAAGTATTGGGACTGGTGCTATAAATGAAAACACCACATTTTAATTTGTGCTTTAATCTCCTTTCATGGAGTTGCCTTCTGAAACCACACACATTATCCAGTATCATTCCCACTGATAGAAGCTTTCTGGAACTCCTTTTATGGGATAGCATGCAGCTGCCTCATCACATTCTGTTGGTTTTCCTCAGTGTCTTGAAATCTTGTTTCTTTCAAGTGGGATTTGATTTTTGAAAAGAGGAAAAAAGCACAAAGGCGATATCTGAGGAATATGGAGTTTGTCAGAAAAGGAGAATGTTGGTCTTGACCAAAAACTGCTTCACAAGCCATGGTCACTGATAGAACCTCTGTGGTGGGATAAGACAACCACACTCTACACACTTTCCTTCTAAGCATTGCTATAAACAACAAAAGTAAGTGAGAATATTATAACTTAGAATGCATGAATAACAGAGTTCAAGGTCAATCTGTGCCAAGTAGCATTCACTCTGCCTACTTCAGCTTTGTTAAGATAGCAACAGTCCCAATACATTTACATCAGACCTTGTATATAACTTATTTTGTCCCCGTGTGGGATGGTTTTTTTTTAACACTAACTTCCAAATAATGTCTTCTTCAATGATTACATAGTATCATGTGAATCCTGCATAGACAAAGTAGAATTATAATACTCATTTGTTTCTTGAGAAGGACAGATGCACATGATGTTTGCTTAACCAATGAAAAACAAGCAACATAAAAATACCAGAATTTTCTTTTCTGTTCTATATTTCATATTCTGATGAAGCTTTTATAAAAGCAAAACATGTTGAATTTATAAGCATTTCTTATTTGTTCCTGTCAGTTAAATTAATCATAGATCAATATTCAAGCTGTGGTTTTGAAAAAAAAAATGTTTTTCAACTTTTTAGTTGGTTGGTTGCTTTTGTTTAGCAGCATATCAACACCTCTATGGGTTATTTAATGCCAAAATCTAAATATTCTGAAATATATCATTTTTTTTTAGAGATAATAATGATTTAAGTGATATAAGTTTACTATTTAACCCATAGCTGGGGGAGAAGAAGTGGAGCCATACCTTTTTCAAGGATATTTGTGCATAAGTGAATATAACAAATTCAATGGGTTTTGGAACTTGGCTCTACCATTAACAATTCCAAGCCATTATTCACTACACTTCTCACACATCCAAGCTTATGGCACCTCATATTCCAAAGTACTCATCTAGATACTGTCCAGGCTCTACATTGCTTAACTTTGGTGATCCTATAGGAAATTGTGTTTCAACATGATGTGGCTGTAATCTGAAATCTTCTTTCCTGTCCTATAACCTAACCAGGGTTATGGGAACACTGGGGAGAGGTATCACCTTTGTAGCCTGACTACTGTTTACTGAGCATTGGAAGGACTGGTACAGTGGTCCTCCTCCATCATCTAAATCTCTCATGCCTGGCACCTAGCACCATACCACAATGGGAAGAAGTGGCTTTGATATGGCACCATTGGGTATAGGACCTCGCTACAAAGGCACCAGCCAGGGCATGGAGTTTCTAGAAAAATGATTGTGGCAACATGCTCAAGGTCAAGGCAATCCACCAGATATCAGAGGGAGTCAGCTGTGAAGTGGCCTGGAGAGGGATGGGTATGTCAACAGAAAAACTAAAAACTAATTCTAATTTCCATATTGAATTTCCTCCCCCCCCCCATCTAAAACCTTTTTATACTATATTATAATTTACAAACTTTTCCCTTACTTGAATATCTCCCTGACTCTCTTTCTGTTAATCCATTACATCCTTTTATCTATATATTTTAAATTTATTTTTGGGTTCATTTTTTATTTCTTTAATTTTAAATTAAAATTTGTTTTTTCATATAACCCCAAATTAATGTCATAAGGTTAATTTTTTTTTTTTTTTTTTAATGAAACTTTTTTCCTTTAAAGCAGATACTTTCCACCCTCCTTGACCCCTGACCCATGCGTTTTGTCTGACAGAAACATTGAAATGTGTAAATTCTGTATTAGATGTTTTTGGCAAGTTGTATTTGAGTTGATTTGTTAGCTTTCACAGTTAAATTCTACTTCCTGCCTCATCTAAATTTATAGACATGAACTCATTTCACACTGAGGTTGATAAAACAGACAACCAATATCATTGTCTAATAAATCCCAAATTACCTCATGTGGGGAATAGCCTATTTCAGCAGACAAAAATATCAGTCATCTGTCTTATCAACCCTGGTGTAGACTAAGTTTGTGCCAGAAATAGAAATTTAACTGTGAAAAGTAAAAAAAGAAAAAAAAAAGTCGACAAACTAATACAGAATTTATCCATTTCAATGTTTCAGTCAGACAAAAGGCATGAGACAGGGCTCAGGAGAGGGTGGAAGGTATTTGTCGTAAAGGGAAAATATACATAATTTTTTATATAATTTATCATCTGAAAAGAAAAAATTATTAGATTGCATGAGAAATTGTATAAAAAATCTAAATAAAAGCACCTTGTCTGTTGTATTCAATGAAATGTGCTTAAAAGAAGGATTGCTGCCTAAGTACACAAAAATACACACACACACACACACACACACACGGTGCGATGGATAAATTGTCGCCTAAATTATGCAAAAAATGAAAATAACATTAACATCTCATTTTAACAGGTATATCTACCAAAATTACACAAAAATATCTTGAAATACTACAGAGTAAACTTATTCAATAAAGTCATCATTGGCTTCAACCACAGCTTAGCTTCCAGCTGACTTTGGAATCTCCTGCAACTCTTCTGTGCAGTCTCCTTGTTTAAGTTGATGAATGCTGCCATAATCCTTGCCTTCAGTTCATCTTTGGTGTTATAAGGAGTTTTGTTGGTCTCACACTCAATTGTGCCTCACACATAATAATCAAAGGGGTTTCAATCTGGAGAGTTAGGTGGCCAGATATAAAGGCTGATGTGGTCACAGATATTGTCTGACAGCTATGACTAGGTTCTCCTGCTTATGTGGCATGGTGTCAGACATAGGGTCTTCCAACAGCTATCCTCTTGACCCAAAGCAGCACTACCACATCAAAGCACTTGATGTATGCCAACATGAGAGTCTCCGTGAGACAATGAATGGAGGCATAATGTTGCCATCACTAGTGATCACTTCATAATCACCATTAGACTCGTCCAACTCTTTCTGAATCCTCTGCACTGTCCTCAGATTGACACTAACAATCTGAAATGCATGTATTGGCGTTTCCGGCACAAATGCCAAGCAATACAGCATGCAGTTTCCAAATTTCTTGTGGAGTGAATAACATCATATTCCTCCTTTTCTCACAGATAGTACCCAATTGACCCTAATATATTGTGCAGTTGACAAAATCAAAAACAATGTGAATGTGTGAAATTAAAAATATAAATGGTGTCAATTTACTAATAGCACCTTGTATAAGGATATATTTATATATATATATATATATATATATGCATGTGTGTATTTCCATCCGTTTGTGTTTCTCTCTGTGTCTCAGTCTAATCATTTGTCTCTATTTTGGTCTATGTTTCTCTCTCTTTGTATTTCAATCCATTTGTGTTTCTCTCTGTGTCTTAGTCTAATCATTAGTCTCTATTTTGGTCTATGTTTCTCTCTCTTTGTATTTCAATCCATTCCTGCCTGGATACGTTCTCATTTGTCACATTCACTTCCAGATCTTAATTGCCACCATTCTACCTTGAGTACTTCCACCTGTATAATCGTGTTTGAACTCTGACCAAATATCTCTGCACCAGGAAACAATCTTCCCCCTTTGCATGCTCCACTCAAGAGCTGGGTGGTCGTTTTAATGTGTGGTTTAATGTAGCATTTTATTGAACCGTCTATTGGCTGTATCAAATCTATTTGCATTCATTGAATCGTTTCTCTTTCATGTCCAGTCTGGTTCCCCATTTTGGCTTCTTTGCCTAAATTCAGTGTAAATGTGTCAGGTGCCTCTCCTGTGTCTAATCTAACGAGCCAGTCATATTGATTGTGTGGTCAGGTGATTGATAGAGGCAAGGTTTTATGCAAACATTGACCTCTCACGTCTCATCTTCCTTCTTTCTTTACTTCTCTCTGACTTTCTTCAGCTTTTACCATCATCTTTTTCTCAATACTGCTCTCTCAAGTAGAGTGTGGGGTGGGGTAACATGATTTAAAAAAAAATTTTTTTTAGATGACCTTGTATTTTTGACATGCATTTAAATAAAATGACTAAGACATTAATTTATCATGGTAAAAAATTGCGTCTAGAAGGCAAATTAAACCCAGCAATTTTAAAATTTTAACAGAAAATCATGCTTCATTAATTCTTTTAAGCTCTGAGTAAATTATTTTAGATTTAAATGGATAAGGTCAGACATGTAAATCAATGGTACATTTATCTATATATATATATATATATATATATATATCTATACAGATACAGTATCTTAACACTTCTGCTGGTGTGGACATATTATACATCTTAAATTACTTTGCTTGATGTTGATATATATGTACATTTTCAAGACAAACATCTTTACACAACGAACATTGCCTGCAGTTGATATATATGTACATTTTCAGGATATACATCTTTAAACAACATTGGCTGCCATTGACATGTATGTACATTTTCAAGACATACATCTTTAGTGAACTTGTATTGCCTGCATTTGATCTATATGTACAATTTCAAGACATATCTGTCTATATCTCTGAGATGAGGTATTATGATTACTTGCATTATTTACATTATTTGGATTGTTATCCTCATCTTCATTGCCATATTCACAATGTTTCAGCCATTGTGCGGTGATTAGAATTTTGAACCGAACCCTTTATTTCATCCACTTAGGTAGATTGTTCTAGTTTCACATGCCATGCCTCTTCTGGATATCTCCATTATTTCCCTTTAACTCAACTCTCCAAGTTTTGGTTCACCACTGCTGTGGCCTAGTATTGAACTCACAACTCTTTGGGTCTAGTCACTGGATCCAACCAACATCTTTATCCCCATGGCTCAGTGAATATGGCAATGAAGATGAGGATAACAGTCTGAATAATGTAAATAATAAATTCAAGATATATATCTTACAGAACTTCAATTGCCTTCTGTTGACATATGTGTACATTTTCAAGACATGCATCTTTATTGAAGTTACATTGACTGATGTTGACTTATATGTATATTTTCAAGATATACATCTTTACATAACTCATATTACCTGCTGTTGATATATAAAACAGCATACAGAATGACAGAATTGCTTTAGTAAGAACTGCTATTATGTGTAAAAATTGTTAGCATTCAAAATGGCAGATTTGCTAATTAAAAGAATTGTTAGCATTCACAATGGCAGAATTGCTATTATTAGCAAGAATTGTTAGTATTCACAGTGAATAACAGAATAGCATTTAGTTAGAATTGCTATTATCCATAAGAATTGTTGGCAGAATGGCGAGTATTGGTAAGAATTTTTAGCATTGAAAATGGCAGAATTTATATTATCTGGCAGAATTGATAGCTAAAAGTAAGAATTGTTAGCATTAGTTGATAGCATTCAAAATGTTAAAATTGCTATTATCTTTAAGAATTATTAGCATTACAAATTGGCAGAATTGCTATTAATAGCAAGATGTGTTATCTGGCAGAATTGCTAATTAAAATTAAAAATTGTTAGCATCACAATGGTAGAATTGCTATTATCTGTAAGAATTGTTAGCATTCAAAATGGAAGAGTTGCTATTATTTGTAAGAATTGTTAGCATTAAAAATGGCATAATTGGTAAGATTTGCTATTATCTTGCAGAATTATTAGTATTCCCAGAATTTCTAATATTGTAAGAATTGTTAGTATTCAAAGTGGAAAAATTGCTATTATTGGTGAAAATTTTTAGCATTCAAAATGGCAGAATTGCTATTATCTCTAATATTGTTAGCATTCATAATGGCAGAATTGTAATTACCAAGAATTTCTAGTGAATGGCAGAATTGTTAATATCTGTAAGATTGTTATCCTTCACAATGGCAGAATTGCTATTATCTGTAAGAATTGTATTCAAAATGGCAGAATTACTATTATCTCTCAGAGTGTTAGCATTGAAAATGTCAGAATTGCTATTATTGGTGAGAATTGCTATTTAAGATAGCAGAATTGCTATTGGTCAGAATTTTTAGTTTTCAAAATGGCAGAATTGCTATTATCTATAAGATTGTTAGCATTCACAATGCCAGATGGCAGTTGGCATGAATTGTTAGTATTTATAGTGAATGGCAGAATTTAGTAAGAATTGTTATTATCTGCAAGTATTGTTAGCATTTAAAATGTCAGAATTGCTATTATTGGTAAGATTTGCAATTGTAGAATTCTTAGCATTTACAATAGCTGAATTGCTATTATTGGTATGAGATGTTAGCATTCAAAATGACAGAATTGCTCTTATTGTTGAGAAATATTAGCATTAAAAATGGCAGAATAACTCTTATTGATAAGATTGTTAGCAGTCACCTTACCAGAATTATTAGTAACAATTGCCATTATCTGGCAGAATTGTTAGTATTCACAATAGCTGAATTGTTATTATTCCTATGAATTGCTATTAGCAAGAATTTTTTGTGAATGGCAGAATTACTATTATCTGTAAAATTTTTGCATTCAAAATGGCAGAATTGCTATTATTGGTAAAAATTGCTAATATCTAGCAGAATTGTTATCATTCACAATGGCAGAATTGCTATTTGTAAGATAGCATTTACAAGGTCAGTATTGCAATTATTGCTGTGAATTGTTTGCATTCAAAATGGAAGAATTGTTATTATTGGTGAGTATTGCTAGCATTAAAAATGGTGGAATTGCTATTATTGGTAAGATTTCCTAATATTTGTAACAATTATTAGCATTCAAAATGGCAGAATTGCTATTATCTGTAAGATTGTTAGCAATCATAATGGTAGAATTTCTATTAGCAAGAATTTTTAGTGAATGGCAGAATTGCTATTACCTGTAAGAATGATTACACTGCAGAATTGCTATTATTAGTAAGAATTGCTATTATCTGGAAAAATTGCTAACTAAAAGTAAGATTTGTTAGCATTCAACATGATAGAATTGCCATTATCAGTAAGAATTGTGAGTATTTCAAATTGGCAGAGTTTCTATTTAAAATAAGAATTGTTCACATTCACAATGGCAGAATTGCTATTATTTTCTAGAATGCTTACCAATCATACAATGAACATACAAGTAACTTTCTTTTTATCATTGATAATTAATAGAAACCAATAACCAGCAACTGATAGATTGGAAAAACTGCATCTTTGTCATATGGTATACTGAATACAGTGATCTAATTTGTGTTTAGTATAAAATAACCCCTTGACCTAGTTGTCTTTAGAAATTTGGTAATTTTTCATGAACATTGATTAAAATTAATAAATTGTTGTAGATTTGTCATTTTATTACATTGTACATAACTAAAATAAAAAAAAAAATGATTAGAGAAAATTGAATAATATTTTTTTTACTTAGAAATATTTTCTCTGCCACACTTGAACCCACTATGGGTCATCATTTGCTCAGAACTGATTTCGGACAATTAAAATAAAAATATCTCCTTTCATTTCACCTCTAGTGAGCATTGTTAATTTTGAACTGACATATTACTTCTTGGATAATCTTACAAAGTTTTTATCCTCTTCTCTATATTTTTAATTGTGAATTAATCTTGTTGCATTTAATGTCACTAATGTTTTCTTTTAGAGTTTGGTCTGTGTTTCAAAGTTTAAACCATCAGAACATTCTCTCTGTACTATCTCTTTTGATATTGAGTGCTTTCTAACCTTGAAGTGCTCCCTGTCCATTTATATGTCAATCAAAATAAATCCCTCCAAGAGATCACAAAAGAGTGACTGGTTCTCATACTATAGGGAAATGAAATCCCCTACCCTACAGAGTTCAGATTCCTTTCCACTTTCAGTTGTCACATGAAAAAAGTTACAACAGTTTAAAGTCTTAAGTATTCCCAAATAAATTAAACTAAAATGTTTGACTGCTTTTTTTCTAATACCATGCCATGTCAATTTAGGATGCAAGCAATCATGACTCTCCGCAGCTTCCACTTTTTCAATGCTGTGTTCCTTCACGACATGGGAAATCATAACTCTCCAAAGCTTCCTTTGCTTTTTCAATGCCTTGTACCTTCACGATATAAGCAGTCATGACTCTCCACAGCTTCATTGCTTTTACAATGTTGTATCCCTTCACGATATAGGAATCATGACTCTCCACAGCTTCCTTCACTTTTCAGTGACATTTACCTTCAGAATGTAGGCAATCATGATTCTCTACAGCTTCCCTCATTTTTTCTGTGAATTGCCATGCATTCTTGGGAAATAGACTAAAGTGGTTTCCTGTTGTTTGAAATAGAGTTTTCTCGAGAGCTCAATCTACCCTGCTATTTAACCCATATTAATAATAAATAATGAGTAAAAAGTTAACAACACTATACAATAGATACAAATAAATGCAATTGAATCCACAATTATTTCTACTCAGTAGTTTCTATAATAATTTGAAATATAACTGTTACCAGTTACCCAGTAACCGTTAGGATAATACAATAGACCTTGATATCCATAATGCACCATTGACCAGCATATATAAATAGTTGAGCCAGCATACAGCACACATGGTCTGAAGCATGAAACAGGCTTTCACTGCTTGGTGTGAATTTCAGTGTTCACTTTTATATTTATATATTGAGCACTTTTACCCATACATATAGCATACATTAAAACTATATTTTTATCATATATATATTTGTCCAGGCATTGAATATTGTAACCCCATCTTGCCAGGTGCATCTATGTTTTTAGAGATTCTTGATAAAATACAAAGAAGCATCTGCAATATTATTGATCCTGATTTAGTATCTCAGCTTCAATCACTTTTCTGCCACCATAATATAGCTTCTTATAAATATTTCCATAGTAATTGTTCTGATGAATTCCACTTAGTGTATTCCACTTACAAATTTGTTATTTGACGAGCAGGGTGAATTGAAAGTGTCAGTGGTGTTGTACACCTCTTCTGTAAAAACGTTAACAGTGGAAAGAAAAAAAAGAAGCTATGAAGCTACACAGACAATTTTCACATGTCTCAAAAGAAAAGTTGTGTGAACTTGTGAAGGGGAGTAAGGATTTTAATGCTGCTGAATACCTTAAGATAATTGAAAAATGTTGCAATTCATACAAAATATGCATGAAATATGAACATGTACCTTTACATCCCCAGCTATGGGTAAATAGCAGGACAGATCGGGTTCTATAGCCTTGGATGGCAAATGGTCTACTGCAGAAAGAAATGGCAACCTATTGCAGGAAAAAAATCTGCCTTGTCAGTCATGTATCGAAAGAGACATAATCGCCTAAGCTTGTATAATGCATGGTACATAACTGACTGACCTTTACGTCCAGTTGTAGCTTTGCCCATGGTTGATAAATTTAGCCAAGTTGTGTGTACATCCTGGGTAAGACGTTAAATTACATCCAGCAGCAAGGCCTCTGATCAGGAGGTTTTGAGGAGCGTGGAACCACCTCTTAATTGCTGGTATTCCCAGGTTCACCCTGACCTGGGGTCGTAGCATCTGTTAGGGTCCCAGCTATAGGCAAATAGTTAACTATTACCAGCAATACTTTTTTGAAAAAATTATTACCAGCAATACAATTTTGAAGGAAATATATTACCAGAAATAGATTTTTGACAAAACAAAATATTACCAGCAATAAACATTTTTGTCAGCATTAAGTAACCCATTGAGGTTGATATGCCGTTAAACAAAATAAACCAAACCAATCTAAACCAAAGAATACATATTCTATTCATACGAATCTATCCTAAAAATGTTGTCGGCATTAAATAACCCAGTGAGGTTGATAGGCCATTAAACAAAATAGACCAAACCAAACCAAGTTTTGTGTATGGACTTAAAGGAACATATTCACAATAAAACTAGAATTTTGCATGTGATTGATTCTGCCACAAGATATTCTGCAGCCTGTTTAGTGTTTTTTAAACAACAAGATGAAATTGTGCAAAACATTTACTAAATGTGAATAGCTTATTTTAGTGTACCCAGGACCAGTATGTCTTATCCCTGAAATCCTGAATCTTTTTGCATTTCTTTGAGCCCCATTGTAGCCTCTGCCATATTTTTTCAGCACTGTTTTATAGCCATCCCCCATTTTTTTTTTAATTGTTTTTAAACTGACATTACATTGTCAGTCATCAACTAATAATATATATTGTGTATCTACATGGCTGGTGCATTGCATACTACACAGGTACCCCCCCCCAACAAAGTTGGTGACCCTAAAGGGCTAGTTTCAGCAGCGTTTTCTTTTGCTTTTTGTACTTTTTACTTTTTTCTACCAAAGTTATATTGTCAGTCATCAACTATAATAATCAACAGGGCCAGTGCTTACTACCCCAAACTTCTCAACCACATGGGTGCCCCATGCCTACTGGGGAGGAGCGGTACATAAGTGCTAATTTCAGTAGAGCTTATTTTTTTAAATTCTAATTTTCTTTCTAAACAGTTCTTTCAAATCGGTTAAGTGGGTAATATATCTCGGTAAAATCATTTTTTAATCCGAGATCATCCACTAAGGAGGATCTCTGATTTGTTTTTTACTAATAGTATTACTAACCAGAAGTCCACAGCTGGTAATTAAAATAAAATTTATAGTCCCTATTTTTTGCATTTCTAGAAAGATGAAACCGAGAAAATGACTGCTTAAAAAAAATAAGAATGTTTAAAGATTTCAGCACATGAAAACTTTTCCTGAAAACTGAAATACTGTTTTTAAAAAAAATTTTTAAGACAATCCCATTTGTTTTTGTGTTGTAATCTTTATAAAAAAAAATTTTCAGCAGAAATGTATCAGTATTTACATTATTCGGACTATTGTCCTCATCTTTGTCGCCATATTTATCACAACGTTTCAGCCGTTGTACACTTCGGCCTTCTTCAGGTGGTTGGAATTTCAAACTGAACCCTTTATTTTGATCACTGGGGTAGACTGTTCTAGTTCCACGTGCCATGTTTGATGGATACCCAGAAATTCATACCCAGATGTCCTCAAGGACACATGGCACAGTGGATAAAGGTGTTGGTTAGATTCAGTGACAGACCCAAAGAGTGGGAGTTCAATACCCGGTTAAGGCAGTGGAGAACTTTCAGAGGGAAAATTAGCAGGAGATAACTGATAACTGACATTCATCAAACATGGCACGTGGAACTAGAACAGTCTACCCCAGTGATCGAAATAAAGGGTTCAGTTCGAAATTCCAACCACCTGAAGAAGGCCGGAGTGTACAACGGCCGAAACGTTGTGATAAATATGGCGACAAAGATGAGGACAATAGTCTGAATAATGTAAATACTGTACATAATACCTCATCTCAGAAATATAGACATACTCAGAAATGTATCAGTGATTAATCTTTATGAAAATGTAAAAATTTATGACAAACATTTTTTTCAAGTAAAATTTCAGCATGAAAAAACAAGTGATTATTACAAAAAGAATGATATTTTTTCAGAGTTTTTTAGAATAAAAAAAACTATTCATTATAAAAATAAATAATTAATGAATATGTACTGAAATTTTCCTTTAAATTAGATATTTCCCCGATATTTGGTAATTTAAAAAAAAGTGCTGCCTTTTCCCCCCAATTTCTTTGAGGGTTTTTGGCCCCAGGTTGGGAAACTTTGCATTTGATATGTAGTAGAGAAGGGGGCTCCATATCAAAGTTTGTGTGGGGGCGAGACCCTAGCGCTGTCTCTGGATGCACCTAGAAAATTTTTGAGTGATAACAGAGAGGAAATTTCAAATGAAAGATACAAGGAAATGAATGAGAAACTAAATATAGAAACAGCAAGAACTGCAGGTGAATCACCATTTAGCAAAGGGATTGTTGAACAACATAATCAGATATTGGCAGAGGCATTTTACAAGACTATTGCAGATGTGAAATGTGAACTGAAATTTGCACTTGCATGGGCAGTAAGCACCAAGATCACATTACAAAATAACAGTAGTTTTAGTCCAAACCAATTAGTATTTGGAGCTAACCCTAACTTTCGGTCAATATCAGAGGATGAACTTCTAGCTATTGAGTGTTTATCTAGTGATATTATATGTGAGAACATGGAAGCTTTACACGACAAAACTATATTGTAGCAGAGTCAAGTGAAAAGATCAGGAGAGCGCTCAGACATAAGGTGAGCACTTATTCAGGTCTGGTGTATGATAATGGGGATAAAGTTTATTATCACAAGAAAATTTTTAAAGTTTGGAAAGGTCCTGCAGTTGTACTTGGGAAAGAAGGACAAACTGTATTGCTACATCACAGAGGAGCTTACAATTGTATTTATCCATATTAATTAATGAAAGTAAAAGATTGTAGTAATGTCCACATGAAGGAAAGTTGGTTCCCTGTGCTGCACCAGGAAATTTTTCTCACTGGAGTCAATCCTTCAAATCTACAAATCAACCATTCACCCTTGCATGGAGTATTGCTGCCATATATGGTCTGGAGCCCCTTATGTTTGTCTCAAGGTCCTTGATAAAATCCAAAGATGGATATGCAATTTAATTGGCCCTGATCTGGCATCTCATCTGCTGCTCTCTCACAGACATGCTGTTGCCTCCCTCTGTCTTTTTTATAAATACTTTCAGGGTAACTGCTCCGCTGAGCTGCTTTAACTGGTTCCCAGACTTCATGAATTTAAGCATTCAACTAGGCTGACATCTCGCTTTCACCCTTTCATTGTTGAAACTTAAATGTAGCCGTCTCTTCTACTCCAATAGTTTCATGTCTTGCACTTCTCACCTGTAGAACTCCCTCCCCATTTCTTGTTTTCCTGATAACTATAATCTCCAACTATTCAAATGCAATGTCAATTGACATCTCCAGATGCCCTGATTTATCCCCTAATCTTCTCTTCATCCTCTCTGTAACCCCTTGCGTGCTAGTGGCTTCCCATCTTGCTTGGGGTTGAATGCTTAAAAAAAAAAGTACCAAGCTGAAAAGAGATCAGAATATAAAAGTAGAGATAAAGAATTACCTATGAATACTATAGATGTAGATGAAGAGGTTGATACTCATGAATATTTGATGCCAGATGAAACTGAGTTCCAGAAGGAAGATGTGTCTGATGGTAGATGTGAAAATTCACCTCTTGATGTAATAGTATACAAACCAATAAAAAATTCTTTTATCACATACAGGATGAGGAATTAAGAGGTATGGAGGTAAGCCAAAGTGTTAAGCAGCACAGCCTAAACAAATTGGAAAATATAATGAATGGATGAATGTTCATGTGGAGGGAGGGATGAAGAGCCAAGATGTGTTAATTGGGATCATATTAATGATTGAAAAATACTGTACTATTAACAGTAGATCAAGAAATGTCCCAGGATGTTATGGATGCTAAGAAGAGAGAGAGAGACCTGAATGACTTGATTGATAATAATCTATTTGAAGTCATTCCTTTTGAACAACAGACTACACTATCTTTTTGCTGGATAATATCTGAAAAATATAAAGATGGCAAAAAGAAAACTGGCCTGTAGCTTCGAAGAGGACACTAACAATCTTAGAAAAGATTCTCCCACCTGCAGTAAAGAATTTCTATGTTTGTTATTTTTGATAGCAGCTGTGATTTCCTGGAGGCTGCAATCTATTGATATAACAGTGGCATTTCTATAAGGGGATCTTTTAGAAAGAGAGGTATTTCTATGCCCACCTCCTGATGTCTGTCCAAAAACTGAAGTCTGGCATCTTAAAAGATGCATCTATGGATTGAATGATGCACCTAGATCTTAGTACAAAAGTATTAAAGAAGTACTCTATAGCTGAGGAATACAATTAGTTTGTATGACAATGCCTTATTCAAGTGATATAAAAATGGATCAATTGTAGGAATTTTGGTTAGTCATGTGGATGATCTTGCTTTCTACGGTAATGATTTTTTTCAGGAACAGATCATAGAAAAACTAAAGAGAATATTTAAGGTCAGCATGCATGAAAATGGATCATTTAAATATCTAGGATTGGAAGTTGTGCAAACAGAACAGAAATTGTATATTTATATAATAACACCAATTAGCATAGATAAAAGTCACATCACAAGGAAGACAGATGAATTGACTGAAAACTGATTTAAAATGCTTAAGTTTTGTTGTAGCATACCTACAGACAATAATTGGTATGTCTCTATTCACATAAATACAGTAGTAAATACTGTATGTTGGTCTGCAGTTGGAGATTTGTCTCCAGCTGTGCTGGTCAAACTCTCTGCCTTTGGGCAGAGAGGATCCCCAGATGAGGCTAGGTCAAAGGGCAGAGTCTTGTCTCAGGAAACAGCTACCTGACTCTGTTTTATACAGGGTCTACGGGGAATTTTTGGCCGCGCCTATAGGCTCGGATACCCCACATTAAATTCAGCCTTGTGCCATATCTGACCATGTGGGGCAGTTAGTAGATATCCTGAAGTTGGAGATTCATTGTGGAATTCACTTGACTCATTTCTAGCAGTTGACTACTACTTCTATGTGCTGCTGGCGAATCTTATATGTGTTGTTCTTGTCCTAAGTATTATCATTCTTTACCAGTTTTTGTTTGATTATTTTATTCAGTAACCTTCCCTAGGTTACAACAAGTTTACAAATGATATGGATTGCTTCACAAACCAGATATAAGTTATGAAATGTGTGTTATGAGCAATACAAGAAAGCTTTGAAATTTGAAAATGCTGCAAGAGGAAAACAAAGACCTGTCTAAATTGAAAGCTAAGAAAATTGCACTAAAAGTTCCTAATTTAGGTGATCCTAAAAAATGAATCTTAGCATATTCAGATGCTACATATGCTAACCTGGAAGATGGATCTTCCCACGGTGGTATTGTTGTTTTTAATCAAGGTGAGAACAAGCAATTTGTTCAATTAGCCGTCAGTCTAAAAAGTTGGACAAAGTAAAAAAGAGTCCATTAGTATATGAAACTTTAGCATTAAATGAGGCAGCAGATACAGGATTCTTTGTCTCTTTGTTGCAAGAAACTTTTGGCATAGCTGTATTGCCACTAGTACAATGCTATACAGACAATGGATCGCTGACTAGTGCCTTGAGAACTACAAACATTATTAGTGGCAGAGAAATGGTGTCAGAGGAGGAAATAAAGGTGATTTTTAGTCGGATGGAGAAATTACAAAATTCCTTGACAAAAAGAGGTGCATCTACACTTAAATTGTTAGAAGTACATCTCAACTTTGAAAAAACAAAAAAAAAGCATTCTATCATTTTGAGCTGTACGTCTGTTTCTGATATCAGCTTCTAATTAATCTAAGCATCTTTAACTTACAAAGATGAGCTCTTGTTCAATCTCCACTTACGCATCTAATTATTTTGTGCTGAGACTCTGTTTCCATCAATCTATTCTCTTTCTAATTTAGAGTCCCAAAAATCAGTATTCATCAAATCTATACAGACATTTTTAGCCAAGTTGCTGTTTGCAAGATCAACTCTTCTGGTCACTACTAATTATGTCTAGGTCATCTTGCTCTGTCTCTTTTACAATCTGCTCTATTATGACTGTTATCGATCAAGTCTTAATTCTACTTAAAAATCCAATTAAAGCAGAATATCTCAACAAAGTATAAAAAGTTGGGGTGTGATTTATAGCTGTTAATTTAATCAGATTTATTACCTCATGTTTCGATGTGATTGCAATGTCTATCTGTGTGAGTATATTTGACTTGGTCCAAATCTATTTTTTGCTCTTCTTTGTTGGTTATGGCTGTGAAAGTGCCATTGTAAAAATAGCTTTTAGTAGATTATGTTTCAATGATCATCCACGCCATAAGCAAAGATCTGACTGGTCATTATCTGTGCACACAGGCCAAGGAGAGAAATCTTTCCAAAAACATCTTTTTGTTTTTATTTTATTCGTCTCTCTTTATGGGTATTCACCAAATCAACATATACTTTTGGCACTTGATAACTTCTTTATTTAGAATTTGTTTCCACCCAAATCCGATAATGGTAGGTGATGTTCATAAATGCTTCCATAGATATAACTAGAGACACTGATTGGTATAGTTGGTAGCAATTTGGCCTTTGGAATTCTTTTTTTGTTGTGTGTGTGTGTGTGTCGTTTCCCTTCAGGATATGGGAGATCATGGCTCTCCACAACTTCCTATCCTTTGTAGCTCTAAGCAATGTTTGTCCTTTTACTATCCCTCCCACTCCCTGCTCTGCCATCCATTTATACAGGCCTGTTAGGTGATCATGGCTCTCCACAACTTCCTACATGTAGCTCTTATCTGTTTTTGTCCTTTTATTAACCCCCCACTCCCTGTTCTGTTATCCATTTACACAGGCTTGTTAGGTAGTTGACTATGGCTCTCCACAACTTTCTACATGTTGTAGCTCTTATCAGTCTTTTACTATCACTCCCACTTCCTTTTCTGTCATCCATTTACAAATGCTTGTTATGTAGGTGATCATGGCTCTCCACAACTTCCTACATGCTGTAGCTCTTATCAGTGTTTGTCCTTTTACTATCCCCCTACTGTCATCCATTTACATGAGGTTGTTAAGTAGTTGATCATGGCTCTCCACAACTTCCTACATGTAGCTCTTATCAGTGTTTTGTTTACTATCACTCCCACTCTCTTTTCTGTCATCCATTTACAAATGCTTGTTAGGTAGGTGATCATGGCTCTCCACAACTTCCTTCTCTTTGTAACTCTTATCAGTGTTTGTTTTTTTTACTATCCCTACCACTCCCTGTTCTGCAATCCATTTACACAAGCTTGCTAGGTAGGTTGCGTGCTTTTTCCTCATGTTTCTCATGTCTTCAGTGTGTTCTGCAAGTGTCTAATGTCCCTTCAGGGCATGTACAGTCATGGCCTTCCACAGCTTCTAATTCTTTGTAGCTCTTAGCAAAATTTGTCTTTTTACTATTTCAGTGCTGTCATCCATTTACAAAAGCTCCTTAGGCAGATTATTTGCTGTTTCCATTCTTGCTTTCTATATTGTCCCCGTGAATGTCAAATTGTTCAAGCCTTCCTTCCTCATTATTTGTCCCAGAAATTTCAACAGTCTCTTGCTCATTTTAAGTATAAGTGTCCTTTTTCTTTTTTCTTTCCTTAAAATTTCCTTGTTGCTTGTATGCTTTGTCAATATTATTCTCAGCATCCTGCTGGAGAACATCATCTCTATTGCCTGAAGTTTCTGCTTCAGCCGTGAGGAAATTGTCTTGCAATCACTGTCATAGAAGGATTGATATTACATAGCTGTTCAGTACTCTTTTCTTTGTTTCTAATTAAATTTTCCTGTTTCTTAATATGTTACTTAGCTTTAGGAAGGCATCTTTTGCTATTCCAATGTGCCTTTGCATTTCTGTATCACATTTTCCATCATCTACTAAACAATTCCCAGCTTGGAAATTCCATTTTCCCAGGATGATCAAGGTATATCGAGCACATGCATCACAGCCAAATGGGCACAATATCATGACAGGTTTTTTAAAAGCAACACATAACTTTGAAGGTGAAACTCAGGTAATGTAATCAATCCTGACTTGGCATCTGGACTTCAGTCAATTTCTCACCAATGTGACGTGACTTCCCTCTGTCTTTTCTACAAATATTTTCATGGCAGTTGTTCTGATGAACTTTACTCCTTGGTGCCTTGATTGCATGAATTTAAGCATGCTACTGGAGAGGCAACTAGGTCTCACCATTTTACTGAAATAACTAAATTCAACCATCTGTTTTATTCTAAGAGTTTCTTTTCTTGCACTTCTCATCTATAGAATTCCCTTCTGTTTTCAGAAAACCTTTTCACTTGTAGAACTCCCTTCTGATTTCATGCTTTCTTGCCAACCACAAAAATTTAAATGCAATGCCAATCGCCATCTTCTGTCTTCCGAAAACCTGTTCTTTTATTGTCCTTTTATCCTCACTAAAGTCTTCTAATTTTCTTTTCATTTCCAATAATCCCTTGTGTCTTATTAGCAATATTGCTCTGCTTGGGGTGAAATGATTAAAAAAAAAAAAAATCATGATGCTCCCCAACAACTTCCACTCATGACAAATATGCACTGTCTGTCAGTCCCTGGGTGATACACCCAACTGGTTATGGACAGATAACTGAAAAGCAAATCTGTGGAATGGAATAGGATATTTACCAAAGCAAGACATGTACATTTACAATCAGTTAAGATCAAAAGACACAAGAACCAGACCCAGATTAGTATCAGGATATTTATTATTATTATTATTACTACTACTACTAGTGTACTCATGCCATCAAAATTGATGGCAAGAAAGAATGTATTATAAGTAAAATGTATTATATTTTAAGTAATTTTGATTTAATCCAAGTAGGATTTTATAATTTAAAATGTTATTAACATTAATAATTGAACAGTGTACAAGTTATAAACACCCACGGAAAGATATCTATATACTATCCTCATAAATGTTACATATTTACAAATAAAATTATGTTTACTGCAAAAGTTCCCAAAACACAATATTTTTTATGTGAACTTTGGAAAGTCTGAGTAATCCTTGACGATCTGTAGATCCAGTCTGTAATTTCAGAGTTTGCTTATTTCTCATCCTACTAAGAGCAAATGTATCATCATGTACTTTTTTTAATTTATTTTTTCTCCCCACCTCTTTTTTTCTTAATTATAATTTTTAAAGTTTAAAATGAATTTCTAAAAAATGAACAAAGCATTCTTGAAAATATATGTGGTGTATTATATATACAAACCCTCTTTGATAGCAATATCATTATGTGTCAATGGGACCAAGTTAGTACAGCACTGGGTGGGTCATCATTATTTTGCACACCCTTCAATTGGTACACAGAAAAAAAAAAACGTGTATATATATATATATATATATATATATATATATATATATATATATTATACTAAAACATGGAAAAATCGCTTCACAGTTGCAGTCATGTTTCAATGCGTATCAAGGCATCTTATCAGGTGATTGTAAATTACTGGCAAGTGAATGATTTATTTAAATTTAAAAACAAAATACAATCTCTTTTTATGAAAAAAGGAAAAAGGTAGGGTGATAAGATTTGTGGGCTTTACTTTGATCAATCAATCAAATATGACCTATGTTAAGTGAAGAAGCAAAAATTAAAAATTATTTTTTATAAATGGGTTATGACCTGTAAATTGGTAGCTAATGGCAGTCAGGCATAAACTAAAGCGTATACATATGGTTACATAAATTATACAAACCAGGTAATGCAATTTCCTAAGAAATAAAAGTGAGTTGGAGAGGTAATTTAACAAAATGCTTAACAAGTTATATGCTTTGTGAATTTTACAATTTACTGTTAATTCACTTTGATTTAACAATGAATTTTTGTCAAAAAATCCGATAATTTTCAATTCTTCATGTAATCACAGAAAACAGGGTTCAAATAAAGATCTACATGTCCTTGCCATTTTTAAAATTTTCCATTTTACCTTAGGAGTCTTATTATCATATTTTAAACTCCAAAAATATTTAGAAAGTGATGTATTATTTCTGTAAGTAGTATTAGTAAAGGACAAGATATGTTGATACCACCTAGTCTTAAAAGAATTCATAGTATTACCAATATAGAATTTTTCAACCGTCAGATTCTCTATTGTAGAGATAGTACTAAGATAAACGAGAGATTTTTTTTTTTTAAGCATTACGCCCCGAGCAAGGCGTGAAGCCACTAGGATGCAGAAGATTTGGAGTGAGAGCAGATAGGAGTGATAGAGGAAAGGATAAGGAGAGGGATAGTGGATAGATCAAGGTAACTGGAGATGTCAATTGACATTACATTTGAATAGTTGGAGATTATAGCTCTCAGGGAAACAGTAATAGGGAAGGGTGTTCCACAGGCGAGATGTGCGAGGTATGAAGCTATTGGAGTAGAAGAGATGGCTACATTTAGTAGTTTCTACAGTGAAAGGGTGAGAGCGGGATGCCAGCCTCATAGAGAGAGGCGACGGCGCGTCTGTGAGAGAGCAACTGCAGACAAGATGCCAGAGCAGGGCCAATTATATTACATATCCGCCTCTGGATCGTGTCAAGAACTCCGAGGTAAACAGAAGGTGCACCAGACCCTATATGGCAGCAATACTCCATGCAAGGGCAAATGGTTGATTTGTATATCTGAAGTATTGATTACGGGGAGAAAATTTCCTGGCGCGGCACAGAAAGACAACTTTCCTCGCGGTGGACGATGCAATTGACTCAATATATTTGTTCCATCTCAGGTCAGCAGTCAATGTGAGACCAAGCAGACACAGAGAGTTGCTCTCAAGAAGTTGACTATCAGACATTCTAATGTGGGGCAGGGAAGGATCTCTATGGTGATTAATAGAGAGTAGTTTAGTTTTTGAGGCATTAAAGTTGACCAGCCAATTCTTGCTCCAATTAACAACTGATTTAGGTCCATTTCAAGATGACTGGCCAGGTTAGTTTTGTCATCAACACTAGATTTGTTTTTGAGTTTGAGACAGGAGTAAATTGTAGTGTCATCTGCGTAGATGCCAACTTGGGAATCTATGGCGTCAGGAAGGTCATTGATGAAAATAAGGAATAGAGTAGGGCCAAGAATGGAGCCTTGGGAAACACCTGTGTTTGTGGGATAGGAACAGTTAAACATTTGTTTAGCAATGGGAATTGGTCAGAATTCCTACAATTACATTGGCCAATATCATTAATATTATTAGTATTATGATCCAGATTATTAAATTGGTTTAAAATTTTATTATTGTGTAACTTTATAATCTTCTCAAAATTATTGGTGCAGCTATAACTTAGTTTTAATGTGTTTCTGTTAAATATTTTACTAGGAGGGTTACTTTCAGGAAAATGTTTATCAATCAAATGGAGTAACTTAGTACTGACTAATTGATTAAATGGGGGTGTGTACCAACACACACACACACACACACATATATATATATATATAGAGAGAGAGAGAGATTGTTCCCCCCACTCTTTTTAATTATAATTTTTACAGTTGAAAATGAATTTCAAAAAATGAACAAAGGATTCTTGAAGATTTATGTGGTGTATCATATACACGAATCCTCTTCAGTACTGATATCAGTACATGTCAGTGGGACCAAGTTAGCACAGCACTGGGTGGGTCATTGTTATTTTATATACTGTCCTTCAATTGTTACACCCAAAAGAAAATGTAAATATAATCTATGTGGCATATTATATATATATATATATATATATATATATATATATATATATTATTATTATTATTATAGAGTTGCATCCTTATCTTGATTGTTTTTATCAAAATATACTTTTGTAGATAAAGATAAAAATGAAAATACTCCAGTAGTTAAAAGTGTTGATTCTGTTTCCTGGTTGGTAATGAGTTCAATCTTTGGGCCCATCAGTAGGGAAGTTGATCAGTTAAGCAGAAAAAGTTAAAAAGCAGCACAAAGTGAAAGTTGACAATTACAAAGTTTAACAGTCAGAGAAAGGATAGTATTTACTATAGAAATGCATTGACAATTGCAAAGAAATGGATTGTCAGTGGTCAGGAATTAATGCCAACCTTGCTGATAGAATAGGAATATTATATGTATATTGTAGATGCATTGCTAATGATTTCATTCTAGAAATGCTTTGAATACAGAAAGGAATTGTTAGTGGTCATGAATTAATAAAATACTACTGGTATAATAATGATGGTAATATTAGCTATTTCCTTATAAGGAAACATTTGGCATTCATTGACTCACCAGCCAGTTCTACTTTTGGTTGAAATTTATAATTTATTAAACACCTTTTTTCTTAAAATTCTGAACTGTCAAAAAAATAAAAAGAATATTTTGGCCTAACCGTATATTTTGCTTTGGTGTCAAATATTTTTTTGTTTGATGTGAAATGTAAACTTATTCAAGGATGTCATTGATTTCTTTAGTCTTGTATTTTTTTTAAAGAATGCATCATGGGGTTTGAACCATAAACTTTGTGGCACAAAATTAAACCTTTTAACCACAGAGCTCTCTATTTAAGATGAACTGTTTTGTATGCATAGAGACGAATGAGTCTGTTGAAAATCCTAGACATTATTTTTATTGATTGTAAGCAAATTTCTTTTTTGAGAATTAAGTAGCCTAATCGTCTAATATGTAATATTGAAAAAAATCGGTCAAGCAGGGACATGGGGGTTAGGTTGGGGGGGTGATTGGGGGATAATTCGGTCCCGAAGTAAAAAAGATTGTTAAAGATTTAAAGAAGAAAGAAAAATGAAATTTGCCATATTTAGAAATCAAATTTTGATTTAGTCGGCAAAATAAATAAGTAGAGGGAAAAGCGAAAAATAATTTGTAGAAAAGATTTTTTTAGTCATGTGATGGTGGTGGGTGGGGAAGAATTCAAGGTGAAGAAAAAGGGGTTAGAAAAGAAAGAAAAAGAAGATTTCATCAGGAAAAGATAAAAAGAAGGAAAGAAGAGTAAAAATGAAAGAAAAAAAGAAAGATGGTAGAAAGAAAATAAAGAAGGTAATAAAGAAAGAAAGAAGGTAGAAAGCTAATAAAAAGAAAGAAGGTAGAAAGGTAAGAAAAAGAAAGAAAGAAGGTAATAAAAAGAAAGAAGGTAGAAAGGTAATAAAAAGAAAGAAGGTAGAAAGGTAATAAAAAGAAAGGAAGAAAGTAGAAAGATAAAAAGAAAGGAAGAAGGTAGAAAGATAATAAAAAGAAAGAAAGAAGGTAGAAAGGTAATAAAAAGAAAGAAAGAAGGTAGAAAGATAAAAAGAAAGAAGGTAGAAAAAGAAAGAAAGAAGCTAGAAAAAGAAAGAAAGAAGGTAGAAAGGTAATAAAGGAAAAGAAAGAAAGAAGGTAGAAAGGTAAGAAAAAGAAAGAAAGAAGGTAGAAAGGTAATAAAAAGAAAGAAGGCAGAAAGGTAATAAAAAGAAAGGAAGAAGTTAGAAAGATAAAAAGAAAGAAGGTAGAAAAAGAAAGAAAGAAGGTAGAAAGGTAATAAAAAGAAAGAAAGAAGGTAAAAAGATAAAAAGAAAGAAAGAAGATAGAAAGGTAATAAAAAGAAAGAAGGTAGAAAGGTAATAAAAAGAAAGAAGATAGAAAGGTAATAAAAAGAAAGAAGGTAGAAAGGTAATAAAAAGAAAGAAGATAGAAAGGTAATAAAAAGAAAGAAGGTAGAAAAAGAAAGAAAGAAGGTAGAAAGGTAATAAAAAGAAAGAAAGAAGGTAGAAAGATAATAAAAAGAAAGAAAGAAGATAGGTAATAAAAAGAAAGAAGGTAGAAAGGTAATAAAGAAAAAGAAAGAAGGTAGGAAGGTAATAAAGAAAAAGAAAGAAAGTAGAAAGGAAATAAAGAAAAAGAAAGAAGGTAGAATGAAAAAAGAAAAAGGAAAGAAAAAAGATGGTAGAAAAGAAATACAAAAGAAAAAATGAAGAAAGAAAAGAACAAGAGTAGAATAAAAAGAAGTAGAAAGGCAAGAAAGAAGAAAGCTTGGAAAAAAGAAAGAAAGGTAGAAGAATATAATTAAAAAAAAAGATGGAGAAAAGAAAGAACTTAGAAACAGAAGAAAGAAGGTTACAAGAGGTAGAAAGGAAAAATTAAAGTAGCAAGGGAGGAAAGAAATGTTAGAAATATAGAAGGATAGAAAAGAATGATGTTGGAAAAAAGGAAAAAAAAGATTGGCAGGACAGAAATATAGTCTGAAAGAGAAGAAAGGAAAGAAAAGAGAGAAAGAAAGATTAGAAGTTCAGAAAAAAAAGAATGGAAGGAAAAAGAATGTGAAAATAGGAAAGAAAAAAAGTATAGAAGGAAAGGAAAGATAAATAGAATGCAAGGTGGAAAGAAAGAAAGAAGATAAGAAGGAAAGAAAGAAAAAATCTTGGAAAAAAGAAATAAGAGTGGAAGAGTAGAAAGGAAGATAGATAGAATGAATTAACTGTAGAAAGAAGGAAAGAAAGAAAGAAAGTAAAAAGAGAAAGAAAAGATAAAAGTAGAAAAGAGAAAAACAAACATGAATCCATGAATAAAAAAAAATGATGCAAAAAAAAGGAAGAAGAGAAATAAGTAAAAGCAAAGATGAAGAAAAAAAAGAAAAATGATAGAAAGAAAAAGAAAAAGAAAAGGAGTTTGAAACAAAAACAAATAGAAAATTTTTTTTTTTGTTTTTTAATCAAGCAAAGCAATAATGCCACTAAGACACAAGGAGTGACAGAGAATGAAAAGACTTGAGAATGAACTGTAAACTCAATCCTGAACAGGGGATAAACCTCTACTCCTGTTCATAAGCCTGGGGAGGGGTGTGAGCTGGATTACTACAGGAAGAGCAACATTGAAAGAGAAAATGTGTTAAAAATGATGATATATGAAAGAGAGAGGGATGAAAAAAAGGAAGTAGAAACAAAAAAGGCAAATAAAAAGGAGAAATGAATTATAAAGAATGAATGTTAGAAACAGAAAGGAAAAGAAAGAAAAAAACACAAAAGAAAGAGAAAAGGTAAAGATTTGTTAACGTTAAAATGAAAATGTATTTCTCTGATGTATGAGTTTATCTTTAGAAAAATGACCCCTTATTTCATTGGGAACATATTCACATTTTTACAATAATGTTCACCCTTTTTATAGTTTATGGAGATATATGGGGAAGATAATGGTTACCTTTAAGACTTGATTGTTGTGGTTGGGGATGCATTTTCTTGGGAATTTGTGGGAAGAAGCAGCTCAAGTGGAACTTACATCTCACCAATAGAGGACAAATGGAATGAGGGTGGTTCTCTACAATGGGTGTGGCATGGCAGATCTTAGCCATGAAAGTTTGAACTGGTGAAACTAAGGATTCTAGTTCCTCTGAACACTTTCTATAGAAATAGCAATAAATGCTTGTGAAATTTTGTCTGTGAGAAAGGGGCTGTCGGGTAGAAAATAATTTGTCACCCACAAGGACACAGAGACGCTTTTAAGGCAGGTCCTGGGTATATATGGCAACAGTACTCCATTTTAGACCTGATCTGCCTCTAGTAAAGGTAGAGGATAGTAGGAGGAGTCAACTACTTACTGGAGTGGTAGAAAGAACTGACCATTTTTCCAGCATCTTTAGTGATGGATCATATGTATGAGTTCCACTTGAATTTAAGTCCCAATAGTCACTCAAGGCATAGGGCCTCCCTGAGGGAACATTCATTCATTGCCATTGGTGAGAGTCCAACCAGCAATGATGAAATGTTACTATTTTGGCTTTCAAGGCATTGAATGTGACCAGACAGTTTTTTCCTCCACTGAACTGTTTGAGATAGGTTAGGGAAGAGATCAGCTGTACACATATACTGTTGTATCTTCAGCATTGATATTCATATATGATTGGAATATACTCTTAGGCAGATTAGGTAAAGAGGTTTGGTTCAAGAAGCGACCCCTGGGGGATGCCTGAGTTGATTTCTATGTTTTTATGAGAGAACACATGTTGGTCATGATAGGTAACAGTTCAGGATCTACTCAATGTTAATGGAATGTCACTAGTTAGGCTTTCAAGGCATCGAAAGTGATCAACAAATTTTTCCCCCACTGAGCTGGTCAAAGGAGAGATCAGCTGCCAGGCTCTGGTCATCTAGAGTTTTGGAGGTGCACCCATATATTGTTGTATCATCAGCACAGATATTCATAAATGATCAGAGTATACTCTTATACTTATTTTAATGAAGCAGTAGATTTTGTTTTACAATAATGTACAAAGCCAAAGAGCCACTAAAAGTAGAAGGTTACAGAGTAAGAGGCACAGTTTATGGAGATATGTGGGGAAGATAATAGTTAACCCTAGGCTTGAATAGGTTAAGATTGTAGTGATTGAGGAAGCATCTTCTTAGGAGTGGTTCATGGGAAGAAGTTGCTTGAATGGAACTTACATCTCACTAATGGAATAGAAAGGAAGTGAAGGTGGTTCACTACAATGTGCATAACATGACAGGTCTTAGCCATGAAAGTTAGAATTGGTGGAACTAAGGAATGTAATTCATCTGAACACTTTCCATGAAAATAGCAATAAAGCAGCAAGAGGTTTGCAATATTTCATCTGTGGGAAAGGAGTTTTAGATTAGAAAATAATTCACCATCCACAACCATTTTCAGCTTAATCTGGCTCTTGTAAACATAGAGCATAGCAGAAGTCTGGTACTTATTGGAGCAGTACAGGGAAATAACCATTTTTCCGGCATCTTTAGTGATGGAGTTCCACTTGAGGTCTAGGTTGAGCTTAAGTCCCAATAGATGATCAAAGCATGGGGCCTTCCTGAAAGAACACTTGTTCATTGTGATCAGCAAAAATTCAGGAACTGCTTGATGATGATTGAATGTCACGAGTTTGGATTTCAAGGCACTGAACATAACCAGCAAGTTTTATTCCCACTAAGCTGTTAAAACTATGTCAGAGGAGAGATCAGCTGCCAGACTCTGGTCATCTAGAGTTTTGGAGGTGCACCTGTATATTGTTGTATCATCAGCACAGATATCCATAAATGATCAGAATATACTCTTCAGTAGGTCATTTATATTTTCCCAGTATTGGGTTGAGTTCAATTTCTAATTAGGTGCTCAAAGCATGGGACCACCCTGAGAGAACATTGTGACTGGTGGTAATTCAGGATCTGCTTGATGATGATATCACCAGTTTGGCTTTCAAGGCATTGAACATAACCAGCAAGTACCCCCCTCAAGCTGTTAAAGCTAGGTCAGAAGAGAGATTAACTGCCAGGTTCTGGTCATTGGGAGTTTTGGAGGTGTACCCATATATTGTTGTATCATCAGCATAGATATTCATGAATAATTGAAATAAGTGAAAGTTTAGAAATGGAAGCAAAAAAATGGTAATAAAATGAGGGTTTGATTTATAAAGTATTATAATAGCAAACTGAACCCTGAGTTTGTGTCTAACATCATAATTTTGAATGATCAATTTACAATGTAAAATACTGTAAACACTATCTACCTTTTTGACTCTTGTGTAAACTATAATCCTGGGTATGACAATAAACTTCCTCTGGTAGCAAGGCCTCTGATTTTGAAATTGGGAGTGTTTGAGGAGCACCTCTTAATTGCTGTTGTTCCCAGGTCCAACCTGACCCAGGGTGGTAGCACCAGTTAAGGTCCCAACTATGGGCAAATATTGAACCCCGAAACAAAAGTCAAAACACTAGAAAAGTCTAAAAATACATTTTTTATAGTGAAATTACCAGCAAGAGATTTTTATAAAAAACTTACCAACAATACATTTTATTGTAAAATGAACAACAATACACTTTTATAGCAAAATGACAACCAATACAACACTATAAAAATACATTTTTATGCTAAAATTACCAGCAATACATTTTAATAAACACAATTACATTTTATCATCTCCAAACTATATGTCTAAAAAACATACATTTGCTCTGAAAGTATAAAATCATGTACAAAATATTTAAATTTTGGTATTAAGTAACCCACAGGGGTTGATATGCGACTAAACCAAATTAACTAAACAACTAAAGCAAACTAGATCTATGCCTACCTTTTGGTCTCCAGTTTAAACCAGACCTCTGTAAATTTTTTTTGATTTGGTGTTAACCAGACATCTGACTATCTTTTTGTCTCTGGTGTAAAACAGACCTCTGCCTACATTTTTGCCATCCTGGGTATGATGATAAACTACATTTGCGTCCTGGGTAAGACAATAAACTACGTCCAGCAGCAAGGCTTCTGATCAGGAGGTTTTGAGAAGCATGGAACTACCTCTTAATTGTTGTTGTTCCAAAGTTCAAACTGGGGTGGTAGTACCTGTTAGGGCCCCAGATATTGGAAAACAGTTACCCCCCACCCACCAAATTGGGGTTAAAATACTATGAAAGTGTAAAAATAAGTTTTAATACAGAAATACTTTGTAAAAAATTATTACGAACAATACATTATTACCAGCTCTACATTTTTTGAAAAAATTATTACCAGCAATAAAGTTTTGAAGAAAAAAATATTACCAGAAATTCATTTTTGGAAAAGAAATATTACCAGCAATAAAAATCTTGTTGGCATTAAATAATCCATTGAGGATGATATGTCATAAAACAAACGAAACCAAAGTCTACATTTTTGTTTTTAGTGTAAACCAGACTTCTGCCTACCTTTTTGTCTCTAGTGTAAAGCAAACCTATAACTATTTTTTGTTTCTAGTATTAACCAGGACTATGCCTGTCTTTTTGTCTCTAGTATTAACCAGGACTATGCCTGTCTTTTTGTCTCTAGTATTAACCAGGACTATGCCTGTCTTTTTGTCTCTAGTATTAACCAGGACTATGCCTGTCTTTTTGTCTCTAGTATTAACCAAGACTATGCCTGTCTTTTTGTCTCTAGTATTAACCAGGACTATGCCTTTTTGTCTCTAGTGTAAACCAGATTTATGTTTTTCATGCTTAAAGATTTCCTATATTAGTTGTCTCTTGTGATATCACTTATCTCTCTCACTGAAGCAGTGACTTGCCCACTTAGCACTTCCTGGATCTATTTACCAAAGAAGCCATTCGAGCAATAGACTGCGTGTATTTATTTTGTCCTTTGTTTGAAACTTTGGCATAAAGCTGATTATCAGCCAGGATGATAATGAGCCACCCATTCCTGAAAGAAGAAAAAGAAGAGGAACAAAATATGATGACCCAGTAATATGAAGGTTACTATTTTTGTTTATTTACGCACTTATGTAGAGTGTGCTCTCTGATTTAAAATTTGTTTCAGCATGCTGACACAATCTTGATAACTGAAAAATAGAATCATTGTTGGCACCCACTCACATCCAAGCATTGTGATCGTCATCTTCTTTTCCTATTCCCTTTTCCCCCCTGGTTAGCGGTGGCAGAAATGGCTGTGAATCAAAGAGAGTTTTTGAGGCGATTTTTGTGGATTTGATTTTGGTGGACACTTCTATGCAATGCAGAAGCTTGCATACCAAAAGAGCTTCCTTTGCAGTTCAAAGGAGATTGAGATCTGGCAAACCTGGTTGCATCAGGCTGTCTGATACTTATTCTGTCAAGGTCCACCTTACTTATGCCAGGCTGACTGGCACTGCCCTCTTCTGCTGGTTTGACCCAAAAAATAGAATCATATATGAAGTGCCTTGACAGTTTGCCATTTTCATCAAGAGAATTCAATCTTCTCTGATTTGTTGCTCTCTGACTTGTAAACAGACATTGACTCTGAGTGCGTCTGGTCTTCCAATTCCAAAGATACTTAACTCCTCTTCTTCCATACTCCTGTAGTCAGTTTCTTTTCTATTTTTGGCAATGTCATAAATATTACCATTCTCTTTAACTCAAGCCTTGCTAAAAGAGATGTAAGGATTTGAAGGACAATTATCTCCCTTTTTGTTAAGATGAAGTTATGAGAGTTACATGACAGCAGGTAATTGACTTGAATTCATGGGGTGGCAAAATCTCAGCTGCTATTTAGCATGCATAGAAGCAAAACATGTCTGTCCATGCCAGTTGCTGATGATAGACTACTAAGGCACTAGATGTTATCTCAAGCCCATAGCAGTAGGGAGAACAGAAGAGTCCATAAGTGCTCAAAGTTTATAGGACATACCACCAGCCTAGCCATTTTTCCTTCAGGAAATATTACAAATAAGACCCTCTCATTTCTTGCTTCTCCGCTCAACTTGTTTTATTCACATATGTTACAATTTCTCTATGTGGAACAAATTAGTCCCAAAAGTTTGTAGACACTTGCAAAAAATTGAAATTTTACTCGCCAAGTAATAACAAAAACAACAAAAATTATTCCTCAAAATAAAGACCATCATTTACCAAGACTTTCTGCCATCAATCTGCAAGCTTTCGGATCTGGTGAAAGTACCATTCAGCTGGCTTCGAATCAAAGAATTCTTGACACGCTTCCTCGACTTCATCAAATGAGTCGAATCGGCAGCCCTTCAGAAAGTGTTGCATTGAGCAGAAAAGGCCGTAATCTGATGGAGCACAGTCAGGACTGTAGGCTGGATGTGTCAGAACCTCAATGCCGTCCAGCTCTTCAAACTTGTCTTTCGTCTTCCTGGCGGTGTGTGGCTTGGCATTGTCCTGCTGCATCAAAGCGCGCTTTCGGTTGATCAGAGCCGGGTACTTTTGCTTCAACTTTTCGTAGACCTGCTCCAGTTGCTTGACAGTAAAGGTCGGCACTGATGGCACGACCATTCGGAACCAACTCAAAATGCACAATTCCTTCAAAGTTCCACCAAATGCACAACATAACTTTCTTGCCGAATCGATCTTGTTTTGGAACCGACGGTATCTCTTGCCCTTTCTGAACCCATCGCTTGTCTCGATTGTGCTGGATAGTGTTGCATAAAAATTCAATTTTTCGCAAGTGTTTACGAACTTTTAGGACTACCTAATATCTATATATAATTTCTTGTACAACACAGTGGTATATAAAATCTCTTTGAGGCTAATCCATGTTTGTCATTCCTTTCTTTCAGTTAATTTGTTTGATTCATGTATTAAGTTGTTTGTTACATATATTCATTCATTTTTTTCTGATGTTCTGTGAATGATCTCAAAGAATAATGTTTTGTAGCATTTTTTGCTTCTTCGAACATGTGGATAATGACAAAGTTTTGGAGAAAATGGAAACAAATAGGAAACTGATACTTAACATCAGGAAGAGATGATTGAGGTTTCATGAAGAGCAAAGAGAAGATGTTGAACATGCTCATTCTTGTCTCTTTGGCATTCCATCTCAAAGGCGTATCTAATCTGAAATAAAATTTCAATAACGTTAGTTAACAGTTTCACAAGATGATCAAAGTCACCAAGAAGTAAAACATGCTACAAAAGATTATTCTTCAAACAGAAAAAAATGAAGGAATATATTTAAGAATCTGTTGTTCCAAATCTCTTCATCTGTGAGGAAAGTGTCTTCAATTCACTATTATATAAGAGATTAGATATTACTTAGAAGTGCAGTACTCATTTTTAGGTTTCTATTTCTTAATACTTAAATTTCTGGTAGACATTTTTAGTTATTCCCATGTGACTTAAGATTTCTGTGTCACGTTTTCTGTCGTTTTTTTTTTTATTATACAAATGAATATATGTAAGAATCTATGGATATAATAATGCTTAGAATTGGGAAATATAAACTAGAAATATTCTTTTTTGCCTAGCTACTTCCATTAGTGATGTTAAGCTCCTTTCATCCTTTTTGATTTGAATTATTAGAGAGTTGTTTGAATTAGAGCTGAAATTCTTTATTGCTTTTTTCAAATGCATTGACACAGAGTCTGGAATCAATTCAGTTACTGTCGATTTTACCAGTCCTTGATTCTCTCCTTATATGTTGGTGCTTTTTAGTGCTTCATGTGCCAGCATAGGTTCAACTAAAATGATATCAGAATATTTTTAATTTAGTCACAAGTTGGCCAAAGTCAATAAGCTGATTATTAATTTGGACATCTTCAAAGCTGATATAATTCTCAAATATTTCATACACCAACAATACTTCAGTCTTTGAATTCTTCCTGGAGATGGAGTCAAATTTTTGCAAACAGTAGTTCTAAAATGTCTGCCTGAGTTAATTGTATTGCTAATGGTAATATTAGCTGTTTGGCATTCATTGTCCAAACAATGCAACTTTCGGCTGAAATTTATAAAATCTTTCTATTAAAACAATTTTTCAAGAAAATGCCGAACTGTCATCACTCTTTCCAGTATTGAAGGGCAATTTCTTTCTAATCTTTTGTTCAAAGTAGTGTAGAATATCAACATGCTCTCTTTGAGTTACACGTGCTATCCATTTTAATTGTTGCTGCTGTTGGTAGTCATCAAGTGATGTGGTTTCTGTTATTTGGTAAAGTTCTTTGTGATTCTATAGTCCATGAAATTCAAAGAAGGTTGGCTTTCTCGAAGATCTGCAGGGTTCATTCGCTCAAAACCATTTTTAATCATTGATCTGAGAAGACAGTTGTATACAGCTGACAGTTTAGTTATTTCTGAATAGATTTGGTGCCATGCATGACGTTCATATGAAAGTTTAAATCGGATGAGGCTATTTAAGAATACAACTCTGGTTTTTAGGTTTATATTTTGTATAATAGCAATTAAGATGAGGAAGCTATTTTGAATCAGTTTGTATAATAGCACTTAAGATGAGGTGACTGTTTTGAATCAGTTTGTTTGATAACAACCAAGATGAGGATGTTATTTTGACTGTACCAATGTTTAATAACACCCAAGACGAAAACATACAATAAAATTTTTAACAATTTTTACCTTGGTTACATAACTTCAAATTTTGCCTCATTTTCCATTCAAATTCAATGAATTCTAAATCTCCCATTTATAAATACATCTTCTTTTTTTCCTATTTATTAGAAACTTAATACAGGTCTGTGTCACTGTAACAAAATTTTTTGTCTGGTGAAAACAAGGAATAATTTTACTTATAGGAAATTGTTTTGCTCTTGACAATACTGCACCAATTTTTCTTGTGTCTGTGTGTGAGAGACATGATAGATTTGAGATAGGATATCTATAATTCTTGTATAATTACTATCGCAAAACAAACCATCCATTATCCCGCTTTCCTGTAACTTGCCCTCGAGACAGACAGAGACTGGAAGAGAGAGCGAATGGTGAAGATCAAGACCGAGGATGAAAATGAAATAAAATTCACTTGAATTTGATTGAGGTTGTTTAGCAGACAGCGTCTGCGAGAAATTTTCAAAAATTGTCCTCTATTTGATTTGCTTGTTTAGGCAGAAGTAACTTGAGCTTGTTTGCGATTGGTTGAAATGCAAATCACTGGCAGCAGATACGACTGAAAGATGAGATTTGCAGACACCGGGAATCTTGCTTACAGATCTTTGCAAGAGAAAAAGAAAAAGAAAAAGAAACATTGCTAAATGACGCATAATTAAGATGGCAAATAATTTCAATTTAATTCTCACCAAACTACCTTTTTAAAAACAAAATAAAACTAATTTAGATACAGTCTTTAATAGTTACAGAAAAGGTGATAGCTTTGTGGTCGTTGAAGTAGACTGAAAATTTGAAGATTTAGGAAACTTAGCTGTGGATTGATTTTAATGAAAGTAAGAAACATTTAATGAATTTATTAATCATTTTAAATTTTTACTCATAATTCTTTCATCTTAATTTTTGTTAGTTTCATCTCATAATAGCAATATCTTGAATAATTAATTGTCAAGCATTATTAATTTTTGACTAGGATTTCTTTCATCTTAATTTCACTTGCTTTTCATCTAGTAGTATTAGTAGTAATATTATCTTAAATTTTTATTATTAGATGAAGCATTGTCAGCCATTATTAATTTTTGGCTAGGATTTCATTCATCTTAATTTCACTCACTTTTCATCTAGTAGTATTAGTAGTAATATAATCTTGAATTTTTATTATTAAATGAAGAATTGCCAAGCATTTTAATTTTTGACTAGGATTTCTCTCATCTAAATTTCACTTACTTTTCATCTATGTGATATGTTGCTTATAAAGTATTCCTTCTCAAGATGGAGAATAAATTTTGTTTTATTTTATTTGGATGGATGAAATACTACTGTCTGTGCTGGTAAAATAGGTTTTGGTGAAGATTCCCAAATGATTTCTGTCTCATTCTCTTTTCAATCAACCATAACTCACTCTGTCCTCTGTCAACTATCACTCAATCTTCTCTTTATCAATCATCACACACTTTTCTCTATCAGCCATCACTCACTATCTTTTCCCAGTCAATCATCACTCACTCTATCACTGCTTTCTTTGTAAGTCATTTCTCACCTGTCTTCTCTGTCAGCCATCACCAACCATCTCTGTCTTCTCTGTCAGTCATTACCAATTGTCTCTGTCTTCTCTGTCAGCCATCACCAACCATGTCTGTCTTCTCTGTCAGCTATCACCAACTCACTCTGCCTTCACTGTCAGCCTGCACCACCTTTCCATGCCTTCTCTGTCAGCCAGCACCACCTTTCTCTGTCAACCATCACCAACTCTCTCTGCCTTCTCTGTCAGCCATCACCAACTCTCTCTGCTTTCTCTATCAGCCATCACCAACCATCACTGCCTTCTCTGTCAGCAATCACCAACTGTGTATGCCTTCTGTCAGCCATCACAAACCATCTCTATCTTCTCTGTCAGCCATCATCAGTTCTCTCTGTTTTCTCTGTCAGCCATCACCAACTGTCTCTGCCTTCTCTGTCAGCCATCACCAACCGTGTTTGCCTTCTGTCAGCCATCACAAGCCATCTCTGTCTTCTCTGTCAGCCATCACTAACTGTGTCTGTCTTCTCTGTCAGCCATCACCAACTGTGTCTGTATACTCTGTCAACCATCACCAAGCATCTCTATCTTCTCTGCCAGCCATCATCAGCTCTCTCTGTCTTCTCTGTCAGCCATCACCAACTCTCTACTATGATTTGATTGGGCTTATGGCTATAGCATGTTGAAACCCCAGTTCTCATATGATCATAAAAGTTAAGCAATATTGAGCCTGGTCAGTACTTAGATGGGTGACTGCTTGGGAATACCAGGTGTTGTAAACTTGGGCGAGCAGGTTGCGTAATGGATAATGACTCAGAATTGGAAATCGAAGAGCCAACATTCCTATTCCACTTGAGTTTGTTATATTCACTTGCACAAAAATACCCTTGAGGAAGGTATGTATCCCCCTTTTTCCTTCCAGATATAGGTTAATTAGTAGAACCTGTATTGGTAAATCATTATCAAGAAATAACCTGCAAAACGTTAAGCCAGAAAAAAACAAATCAATGAATGACTTGATTGGACTACTGTTTAAAACTTTGTAATGCTTAGAATATTGTTTTAGCTAGTGAATTCCTTGACCTTGTTTATTGTCTGAAATCAAGTTCAATAAGGTTAAATTGACAGCTGACCTCAAAAATGACCTACGATCTGTTGTTAACTGGGGCAAGGAATGCCTTTTTAATTTTAACACCTCCAAAATGAAACTGCTCTCTTTTATCCATCTGCAAGAAACCTTTTCCCCTTCCATCAGTATATCTGTTGCCTACCACCAAGAGAGTGACTCATTGTGCCTTCTTTGATTAATTTTTCTATTGATATTAAGTGGAAAGATTATATTGAATCAATTGCTAGGTCTGCTGCTCAGAAAGTAGATTAACTATGTCATGCGAGACAATTTTTTTTTTTTTTTGCCTGAATCTATTTTACACTTTTATAAGTCTACCATTCATCCAGGCTTTGAATATTTGTTACAACATCTTGCAATGCATTTAGAAATTCTTGATAAAATCCAAAGAAGAATCTGCAATGTTATTGGTCCTGACCCGTCATATCAGCTTCAGTCACTTTCCCACCACCATAATGCAGCTTCCCTGTGCCTTTTCTATAAATACTTTTGTAGTAATTATTCTGATAAACTAGTTTTTAGAATTGTTGTTTTATTCCCCTCCCCCTATAGACAATGAATTGTAAATATGGGGACTAGTTAGTATTTTCATAGAGACAAAGAGGTATTATGGTGGTTGTAGTAAGAAAGGTACGTATGAATGTGCTGTTTTGGTGTAAGGAATATTGTTCCTACGATTGGGTCAGTGTTTGCGGCTAGCTAAGTTATAGTTAAGATAGAGGAAGACCGTCCTTTCCCCAATCTCCCCTTTGGCTATGGGCCACATTTCTCTATTAAACAGAATAAATATCACTTTCCTCGATGGTACCCAGACTTTATGAATTTAAGTGCAGTACTAGATTGGCAGATAGGTCTCATAACAGTTGAAATGGCTAGATGTAACTGTAAGTTCTATGCTAACAGTTTCTTGTATTGCATTTTTTTGCTTGTGGAAATCTCTTCTGGTTTCTTGCTTCCCTGTCGTATTTGACCTTCAAAAGTTTATGTACAATGTCAATCATTATCTTCTGTTTTCTTACTTCTTGTTCTTTTATTGTTCTCTCTCCTTAATAGTATATTTTTTCTCATATTCTCCAGCACTTAGTAATCCCTGGCATCTTAATGGCTTTATTACCTTGCTTAGGTTGAAATGATTTTAAAAAAATCTGACATGTCATCTTCTGTTCAGATTAATACTCCAATCTTTGTTAGTCTTATTACTGGCACATTTTTCAGTCTGACTGAAGCGTCTAATTCAAAATTAGATTTGATTCATAGCAGAAAGAATTCTAGATGTCAGTAGATTCACGCAGGCAACATCAGTGTCTATTTTTTTCAGCTAATCTTGTAAACTTTTGCAATTTGCTAAAAATTTCAATGTGTTTTTTTAATTACAGGAAGTCAAGGATTTTGCAAAACCTGAGGAAGTGACAAATGAACAAGTTTTTTCTGAAGTTTATCACACACTAATCCATTCACCTGCATTGGAGACATTGTTGAACTTAGAACATGCGTACGCTATGGCAATTGAACAAATAACACAGGACAGAGATAAAGACGTAGAAATTGTTGAAGACAAGTAAGTCAAAATGCTATATTATCTGATGTTCTTTTTATAATTTATTACGTTTATTTTTCAGACTATTGCCTTTATTTTATTGTTTTTTATCTACTGTCTCCAAAAAGTTCTGGGATAAAATATTTTCATTATTCTACATATTTTTGGACTATTATCTGCATTTTTGTTGTATATATGATATTGCAACAATAATACTCTAAACAGAAAGGCATCATTCTATGTATTGTGGTTTAACATGTATATATTTTGTTAAAGTACAAAGAGTACCTAATCCTGCAGGACAATTGGATAAAAAATAAATGCAAATCTTAAATTTGCTGACAGATGTTTCATAAGAATTAAATATGAATTATCACAGTAACTTAATAAATAAATAATATAGTCTTCAATCTTATCTAAAAAATTTAAGTTTTACTGTGAAAAATAAATTTCTCACAACAAAAAGATTTAATAATTTCTAAAAAAGAATCAAAAAGTGTTTTTTGTTAAAAGAAAAAAAGAGTAAAAGTACAATACAGTAAAAACATGTCCCTTGATTTTTTTTTTTTTTTTTAGCAAACTTTCCAATAAATTTTTTAAAATATTAGGAAGTTAAAAGGTAAATAATGCTGATATCAAACTTGATCTTTTTAAGGTATGAGATTCAACTGTTACAAAGCATTAAAATAAAAATAAGATTAAAATTGTCATAAGTAAATGTGTATTTTTTGCATGGGATCAATTTATTTATTTTTTTTAAAGAGATGTATGGAATTTTAGCAAACTTTACAATAATTTTTAAAATATATTAGGAAGTTGAAAGTTAAATAATGCTGATAGCCAACTTGATCATTTTATAAGGCATGAGATTCAACTGTAACAAAGCATTAAAATAAAATTCAAAATGATTAAAATCTTCATAAAGATGAGAACAAGTGTAAATGTATATTTTTTGCATGGGATAGATTTTTTTTCAGTTATTTATTAGATTATTAGAAGATGAAATTTTGCTAGTTTTATTTTAAAAATATTAAAACAAATCATGTTAAAAGAGGAAAAGAAACTACAGCTTAATCATGCCAGATAAAAATAAACAGAAAAGGCATCATCCTATTTTATTGTGATTTAACTCTTGAATATTTTTTGATAAAATACAAGGAGTACGTAATGCTGCAGGACAGGGAATAAAAAATAAATTCAAATTTTAAATTTGCTTTGAGAATTAAATATGAATTATCACAGCAACTCAATAAATAAATAAATAACAAAGGGCCTTCAATCTTATCTAAAAAATTTAATCACTAAAAAGTTTTACTGTTCAAAATAAATTTCTCACAACCAAAAAATTTAATAATTTCTAAAAAGAATCAAAAAGTGTTTTATTTTTGTTAAAAGAAAAAAAAGAGTAAAAGTGCAACAATACAGTAAAAACATGTCCCTTGATTATTTTTTTTTTAAAGAGATATAAGCAAACAATATTGAAAGCTAAATACACTGATATCCAACTTGATCATTTTTAGTTATGAGATTCATTCAAATGTTACAAAGCATTAAAATAAAAATAAGATGAAAAATGATTAAAATCTTCATAAGGATGAGAACACCTGTAAATGTATATTTTTTCCATGGGATCAATTTTTTTCAGTTATCCATAATGAAATTTTACTAGTTTTATTTGAAAAATATTAAAACAACTCCTGTTAAAAGTGCTAAAAACTATAGCTTAATCACACCAGATAAAAATGGCATAAAAATACTTGTTTTTAACTGTTTTTATACACTTCTACTTATAAAACTTGCATCTCATTTGGCTCTGAGGAAGAATAAATGAGAAAAAAGTTCAAAATATTTTAAAACCCATAATAATTTAATGCGGAAAAGTTCAATTATACCAAACAAAATATTACTAAAATAAAATTAAATACTTTTGATGGAAATTAAATTTTAGTTTTCTTAATACAAAATTTTGTGTGAAAAAGTTTTTTTCCAAAAACTTTTTTCCATAAATGAAGATGAAAATCCATTTTGAACACTATAAAATTTTAAGAAATACATGAATTTTGTAGAAACAAATTTAAGTTTTCTAAAAAGAATGTTTACTTTTGAAGTCTCAGTTATTGAAAAGAAGTTTTATTTTTGTTTACATAGTATGCCATGTAAACAAAAATAAATCTTTTCAATAATTGAGACTAAAAAATGATTTTATGGCTTAAAACTATTATAAAAACAAATTGTAATAATTTAACTGCCTCACTATGAGGACAATTTGTGACACAAGGTCAATTTTTTATGTGAAGAAATAAAATGTAACATTGGCAGGAATTCCATACATTCATTTTTTCTTTTTTATAAATTAAAAAAAAATTGTCTTAAAAGTGAGCCTGGCAGAACTACAACATAAATTCATTTTGTGTTTATCTTACATAATTTTGATTATCATTATTAAATTAATAATTTGTAATATTAAATAGGTGAATTAACAATATTTTAAAAATTAATTATATATAAAAATTTTATTTTGAACTGAAACAGACTTTAAACTACTGAACATTACAGAAATTTTGAGAACTCAGTAGAAAATTGCACATTTCATTTTTTTTTTACATAAGTAAAATAAATTTACATCATACTTAGGTGTTATTATGATTTATAGATTTTAGTTTTATTGATAGTTTAAAATCAATAAATATATCCTTTTATCATTAGTACCAGGAATGGGAATTTAAGTTTTTAAATAAAAAACAATATGAAGAATAGTTTTTGAAATTGGAAATTAGGTCAAAAATTCTCTGATTCCAATGCTGATTCTGATATCCCAAAAAGTCCTGATATTTCTGATTCTTGATTCCAATTCTGATTGACCCTTCATTAATATAAGTATATATATATAAGTTTCATTAAAAACAACTAACAAGATGCCATGGTTAAGTTTTTTATATCATTTTTCATGTGTTTGTATAATTTTTTCTTTTCAGGACATAAATTACATAAAAAGTGTCTGAATGTTTTATATATCCAGATGCTTTTGGCTATATTTTTAGCCATTATTAAGGATAAATTTTATTTTACTTTTAACTGAATGCATGGATTGTTTTACGTATGTATCTAGAGTTATAGGAATGAGAGCACACAAGAATTCATCCTCTTGTCAGTTTTTCTTTAAAGACTTTAGTAACGTGAAACAAACGCTTGTTAATAATGGTTTTCCAAACCATCTTATTGATTATCATATTAGGCTTTTTCTTTCTAAGGTAACCAATAGCAATTCTGAACAAAGAGTAAAAAAATAATAACATTAACATTTTCTACAAAAATCAAGTGCATAGTAACTATAAGCAAGACAAATCTTTACTTAAAAACATCATAAAGAAGTATACAATTCCAGTTGACAAAAAAAAAAGAAAATTAAATTATCTATTATAAAAAATTTAAAACTACTCACCTCATTGTCAAAAATAATAATTTAACTGCAAGATTCAAATTACAGAGAACCAATATTATTCATGAACTTACATGTTCCTTAAGGAACTGTGTTCCTGATCAATCCAAATTCATAAATAATTATATTGGACATACTACAACATGCCTAACAAGAAGACTCACGTTACATCTCTCTGACCATAGCTCAATTAGGTCTCATTTAAATACACATGGAGACCTACCAAACTACATCTGCAACATACTCGTTGCAAATATAATAGCAACATCCACATCTACTAAAAAGGCTAAAAATAATGGAAGTGTTATATCACAGGTAGAAAATAAAAGACAAGTTTATTTTAACATATAGTAAAATAACTTTTATTTATTTACTGCCTGAGAACAGCAAGGATTTTTTGGATTTAAACCATGAGTGTGAGCTTATCACCATGTTGGATTCAGAAGTGCTGCATCCCCACTAGTGGACAAGTGATTGTATTTTGAGATGTCATCCTTAATAGGTGGAATTAAGTAACACCCACTAGCAAGAAGCATTATTAATAAAAAAAAAGAAAAAGCCAACATGGCCACAATGTGCTGACCATGCTCGAAAAATAAAACCTTCCTATAACTCTAGATACATACATAAAACTATCCATATATTCAGTTAAAAGTAAAATAAAATTCATCCTTGATAATGACTAAAAGTATAGCTAAAAGTGTTTGTATATATAAAACATTCAGACAATTTTTATATAATTTATGTTTGAAAAGAAAAAAATTAACGAACACATGAAAAATTATGTAAAAAAACTCAACCACCATACCCCGTCAGTCATTATTAATGAAACTTGTATAAAAGAGGGATTGCTGCCCATGTATCAATATATATATATATATATATATATATATATATATATATATATATATATATATATCACTGATATGGAGCATTATTCCCCCACTGACTATAGTAAATTTCATATATATATATTTTATAATATACATGTGTGTGTGTGTGTGTGTGTCTAATATATTTCAATATTTATTATAAAATAAATCAGTGTTGATAGGCAAATCCCACATCTCTATTTATTGAACTCTTCTGATGACATAACAGGAAATTCTGTTTTTTCTATTTTAAATTTAACAAATAAAATGCCATCAATCATTGGCATTAAATTATTTTGGGCTCCCAGATAAAGTGCCTGTAATTTTGTAGTTGCATCCATCACTGCTAAACGTTACAAATCCAGAACGTTAACCAAAAAACTCTCACTTCAGGTTCTTAAATCACTTCAACACTTTTATCTGAATGTCATGCATGGTACCCAACCTGTTCAAAAATGTCTAAACTGTTAACTGTATACAAATGTTTTCTCAGATCAATGATTAAAAATGGCTTTGAGTAAATGAAACTTGTAGGTCTTAGAGAGGAGCATCCTTCTTTGAACCTACAAAGTGATGAAGAACTGTACTAAATAACAGAAAGTACATAAGGACTTTCAGCAGTGGCAACAACTAAAATGGATATCACGTGTAAGTCAAAGAGAAAATAATGACATAATGAAGATGTTAATGTTGGATGACTTTGGAGAAAGGTTTAGGTGGGAAGCCTTCAACAGTAGTGGAAAGAGTGATAACAGTGGCCTTGAGAAAGCCATTTTCCTCAAAAAATTACTTCAATAGAAAGATTTTAAGAATTTCAACCAAAAGTAGCACTGGCTGCTCTGTCAATGAAAGCCGAATGTTTCCTTATAAAACTTAAATATTGTCATCATTTTTTAATTGTATGACTACAGTGGCTAATTTTGGATGCTATGGCTAAAGTGGTTTGTTTTTGATGGTATGGCTAAAGGGGTTAGTTTTTGATGGTATGGCTACAGTGGTTAGTTTTTGATGGTATGGCTAAAGTGGTTAATTTTTTATGGTATGGCTAAAGTGGTTAATTTTTGATGGTATGGCTAAAATGGTTAATTTTTGATGGTATGGCTAAAGCAGTTAAATAAATAACAATCCCAAAAAAGTGACACATAATTTTTACCACAAAAAAAAAAAAGGAAATTTATTTTGGCTTTGTCTTATTTCAAATAAATTTTTTTTCTAATATTGACTCAAATTAAGAACTGTTGTTGTTGTTGTCAGCTATTTGTGGAGAAGAAATAAAGAAAGCAAATCAAGATGGCAACTCATATTATGGAGGTCATTTCAGGCCAGACAGAAGGGTCAGTCTTTGATTGGCAACAAGTCAGAATTATTTGTAGGGAGCAAATCAAATGATGAAATCTTTAAATTCTGCAGAGATCAGATTTTATGAAAGGTACTCTGGTTTTTATTTGATGTCCATTAATTGCAAACACCAGTGGAAGTAAAAGTTAAATATGAAATGTTTCCATTTTATAATTATATTAATTTCTATGGAAATGTCAACGGGAACAAAATTTGCTATTTTTCCCAAGAATTCATGGATAATAAAAAGAATGTGTAGAGAGCCATGATCACCTATATCCTGAAAGAACCTGACATTAAAAAAAAGTTTTTTGATAATCTATTATTTGATTTAAAACACAAATTATGTTAGGATCAGATGTGTAAGAATGATTGATATGGATTAAGGGTAATCAATCAGCCAAGTTCAAATTCTGTTTACTTTCATACTGCTGCCTTTGGGAAAGGCTAGAATCCATTTTTCTCCCACATGTCTACCTGCCATTATGGATTAAATAGCAGGGTAGACTGGGCTTTGTAGACTTGGAGGGCAGTAGAAGGACTACTCTGAAGACAAATCCAAAGAGAAGGCAATGAGAAACTACTCTCTTTCTCAAGAAGTTGTGGAAATTCATAGATAATATAGAAAAGGAATTTGTAGATAGTCATGATCAGTTAAATTATTTTTGTCATCAAAGTTGGTGAGAAGTTATGTATTCCTTAATGTTCACCATTTTGTCTGTATATGTTATAGTGAAACACACCTATTCTATAGTTAATAGACTCTCCCACCTATAATAAGTAGGAGTAGTAAGAGTAACAAGTCAGTCGCTCAGTGGGTCGGGCAGTCAGTCGATGCCGGACGACCGTTAGTCGGATACTAAATTATCAGCAACCACAACTAGATTTACTCTGCATCATACCTATTATATCAATTTCCTAAAGTTTTGTACGTCGAACCTATTTTAGGACTGACTTAGTATATATACAAGCATCCACTGTGAAACCACTCCACAACAATTATTTGGCGACGAGGGATTCAAATTCATACAGTGGAAGAAAAAAAAGAAAATTCACTCGCCACATTATTTGGTGATGAAATTTGTACTCATACAGAGGAAGAAAAATTTTCATTCGCCACAGTATAATTTGGCGAAGGGATTCGAATTCATACGGTGGAAGAAAAAAAAAAATTTGCCACAACATTATTTGATGACGAAATTTGTACTCATACAGAGGAAAAAGAAAAAACTTGCTCATCACAATTTCGGTGATAAAATCTCGGATTCACACTTAAAAAAAAAAAAAAACCTGGCAAAGTTTTTCGAAAGACAAGATGTCAACTTAGTGACAAAAAAATCTGTCATTTTCTCAACTGAGAAAAGAATTTTTTTTTCTCGATAAGACAGTTTGCTCAAATAGGTCACGAATTGCAAATTCGTAGAACCCCCCTCTACAATATTTAAGCATTGTGTAAATTTTTGCGAAGATGGAGGAATGCAAAAATATATTCCAGGAATTTTTTAAGTTCCAGATGGAACAAGAGATGACAATATTAGAGCAACAGAAGACGTTCCAGATGCAACTACAGGAGGAAACTTTTAATAGATAAATGCAGTTTCAACGAGAAATGGAACAGATGCATAAGGAGTTTCAAAACAAAATTCTGGAAATAACTGCTGAGAAGAGGAAAGAGAAAAATCTACAAAATAATTCTTTCCCAGAGAATACAATATGGAATTCAATTGAAATATTCACATACAATCCAGATGAAGAGATAACTTTTGAAGAATATTATAAAAAATATACGGACGTGTATAACAAGGACTGTCACTCGTGGTCTGAAAGAAAGAAGGTTAGGCTTCTTTTAAGCAAGTTAGGAACTGCTAAGCATAACAAATTGGTAAACTACATTTTACCGAAAAAAAACTAGTGAGTTGACATTTACCGAGGCGGTAAATATATTAAGTGAATTATTTAGTAAAAAGACATCTTTGTTTCACAAGAGGTGGAAATGTTTGAATCTGATGAAAGATGATGAACAAGACTATATAACGTACGCAGTCAATGTAAATAAGCATTGTGAAGAATTCAAGCTGGCAGAGTTAAGTGCTGACAATTTTAAGTGCTTAGTGTTTGTTCAAGGGCTGGTATTGGAAAGAAGCGCAGAGCTGAGAAAATTAGTGCTGTCAAAATTGGAAAACGAACCAAGAATTATGATACAAAAGTTGGCAGAAGACTGCACAAGATATGTTAGCGTAAAGAAAGATTCGAAAAAGATAGAACAGTCTGGCGTTTCACATGTAAGGAAAATACGCTACAAAAAAGAAAGTCAGTCTACCAAAAAGAATTTTAAATTTGCGGATTATAAAACAAAAAGAGAAATATCAGGAAAAAATAAACAAAAACTCCCGAAGCCATGTTTTGCTTGCGGTGAACTTCACTGGTACAGATATTGCAATTTTAGGAATAAAAGGTGTTTCAACTGTGAAAGAGTGAGTCATAAAAGCTCGCACTGCAGGTCAAAAAATAAAGACAATAAAATAAGAAAATTAAAGTCCAACGAGGTGAAATAACCAGAAAATTTGTTACTGTCGAAATAAGTAATAAAAAAATAAAAATGCAACTCGACACTGGTTACGACTTATCTATCATAAATTTGCATATGTGGAAGAAGTTGGGGAAACCAACTTTAATGAAGACAAATAAAATTGCAATGTCAGTGACGGGAGAAAAAATACAATTTATTGGAGAATTTGTTACAAACATCACATTAAATAAAAAACGCGAAAAGCTAAACTATTTGTCATAGAAAATACCACGAACTTACTTGGTACGAATTGGATAACAGAATTTCAATTATGGGATCTACCGATAAATTCTTTCTGTTACAAGGTTGAAAGTTTAAACTCAGAAGCCCAAAAATTAGTAAGGAAACTTAAGGAAACATTTCCTACTGTTTTTTTCTCCAGGTTTGGGAACGTGTACCAAGATGGAGGCAAAATTACAGCCAAAAGAAAACGCTCAGGCAGCATTCAAAAAGAAAAGGAATGTGCTGTTTGCTTCAATTGAACAGATAGATAAAGAATTGGACAGATTAGAGAAAACCAGTGTATTTAAAAAAGTTGAGTGGGTAACACTGATGATATATGTGAAAAACAAGCTCCAGAAAGTAAAGATGAAGCTGACACCGAGAAAAACTGGGGAGTGAGTTACCCGCAGCCAAGGACATGCAGTATTATTAAATGATTTAAGTCAACCCCAATATGTCTTCCCAACTGAGCAATGGTGAGAGGAAAAGATCATTCAGGCTTTCAATAATGGGATCAATATTCATATTCACGATTCCATCTTCAAAGTCCATCCAAGAATGATCAAGAGAATGATGAATAAGTTTAAAAAAATGGAAAGAGTAGAGAGGAAAACTGGATCAGGAGGTTACAGCAGCAGCAAGAGGGATCCTCATTTCAACTTAAAAATAAATACATTCTTATTGTTCAAAGTAGAATCCAATAGTATTATAAAAACTTGGAGAATTCCAGTAAGATATCTATAATCATTTCTGAGATACAACAGTTCAAAGCTTAATCTAACAATTGGACAATTTTGCTGTTACAAGATTTGGACATTTTTGTTGTTACACCCGGTATATTCAGGGTGTATCAAAAATACTTTTACAAATTTTGGGGGTGCATTCTTCACACCTAAGCAAGGACAAAAGTCCATATAAACATATGTCCACAAATCCTTCATTTTTTAATTATTAATTTTAATGCTTATGGTAGATGCTGTTAAATATACAATCCAAAAATACTTCTACAAACTTCAGGAGCAGGTTCCTGACACCAAAACAAGGTAGAATGTCCATATAAACATGTGTCCAAAAGGCCATCATTGTATCTCAATACAGCAATTGATAACAAATGTTCAAAATGTCTCCCACTTGCTTCTACATATGCATGCACCAATTGGATCATTGAATGGCAGACTCTTTCAAATAGTCCAACACAGTGTTGAATGGTTTTGCATGCTCCATGACATATTGATGAAGTGTCTCTGCATTATTAATGTCTGCTGTATAAACCAATTGTTTTAGGTGACCCCACAGATAAAACTCCAAAGGATTAAGTTCAGGGGGAATGTACATGCCACGGAACCAGTCCCCACCTACCTATCCATCTTTCATGGTAGATATCAGCCAGTGCATCGCAAACAATGTGACTATCATATACTGGAGCCTCATCATACGTGAACCATGCATCTTCGTATTAGCTGGGGTACATGATCTATCAGGTCTGGAAGTGTGTTTAAAATAAGATCCCTGTAGATGTCTCCTGTAAAATGTACTGGGAAGCATACGGACCTACCAGACAATCAGCTACAATTCCAGCCTACACATTAATTGTAAACTGATGCTGATGTCTAGCCTGTATTGTACCATGGGGATTTTGATCCACCCACAAGTGTTGGTTGTATAAATCTGTTATTCCAAATGTTACCTCATCCATAAATAAGACTGAAGAGACAAACAATGAATTGGCAGTTGGTGCAATAAACCATTGGTAAAAGTTCTCCCGTGGTAAGTGATCAGAGAGCAAAATACCCTGGGCATGTTGCAAATGATAAGGATAGAGGAGCTTCTCTTGAAATGCCCTCCATGTGGTACTATGAGATGTATGACATGCTAGGGGCCACTTGACTTGTACTAGTACCCGGATCATCAGCAATCAGTAGAATATGTTCTTCATGGTCAGGAATACAGTCCTCCTCAATCCTTGTGGTGCTATGGATAATGTCTCAGCAATGCAATGATAAACAGCAGCAAAGGTTGGATGACTTGGCTGCCTTCAGTCTAGAAATGCAATCTGATACAGCCGTGCAGCCTTGCGTCCATTACCATTCATGTGGCTGTATGTAAAAATTATATCTACCTCTTCATGATATGAATATATCCTGCCATTGTTAAACAGAACACATCTCAGTTAACTCACTACTACACATGTTAAACATTGAAGACAGACTAGCCAGAAATGTACACGAATGGAAAATGTAACCTAGTCTACATGGGAACACAGTACAATCTACTGCAAACTTTCTTTACACTTAATAAATCAAAAATGAAGGATATATATATATATATATATATATATATATATATATATATATACACGCACATATATACACATACACAGAGACATATATGCACATACGCATATTCAATGAAACATGTTTAAAAGAAAAGTTGTTTTCCAGATATACATTAATATATATATATATATATATATATATATATAGGGTGATTGGAAAGTAACTCCCCATTTTGTGTATGAGTGTCCAGCCATGACTTTAACATCTTGTAAATTTTTCCTTTGGCTTTGGTTAATGGACCAAGTCTACTCTACCAAACCAAGACTTTGGAAGAACTTGAAGAGCGAATACAAGAAGTTATATCTTCCATACCGCAAGGGTTCCCGGTGAAATCAACTAATTCGATTCCTGGGCAGCTCAAGAAGCTGGTACCAAAATCTGGTTCACATATCAAATTTCAAATAGAACTTCATGCTAAATGCTTTCTCTTCATATCCATTTCTTGTAGTAAATTATCATTAATAAATAAATTATAAGTATTTTATAATGGCAAGTTACTTTTCAATTACCCTTCATATATATATATATATATATATATATATATATATATATATACACACACACACACACACAAAAAATGACATTTTTTGATTATCATTGTTTTGCTTGAATGCTTCTCAAATATCAACAGTTTGAATTAATTTAATTCCTTGTATTAACACATTAACATTCTTGAATTTTATGATTTTCATTTTCTCCCTCTGATTTTCTTCATCTTTTTTTTTTATTTTATTATATTCCATTCTATTACTGGTATTTTCACAATATGCTATTATTTTTAAATCTTTCATAATTTGAATGATAGCATCCAAGGGAAACAAAGACCCATTTTTTAAAATTACACAGCGTGAAAGAGATTGTTATGGGTAAATAGTAAAAAAAAAAGGTTATATTTTATGTCTATTAAAAAGCTCTTTTAAAAGTATTTAATAAACAACTCACTTATGTACAGGGTGCGATGGATAAATTGTCGTCTGAATTGTTGTCTAAATTACACAAAAATGAAAAATACTGACATCTTATTTTAACAGATATATTTGCCAAAATTACACAGAAATATCTTTAAATACTATAGAGTAAATTTATTCAATAGAATTGCCATTGGTTTCAATCCCATCCTCCACACAACTTCAGAATCTCCTGCAACTTTTCTAGACAATCTCCTTCTTTGTGAATCCTTGCTTTTGGTTCATCTTTGGTGTTACAAGGAGTTTTGTTGGTCTCTAGTTCAACTGCACTCCACACACAACAATCAATGAGGTTGCAGTCTGGAGAGTTAGGAGGCCAGATGTCATGGGTGATGTAGTTGCAGAAATTGTCTGACAGCCATGACTGGGTTCTCCTGCTTGTGTGGCATTGGTGCAGAGTCCTGTTGCCATACATAGAGACTTCCAGCAGCCACCCTCTTGACCCAAGGAAGCACTACCTCCTTAAGGCACTTGATGTAGGCCTCCATGAGTTTAAGGTCTTGGGAAGATGAATAGAGGCATAACATCGCTATCACTAGTGATCACTCCAAACACCTTTGTAATTACCATTAGACTCATCCAACTCTTTCTGAATCTTCTGCACTGTCCTCAGTTTGACACCAAAACACACTGAAATTTTTGTATTGGAGTTTTGGGCATGAATGCTAAGCAGTACAACATGTAGTTTTCAAATTTTTGGCAGAGTCTCTTGTGTCATGGTGCTGTTTTTCTTGCAGACTGTGCACAATTGACCATACTAGAATATGCAGTTGACAAAGTTAAAAACAAATAAAGTGCATGTGCAAAATTAAAAAAATAAAATTGCAACAATTTACTCATCATACCCTGTACATAAGATAAGGGATATACAAATCATATATATATATATATATATATATATATATATATATATATATATATATATATGCAATGAGTCCCTGAATAGTTCTTGGTCTAAGCCACTTTCCAAACCTAACCAAGCATAAGAATTTTATTTTTAATCCCATCTTGGTCAGGTCAAGAACTTTTCAGCATTCAGCATCAACTTGTGTCACACACACATACAGACACAAACATATATATATATATATCCCTCGTTACCTTCTATGTCAACTTATATGTATCTATATATTTCTCGCTACCTTCTATGTCAACTTATATAAGATTAATACTGCCCATCAAAAGTGTAAATTTTAATTTCATTTTTGTTTCCCCTTTTTAAAGTGATGTCTGAAAATCCAGGGAAAAATAAAAGTCTCTGGTGAAATAAATTATTAAAAGTGGTCTGTTTTTCTTTAAATTAAATTATTCGCTCTGAATTAACATTGAGCTTGAGCTCTCAGGATTTCATCCTCCTTGGGATTATCCATACGGATTAGCAAGATTTTCATTACTTAAATATATATATATATATATATATATATATATATATATATATATATTTTATTAAAGACGACAGACAAGGTACTGGGATTAAGCTTTTTATTTAATTTTTCCTGTGTATAAACAAGTATTTTCTTTTCTGGACACAGAATATGTAGAAACTGTCCAAATGTTCTGCATTTCTGAGCACTTTCAGCTTTATTTTTAGCCATTATCAAGGATGATTTTATTTTTACTTTTTAACTGGATGTATGGGTTGTGTGTATGTATCTGGAGTTATAGGGATGTTTAATTTTTCAAATACAGTCAGCACATTGTGGCCATGTTTATATTATTGAATGTTGACTTTTTCTTTCATTATTTTTAATCATTTTTTTTTACATGTGAATGAGGTTATTATGCTTGCATTTTCTACTAGTATGTTTCGGATGGAGTCCTACTTGTCATATTAGTAGAAAGTACAAGTATAATAACCTCATAATGAATCACATTACCTTGTCTGTTGTCTGTAATCAAACATGTATAAAAGAGGGATTGCTGCCTAAATACGTAATATATATATATATATATATATATATATATATATATATATATATATATATAAAACTGAGGGTAGATCAACAGATCTGTAATTTGGCACAATTTGTAAAATTATCTTTGGAAATTTTCACTGTATAATGTATAATCTATTTGATTAATGTTCTTCATTGAATTAAGTGCATTGACAAGGAAGAAAATTATATTGAAAAAAATGAATATTTATGTGGAATAAATTCATTTTATTATTCATCTATGGACATTAATTTATCTATATATATGTGTAATTGTGTATGTGTATTTCAAATAGGCAATTTTCATTTTCCATTTAAACATATAATCCATATATAAATTAGATTATATATATATATATATATATATATAATTGATGATACCATTGGTAGAATTAGTAAAACCAATGCATATATCATAATATAGAAATTCACTTGAAATTATTTTACTGTAAAATTTTTTAATCAAATTTACCTCAAGCAAGGCAGTAAAGCCCCTAAGACACAAGGAGTAACTGTGTCTGAAATAATTAGAAAGCAAACAACATTATGAAAGAGTAAGAACAATAGAAGAGTAATCAGGAAAATAGTAGATATTGACTGACATTGTATTTAGATTTCTGAAGGCCAATATTGGCTGGAAAGCATAGAGTCAGAAGAGACATCCACAAACAAGAAGTCCAAGAGAAGAAACCTGTTAGCAATGAACTTACTGTTACTTCTTGCCAATTCAACTATAAAATTAAATTCATAAAGTCTAGGTACCATAGCAAAGAACTCATCCAAACAATTACCATGAAATATTTGTAGAAAAGGCACAGGGAAGCAACTTTATCGTAGTGGGAAAGTGACTGAAGTAGAGATGCCAAGGCAGGACCAATAATATTGCTGATTCTCCTTTTAATTTTATCAAGAATACATTGAAAATTATCACATAGGATTAATTAAACAAATACATAATCATTAAAGCAAATGCGCTTTAATGATTACGTATAGAGAGACATATCAAATAACTAGCTTAAAAGTTATCTCCTGCATCACTGGGCCTTCATCACCATAGGTAGGTAGGTAGGTAGGTAGGTAGGTAGGTGTAGATGCAATAGGCAACAATAAACTGAAGAAGAACTCAAAATTGATTGCTGCATTTAAGTACTGCATTAATATTTAAGCTTACCTTTTAAAAGTTCAACCATAATTTTTCTGCCACCACTTAATTTAAAGACAATTTGATGTATGTAGGTCCTTATTTTCCATAGAAACATTTATTTTTATTTCATGGGTGACTTTCACTGGATTTTGCTATTAATTTTGATTCTTCCCAAATTTATTTCCTAGTTATAAAAATTGTTATCATGAAAAGAATTGTTGCAAAAAACAATCGCAGTAATGAAAACTTTCAAATCTAGAATTTCAGGAATGCGGGTCCAGATCCATTCTAGAATGTTTTGAATTTGTTCACAGAGTTGGCCTGATTCCAAAATGGTATGATATGTTGGGCTATGACCTCTAGGAGTAAAGTTAAAAAAGTGTGACACACTGACATTTGCATTTATTATATAGATAAAAGCAAATATAGAAATTCAGTATGCGACAAAATAACGTCTTTGTTTTTTTGTTTTTTTTAAGCATTTCACCCCAAGCAAGGCAGGAAGCCACTAGGGCGCAAGGGGTTACAGAAAATTTAGAGCAAGATCAGATAGGAGTGATAGAAGAAAGGATGAGGGTAGTGGATAGATCAAGGCAACTGGAGATGTCGATTGACATTACACTTGAATAGCTGGAGACTGTAGCTCACAGGGAAAAAGGAATAGGGAAGGGAGTTCCACAGGTGAGAGGTGTGAGACATGAAGCTATTGGAGTAGAAGAGACAGCTACATTTAGGAGTTTCGACAGTGAAGGGGTGAGAGTGGGATGCCAGCCTTGTATGGCGCTTGAACTCATGACGTCTGGGAACCAGTGAATGCAGCTCCTCAGAGCAATTTCCATAAAAGTATTTGTAGAACAGACAGAGGGAGGCGACAGCGCGTCTGTGAGAAAGTGACTGTAGACGAGATGACAGAGCAGGGCCACCTACATTGCATATCCGCCTCTGGAGCCTATCAAGAACCCCGAGGCAAACAGAAGGGGCACCAGACCATATATGGCAGCAATACTCCATGCAAGGGCGAATTGTTGATTTGTAGATCTGGAGGATCGACTCTGGGGAGAAAAACCTCCTGGCGCGACTCAGGAAGACAAACTTTCCTTGCGATGGACGAAGCAATTGACTCAATGTATTTATTCCATCTCAGATTAGCAGTCAACGTGAGACCGAGAAGCCACAGAGTTGCTCTCGTGAAGTTGAGCGTCAGACATTCTAATGGAGGGAAGGGAAGGTTCTCTGTGGTCATTAATAGAGTGCAGTTTTGTTTTAGAAGCGTTGAAGTTGACCAGTCAATTCTTGCCCCAGTTCACAATCGATTGGAGGTCCTTTTCGAGATGCACAGCCAGGTGAGTTTTGTCAGTGAGACTAGATTTGTTTTTGAGGCAGGAATAAATTGTGGTGTCATCCGTGTAGATGCCAACTTGGGAAGTTATGGTGTCAGGAAGGTCATTTATGTAGATAAGGAATAGAGTGGGGCCAAGAATGGAGCCTTGAGGAACACCTGTGTTCGTGGGATAGGAACTGGATGAGAATCTGTTGAGAATGACCTTCAATTCACGGTTTGACAGGAATGATTGTATTAGGTTATATAATCGACCCATAATGCCATAACCCTGGAGCTTGCAAAGAAGGCCAGCATGCCAAACCCTATCAAATGCTTTGGAGATGTCTAGTGCCACGGCACATCAGCTGTAGATCGGGCAAAGTGGAAACCATATTGCTTGTCTGAGAGCAGATTATGGGATGTGAGGTGGTTAACCACCTCGGTATTGATTAGGGCTTCAAAGACTTTGCCAAAGAGCGGAAGGAGACTGATAGGACGGTAGTTGGAAGGGTCGGAGGGGTCGCCGGAGTTCTTGAAGACAGGAACGATTGAAGAGGACTTCCAGCAGTCAGGAAAACAAGATTCCTTCAGGCAGTAGTTGTAAAGTTTAGAAAGGGCGGGCACCAGTTCAGGCGCGCATTTCTTCAAGACAATGGCTGGTATCCCGTCTCCACCACTATCCTTGTTGGGGTTTAAATTGGAGATAACGCCTAGTACCAAAGATGGGGTTATGTTCAACCCACTCAATATGGCCTCAGTTCTAAGAGGGAAGTCGGGTATGGGTACACCGGAAGAGTTGAGCGTCGAGTTGAATGAAAATTTCCGAGCAAAACATTCAGCCTTGTTGGTAGAGGATGTCAGGACTTCGAACTGGTTGAATAAAGGAGGTATAAAGGGTTTGCAATTGTTCAATACGCTCTTGCAGAGACGCCAATAATCTTTGGAGCCAAATTTGCGTGATTCAATATATTCCTATATCTGAGCCGCAAGTAGTGACTTAGCATCGTTGAGGACACACTTACACTCATTACGGCGGAGGCAAAGAGACGTCTATTGCAGTCAGACATGTCGCTACAGAATAGGTGGAAGTAGTGGTTCCTATGGCCGATGGCAGCTGAGCAAGCAGCGGAGAACCAGGGGGAGGAGTGTGACTTGACCCTATATTTCCTTGATGGGATGAAAGCATCAATTCCAGCTTTAACCTAGGGAAGACCTCAGAAGCACATTCTTGGACAGGGAGCTTAAAGACTCCATCCCAGGGGACATCGCAGAGGAAATCACGGAACGCGTCCCAGTCAGCTCGTTGATAGTAGAATGAAGTTCTAGTGGTAGGAGGTTCTTTATAGGGGTGGAGTTGAAGATGTTAACAGATACTACTGCATGATCAGAGTTACCAAGAGGGCAGAGTTGCGAGGCGCTGCAGGATTCGGAGATGGAGGTAAAGCACAGGTCGAGAAGAGGGCTTTACCTTCCCAGTTGAAGGCAAAACGAGTGGGGGAGTTAACTATCTGTGTGAGGGAATGAGAGATTGAAAAATTGAGCGTTTGAATGCCTGCATGGTCAGTAGTAGCATTCTTAAGCCACAAGGTGTGATGGGCGTTAAAGTCACCAAACACAAAAATGTGAGCAAACGGGTGGAGGGAGAGAGCCTTGTCTATGCTGTCAGAAATGCTATCAAGTATCTCACAGTCTTGAGAGGATGGAGAGCGGTAAAGGAAGAAGAGATAGCTTACCACATTGAGGAGAGAGAGTCAGAGACACATGTATGACTGGTCTGGCGATTCGAGAGAGAACTCTCTGGCCAGAGGGAGATGTTCCTTGACATAGACACAAAGACCATGCATGTGGGTTTGAGAGTCTTTTCTGAGGAGAGGAAGGTAGCCGGGGATCGAGAGATCAGAAGAGAGGATAGACAAGACAAGGTTTGTCTCACAGAGATCCAGTATATCCGGGCCGTTTGCAGTGAGGAAAGATTCCACACTGCAGAAGTTTGTCCTAATGCCACGGATGTTGGAGAATGAAATGTTGTGGGGTTTAGGTGATTTTTGAGAGGCTGGTTTAGAGTTAATCTTTCAGTTTTTGTAACTCATGTTGAATTTTGTTTGTAAGATGAGAAGGCCCGAAGTAAAAGAAACACACAGTTTTGACCGTGACGCGGACAGAGAGGAGTTGGCACAACCTGCATCATTATGTGGCCTCAGGGCTGCCCACCGAAGGTGACTGCAGGGACACCTTTCCATGCACGACATGGCACTACAAACACCCCGGTATTATACAACTGTTGATCAGAGCAGCCGCTCAAGACGCTACGCAAGAATTAGGGCTCCTAACTACCAGTCGGAAATAGCAACCAGAGAACTGTCAACCGTGTACCCTCAGAATGAAGAGGTGATGCCACAGACTGCACACATCACAGGAGAAACAGCGCTGCACTAATACAGAGGCCAGAGAGAGAAAGAGTACCGGGAATCCCTTCCTAGACAAGAAACAAGGTGTAAGCCTCTACTCATGTCCAATAGAAGGGGGAGGAGTGTTGACCGGGCGGTAGAAGAGACTACCTACTCTTATTACGGATAACAGAAAAAAGGACGACAAAAACAGAGGGAAGGATTGGGGGTGGAGAGATAACAGGCAAGGAGTCCTGGTTCACATTTGGCTATACCCTATCACATTAAGTTTTAACTTAGTATAAGTCCCATTGTCTATTCTAAAAAGAAATTGAAAATTAGGTTATCCGGATTTATTATCGCATGTAGCCAAAGAAATTCAATTTTCCATTTTTCCTTATTTTTCTTTCGAACCCGGATTTCTTACTAAACTATCAAATTAGGGAGAATCATTGGGACAAAATGTCTTACTATGGTAGAGCACATTGACGAGTGGGGAGGAGAGAAAAAAAGAAATTTAAAAAAAAAAAAAGAAAAATGTAAATGGGTTTCTGCTAGAGCGAAACTATACTCACACAAGGCAGCAAGTGGTTGTCTGCTTTCTTCCTCATGATGGTAACTGAATGTATGGCTTACCTTATGTCCAAGCGTCGACCTGGTGGGGTGGGGGGAGAGATCAACGGCCAATCCTCTGCCCCCACCAAAAAGTGGGCTTGGGAGATATGCTTTCAATAAAATTTAGAACAGGAGAAAGAAATGGCGAGAACAATTCCAAGTTCAGACAATATATCAAGCAAGAATAGTCGGCCACTAAATAATGAGAATACTGACGAGACACTTTTGCATCTAGCCAAAGACATTCAATCTTCCATTTTTCCTGATTTTTCTTTCGAACCCGGATTTCTTACTAAACTATCAAATAAGGGACAATCATTGGGACAAAATGTCTTACTATGGTAGAACACATTGACGAGTGGGGGGAGAGAAAAAAAAAATTAAAAAAAAAAAAAACCTTACAAGAAAAGAACTTATTGAACAACCCTATTCTATGAAGAAATCTTTATTCATTCTTGATCATTTACAATCACTTTCTCCTAATTCATTTTTAATAATCTGATTACTTTTAAAATTATTTTACTATAGAATGCATTGAGAGAATTTATTAAAGGAATGCAACAAAACTTTCATTCACTCTAAAGATTACATGTTGAGTTTCATAGCAAATTCCAAAAGTGTATACAGAAATCAATTGGAAATTATTTTACTATAGAAATGCATAGAAAATTAGGAGGATTTAGTAGACAAATAAATCAAAACTTTCATTCACTCCAATAATTACATATAGAAGTGTATAGCAAATGCTACATTGATATTCCTTTTGTGATTGGTATCAAGTAGGATCCCTCTTGAGCCTGGCAATGCACAGCAACTCGATATAGCATAAATTCTACAAGGTGCTGGAAAAACCTGTGGGGAGATATTGATGCCTACTGTCTTCATAGCTGTCCACA
>OZ010602.1:82323379-82443379 GCA_963932145.1 Acanthosepion lycidas | reverse complement strand
TGTACCTATGGGAGCCTTCGATTCCTTCCGCCCAAATTGCAGATCTGGTGGGCATATATATTCTCGACACCTTGAGTAGAGTAGTTAACCTTAGCCAAGTCGGAATTTATAGAGATGACGGCCTAATCATTGTCCCAAATAGCAATGGCCCCTTGACTTCTAGCTTACATAAGAAGATAATTAGGGCCTTCAAATACTTAGGCCTTAAAATTGAAATATCTTCCAACCTGAAAATAGTCAACTTTTTGGATATTACACTCAATCTATCTAATGATACCTTGAAACCCTTCCATAAAGTTGATCAAACACCCCTATATATCAACGTCCACTCTAACCACCATAAACATGTGATAGACCACATCCCTAAAACTGTGAATACTAGAATAAATAAGCTATCTTCTAGCCAAAAAATCTTTAATGATAATAAATTTATATACAATCAGGCCCTCAAAAATAGTGGTTTTAGACAGGAATTAAACTATAACGGAGAACTTGTAAATCAGAACAATAACAGATCTAAAAATAGAAAGAGGAAGGTAATATGGTTCAACCCACCATATTGCAAGCTCTCTAACATTGATATGGGAAGTTTTTTTCTGAAATTAATTGATAAACATTTTCACAGTAAACATCCATTAAGTAAAATTTTCAATAGGAAGACTCTGAAAATTACTTACTTATGCGTTAGAAATATGGAGAAAATCATATCTTCCCATAATTGCAGAATACTTAGAAACTACCATTGTAATGTGACTCAATCAAGTACCCCTACCTGCAATTGTAGGAATAAAGACCATTGTCCAATCGGGGGTAAATGTAACTATAAAAATGTAATATACGAGTCAACTATCTTTCCCGAGGAAAATATAAACGAGAAAAAAAGATATATAGGTATATCCGCCGGTAATTGGAAGCAGCGTCTATACAACCATAGACACTCTTTTAGATATAGATGCCTTAGAAGTCAAACTTCCTTATCCAAACACTACTGGGATCTGGTGGATAAGGGGTTAACCCCACTTTTGAAATAGAGATACCTATCAAGAGCCAAAACACCTAATAACTTCCGTGATCGGTGTGATCTGTGCTTGGCGGAAAAAATTTTTATTATCAAAGATAAAAATCAAGATGAACTGTTGAATCTTCGTAATGAGATATTTTCTAAATGTAGACATAAGAAAAGATTCAAAACATAAACACCGTTTTGTGACTTTCTGTCACTTATGTCAGTTCCATCTTGGTTCAAAACATCAGGTATGACATTTTAACGGAATGACTATTATGTTTATTTTGTTTATCCCTATATAGATCATTGTGTATGTTTTTGTGATGCGCTATGGTTTTTTTTTTTTTTTTACGCCCAAATTGTTGAAATTTTACTTATTTAGTTCTTAAATTCTAATTTATATGTATTTGCACGTATTTGTATGTATGTGGGTATATGTGTGTGTATATATATATATATATATATATATATATATATATATATATGTGTGTATGTGTGTGTATGTATGTATGTATGTACTTGGCTACGGGTATCTGTAGGTATATATTTAGGGGTGTGTGTATTGGTATATGTATGTATATGTATGGATATGTATATATTCATGTATACGTATATGGATGTAGGTATATGTAGATGGATATATATGCAGGGATGTGTGTATATGTATATATATATATATATATATATATATATATATATATGCATGTATGTGTGTGTGCGTATGTTTTGGTATATATGTACCCATATATATATATGTATGTGTATGTATGTATGTGTATATATATGTGTGTATGTGGGTATATATGTGCATGTATATGTGTATGTATGTATAGCTAGACGGATAGATACAGGGATACATTGTTTTTTTGTTTAATTGTATAGAAATGTAAGGTTTTAGGTATATATGTTTATGCGCATGTATGCGTATGTTCATATGTACATGTGTGTGTAAATGTGTAAGGAGTGGATGCCTATGGATGTATGTGTGTACATGTAGGTATGTGTGTGTACATTTTTGTATGTGTATATATATATATATATATATATATATATATATATATATATATATATATGTGTGTGTGTATATATATCTGTTTTTGTGTGTGTGTGTGTGTATATATATCTGTTTTTGTGTGTGTGTGTGTGTATATATATATCTGTTTTTTGTATGTGTGTGTATGTATATACGTGTATGTGGGTGCATGTGTATTTATGTATATGTATGTGGAAAATGTGTGTATAGGGTATAGGTGGATATACGTGTATATATGTGTGCGTATGTATATATATGTATGTATTTATATGTGTATGTGTGTGTACATATATATGTATGTGTATGTGTATATATATGTATGTGTGTGTGTGTAGTATATACATGTATGTATGTGTGTAGATGTTTGTGTATATGTATGTGTGTGTGTGTAGTATATGTATGTATGTGTGTAGATGTTTGTGTATATGTATGTGTGTGTGTGTAGTATATACATGTATGTATGTGTGTAGATGTTTGTGTATATGTATGTGTGTGTGTGTAGTATATACATGTATGTATGTGTGTAGATGTTTGTGTATATGTATGTGTGTGTGTGTAGTATATACATGTATGTATGTGTGTAGATGTTTGTGTATATGTATGTGTGTAGATGTTTGTGTATATGTATGTGTGTGTGTGTGTATATATGTGTGTGTGTGTCTATGTATATATGTATATATATGGATGTGTGTGTGTACATGTATATGTATTTATGTGTATATATATATATATATATATATATATGGAGGTGTGTGTGTATGTGTATATGTATATATGTAGGTGTAATTATTTGTATATCATATGCGCGGTAATTATTAGAAAGCGCTTAGTATCAGAGATATTGAATCAGATATATGTATATGTGTATGTATATGTATGTGTGAATATGTGGATATATGTGTATGTGTACATGGATATATGTATGTGTGTATGTAGGTACACGGCGACGTGTATGTATATACGTGTATAAGTTATTGTGTATGTGTGGATTTGCATGCGTTTTGAACATAAAAATATAGGTCCTTGTTAGATTAGATAATCGTCATATTTATTGTTTATATTTGATTTGTAACCTGCAGTCGATATTATTTTTGTCAAATTTTCTCAATTACACAGCGTCCCTTTCAATTTTAATTTCACCTGCCCCATCTTTCTTCCCCACCACTTCTTTCCTTACCTCTCCCTCCTTCTGTAAGATTTGATCGGCCATGGTGTGTGTATGTCACCATGAAATGTATCTTTATTGTATTAGACATCCGACAACAATCATTTTTCCCCCTTCCACTCACACCTAGTTTTTAAATAACCCTCTCTGTTAAACCCCTCTCTTATGAACTAACATTCGTCCCACACTCTCATAATTACACTCTCTCTAAATTCTATTTTTATTTCCGGAGTAGGTTTTTTTCTGTTTTCTTTTTGAATTTGTAGGCCTGATGAATTGGATCGTATTTACGATTCCAATGGAATAAATTATGACCATGGAATATTAGTGTTTAAGCATTTTTATTATATCCTTACTCTGTCCTGGACATTGAGTTCTACCTGGATTCTATCCTCTTGGAATTTTTTATTCAAAAAATATACATGTGTGTATATGCACCTGTGGATTTTGCATATACATGTATATTTACCACTAATATTATATATATATATATATATATATATATATATATATATGTATGTATGTATGTATGTATGTATGTGTGTGTGTGTGTATGTACACTGCGTGCCAAATCATTATCGAGTAACTTTTTTTCTAATATTTCAAAAACCCTCCAATCAATTCACACAAAATTTCCACATAATGTTGGCAACACTGACCTGCACAATCACTGAAATTTTCATACTGATCTGTACAATGTAAACAAACTGGCGCCATATTTGTTATCAGCATGATGATTTGAGCGTGCCAAATTATTAGAAAGGTTTAGTAAAATTCCCAGAATTGAGCAAACAAATGTTTATTAATGTTGCACGTGAATGTTTATGATCAAAAGAAGCTAATAAATAAGATAATCAAACAAATAACAACAGATACAAACAAAGGCACAGTTTTAAACAAATTAATAGGGAATGTGCTTTCCCTGTTTTGAAATTACTTGAAGAAGTCGACGATCCATAGAATTTGTTAATTGTAGGATGTCATCTGCCGTAATGCCGCGAGATATGTCAAGAATTGCTTCCCACAACTCAGCGTTGCTTCTAAATTGTCGTCTGTTGGCGTACAGTCTTCGCTTCATGATGCTCCAAAAGTTTTCGATTGGGTTCAAATCTGGAGAATTTGCTGGCCACTTCATTTTTCGAGGTCCATCGAAGCCTAACTGTTTCAAATATTCAGTAGTCTTGTGAGCAGCATGTGAGGGAGTATTATCTTGCATAAAAACAGTGGCCCTTCTGAAGGCAACTCTTTGCCTTTTCATCCACAGTTCAAGAATCTCCTTCATAAATGCTATGTATGCATCAGCAGTCATTTTGACGCCATCTGGTACTCTCCATGGGCCTACTAATGTTTTTCCAATAATACCACCCCAAATCATTATGCCTCCACCGCCTTGTTGGTATCTCAAACGCTGATGGCGATTCTGTCCATTCATTACCCAGCCTTTGCACCATCTATCTGGCCCATCAAGTGTTGCTTGAGTTTCGTCTGTGGACAAAACTTTAGAGAAGTCAATCTTCATATTATCCTTGGCCCATTTCAATTAATTTTGAATGTGATTTCTCGTCAACGGAGGCTTCGATACAGGTTTGACTGTTGTTGCTATTTCCCTCAGATACCGACACTGAGTACTTTTCAACACAGTAGGATCCCCAATGCAACTGAAAAGCTCTTGACTGGTAAGTCCAGGGTTCTTCATGGCCTCTCATTTAAGTTGTGACATGAGACGACGTGAAATAACCTTCGGCTTGCCTTTATCTGCCCTTTTGCGTACTTGTGTAGGGTTGGCAGTGAACTTTTTCACTATTTGATGACACCTCCCTATCATTTTAGAAATTTCTATGGTAGATTTACCTTTTGAGAGTTCTGAGGTGATAGTTTTCTTTTCAGCATCACTTAAACTGCTTTTACGGCTCATCTTTTCACTAAATTCTTACACTTTTCTAATAATTTGGCATGCTCAAATCACAGTGCTGATAACAAATATGGCGCCAGTTTGTTTACATTGTGCAGATCAGTATGAAAATTTCAGTGATTTCGCAGGTCAGTGCTGCCAACATTGTTTGAAAGTTTTGTGTGAATTGATTGGAGGGTTTTTGAAATATTAGAAAAAAAAGTTATCTCAATAATAATTTGGCACGCAGTGTATATATAATTTTATTTATTCAAAAATTATAATATAAACATGTTATAACATCACTACAAAAATATGTGTAAATGTATGTATATATATATGTATATATATATATATATGTGTGTGTGTATATATATATATATATATATATATGTGTGTGTGTATATATATGTGTGTGTGTATATATGTATATGTGTGTGTATATATATATATATATATATATATATATATATATATATATATATGTGTGTGTGTGTGTATATATATATATATATATATAAGGACTATGTCTGACAATTATTTTTTCATTTATTTTATTGTTATATGCTATTTATATATACACAAACATACCCATAGCTGGGGGGAGAAAAAGAAGATTCATACCTTTCCCAAGTGTATTAGCACGTAAGTGAATGTAATGGATTTGACAGCAATCTAAACTTTCTATTGAGTCAAAATGGTTGAGTCCTTTTTGATTTGCAGGTTTGACAAGCCTCTTGCAGCTTATTAGACTCTACCGAATTGGCGGAGAGGAACAGCTTATTTCAGCACTAAATTCAAACCTCAGCTAAGGCAGTTGTTATTTATTATAACAGTGAAAACATGTGACAATGCGGTGGGGGGAGTGTAGATTTTACAACATATCAATTTTGTTGGCTTATTTAACATAAAAATTGTTTCTTGATACTTGCAATTATAGGTAAACATTAGTTGAGTTTTATACCTGAGGCTATAGGTAAAGATTGGTTGATTTTATACTTGAGGTTATAGGTAAATATTGGTTTTATACTGGAGTTCAGAGATATACTTTGTTATTCTACTTATTTCTGTTGATTGTATTAATACTTTAATTACAACCTAATTAGTGACCGTGAGTGGTTCTTGGGCCTTTCATTGGGTGAGCAATCATTGAATTTTGTTTAAGATAAAAAATAGAAAACCAAGATCATTTTGACATCTTCCAGATTAGTCATTTGATCTTCCTCTGTTTGTAAGTTTTTTTAACTGAACTTCTTCCCCGAACAAATGTAGTCTAAGGGAAAGTATGTTTAAGTGTAAATTAGCAGTCGTTTGTCAAAGTTAAGAAAACTAAGACAGACATGGAAATTTCTTTTATTGACAAAGTTAAAGATGATAATTTCATTACTCTCAACAACCTCCACTTCCAACGACCGACATCACGTTGAAACACCAGTCCTCATATGATCACTGAAGTTAAGCAACATTGAGCCTGGTCAATATTTAGATGGGTGACCACTTGGGAATTTCAGGTGCTGTCAGCTTGGATATGTGGGTGGTGTAATGAATAATGGCTCAGAATTTTTAATTGGAGAGCCAAGTTCCAATTCCCATTGGGTCCGTTATCTACATTTAATGCAAATATTCTTGGGAAACGTATTGAATCCACTTCTTCTTTCCCTAGCTATGGGTTAATTAGTAAGACTTGTATCACTAAATCATTATTATATCCCCCACCAAATCCTTTCAATCTAAAAATATTTTCTGGCTTTAAATAGCCTGCAAAAGGTTGATAAGCCATAAAAAATGAATCAATCAATTACAACCTCAATTAGTAACTGTGAGTGGTTCTTGGGCCTTGCATTGGGTGAGCAATCAATAAAAAAATTTTTTCTATGGAAGCTGTCGAGGGCCATGATCAGCTAACTGGCTAATCTGGATAAAGCCTTCATTTTTCCCCTCCAAAACTGCAACCACAAAAACAATAGAATAATCAATATTTGTTTATTACATTTTTGATTTTGATAATAAATTTCTTTGATTTGTTTAACACACGATAAATTCTTTTTAATTATTTGACATGAAGCAGACATTTGAAAGTTAAATACTGACAAAGACTTTTCATTTCTTTAACCTTTCTCTCTGTCAATCCATTAGCCTCCCCCTCCTCGACCCTGCATGATGCTGGAACTGTCATTGACCCAGACACCAGAACTGACACATTTTACCAAAACAATGACGTAGTATCAACATTTTATAGTTTTGCTTGGTCAGTAGATACTTAAACTGGCCTCAGATATTTCACTTAGCAGAGAGAGTGCTAAATTGGTATGTCCTGGTGTTCGGAAAAACTGTAGACATCTGTCAGATAACTAATTTCCTGATTCTTAGAACCCTGCAACAATAACGCCATTGCTATACTCTTTGGGGCTATTTACAAACTCTTTTCTTCTGTCTGGTGTCACACTAACCTCTGGTTTGGCTGAGAACTTTTTCTGCACCCACTTATATGTATAAATCAATAAATTCATAACCTAATGATGAAAAGATAAAATTTATTTTTCAACTTAATCTCCTTTCTTGTTAATGCACTTAATTCCGTGATAAGTATTAATCACAGAGATTGAACATTATACAGTGAGAGTCTTTGTTTGATATAAAGAATTATTGCCATTTGATCCTTTTTTTTTACTCTTATCCTCATCTTTGTTTTCTTTGTTTTTATAATCCACCATCTTTCAGGTGAATGTAGCATCCATTGAACAGTCTGAAAGACTTATTGATTTTTCAATAGATACTTTCTTTTTCTTACACTGTGGTTCACCCAATACATAGCCTATTATGAGGATATGTAATGGGTGACCCTGGATTTGAAGAAGTTAAGATTTGTGGTGATTGTAGAAGCATTCTCTCAGCAGTTTGTTCCAGAATGAAGTGGCTGTTGGAAAGAAGCTGTTAGAATGGAAAGAATTCACACAAACTACATTTCTTAGTTCTACCAGTTCTAATCTTCACTGCTAATACCTGCCATGCCACACCCATTTTAGCAAACCACTCTCATTCCATTTGTACTCCATTGGTGAGATGTAATTTCCACTCAAACTGCTGTTTTGTGGAACTGACTCCCAAGAGAATGCTTCCTCAACGACTACAATGTTGACTGTCTATATTTCTGAGATGAGGTATTATGTACATTATTTACACTATTCGGACTATTGTCTTCATCTTTGTCACCATATTTATCGCAACGTTTTGGCCGTTGTACGCTCTGACCGTCTTCACCATTGGAAAATTCGTAAACTTAAGGAATCAGCACATATGCTAGGCCACAAAAATCTCCTGAGCCAACCAAGCATAGAAATAAATACAATATGGGAACCAGTAATAAGGAGTGCCAGAGAAAAGCAATGATAACCATAAAGTTGCAATATGAGCTCTGGTAAAAATAGTTGCTGAAGACATTAGGTTTATAATACCCAGAAATTCATACCCAGATGTCCTCAAGGATACATGACACAGTGGATAAAGGTGTTGGTTAGATCCAGTGACAGGACCCAAAGAGTGTGAGTTCAAGACAGTGGAGAACTTTCAGAACCACCTGAAGAAGGCCAGAGCATGCAACAGCCGAAACGTTGTGATAAATATGGCGACAAAGATGAGGATAGTGTAAATAATGTACATTGTTGACCTGTTCAAGTCTAGACTCAACTGTTATCTTTCCTGTATATGTGCCTCTCTCTTGAGTGGCTCTTCACATTTTTTTCACTTTCTTCTTCTTTAAATCTTTTTCTCTTCTGGTGTCACTAATAATGGCAATAGAAACGTTTGAAGATACCTTTGTTTATATATAAAGTTCTGTTATGTGTCAACTTGATGCATAATGGTATTAATGCTATAGTGTTCCTTATTCATGAATACTATGCTCAAATTGCACATAAAATAGTAATTATTGAAGGAATTTTGGGCAGCAGAAGTTTGCATGACTAGTGATATTCCCGGATATGAAAATAACAAAATGTAACAAGTACTCAAATAACGCATCTATAGAAGAACGCTTGAAATGAGAATATTTTTTTGATTTCTCAACAACAATACAAACCTACACGACAATCAAGAAAAATGCAAATAGTGAAAGGGCACCTGAAATTCACTGTTCTTATGTGCCCCCACCCCTAATCAATATTGTCTTGAGTTAATACATTCTGATCCCAGAATTCCAAGAGGCATTGAAAGGTCAACATTTTTCATCTGATGCTGAAGCTGCTGTGCTGGATTCAAATTCTTTCTTTATGAATGGAATCAAACAGTGAACAAAAGGTTTGGAAAATATGTGTAGAACTAAATGGTGATTATTTAAAATGTAATAAACTTGTAATTTTGAAAAGAAATTACTTAATTTTTATACCAGTTTCATTAACTTATCTTGTGAGCGGCTGGTTTGAAATTCTGCTGACTTGACTGCTGCTGACCAGACAGCATGTGTTCTGTTTTTATATCTGTCTGGCTGTCCAGACTTTGTGAGTCGGCAATTTCTGTCTGTGTGCAGGCGGTATGTATGTGTATAATTCAAACATCATTACAGTGAATACTCAGTATTTGAAACAGACACCCCATTGTTATTTATTAAACCGTGTGTATCATATATTAAACAATTGCTCGATCATCCACAATAAATTTAACTCCAACTTCTTACATCATTTCACCTTTATTTCATCAGATCTTTTATCGTCTTAATCTGGGATATTTAATAACAAAAGTAATGGAAATAGAAACAAATGGAGAAGAAGCTAAATGAAATTGGCTGGCTATATGCCAAATAAATATTTTAAAAAAATTGAATTTAAATTTAAAATTCTCATTGTTCCCTTTCCGTCATGTGAATGTGTAATCAAATATAAACATCAATTTTAGTCCGCTGAAGTCTAAAATGACAAAATGTATCGCGCAAAAACTTTTTTGATTTTTTACTAGTTTTTCCCTAAAAATATTTCTCAATATATAAAAATGTATATATTGTTTTGCGATCTTAAAACAGAAGTAAAAATGTTCAATATTTATCAACGGTCAACTCAGAGATTTGTAATTATTAATTACTAAGCAGGCCTCACGACAAGAATGACAGTCAAGAGTTCCAATGAGTGATTAAAAGTCACAAAGCTCTGAGTTGACCTTTGATAAGTACTGAACGTTTTTACATCTGTTTTAATAATACTTATTGCTCTATGAGCAGAAATATTTGATGTATATTAAATTATATAATTTTGCTTATATTATTTGCTGGTATCAATAGCAAACATTTTAATCTTATTTTACTCTCTCTCTATCCAAAATATGTATTGGCTTTGAATAACCCACAAAGGGTTGGTAAGCAGTAAAAAAAAAAAAAAAGCAAATCAATCATTGTAAGAGAAATATTGCAGAGTTACCTCCCTTACACTAATCAATTGTCTTTCTCTTTTCTGATATTGATTTTAAAAAAATGAATTTTATGTTCAATATTTTTCCCTGATTGTTCTTTCAGGCAACGCAAGGAAATGGAATCTGCTTTGCAAAACGCCGGCACTTTGTATACAGATGAACAAATAAACCAGTTGGCTCAACGTCATTTTGAAAATACACAGGTTAGTTTTGTCACATGTAGATTTTAGGACATTCAATTTTGGTAAAGTTTCTTTTGTGTCTTTTTATATATATATATATATATATATATCAGTGGTGACTCTGGGGGTTTGACTTAGCTCAAGTGAGTCAACATTCAAGTATATCTATTTCAAAGCAATAAAAATCTTTCATTCTTGACTTCAGCTGGATCCAAAATTAATTGTTTTAACTCTGTGCCTCAAAATATTGGCCGAAATACATTTTGTTGATATTGTTCAGAATAAAGAAGAAAGAAAGAAAAAAGAAACAAAGAAATTAAGTAAAAAAAGAATGAAATAAAATTAACGTAGTTAGTCGGGCTGTGTAGATCTGAGTCCTATCAGGCTGGAGACATACTTAATAGACAATGTATTTCTTGCTTTAATTTTATAAATAATCTTTTCAAAATCTTTAATGACTTGTATGCACTGTTTTTCAAAGAACACATTTTCATTTCAGTTTATTGTTTTCAAATGTCCTTTTTAAATACTTTATTATTTATAGTATAAGGTTTTTTAGAATGTATCAATTGAAAAATATATTAAATTTAACCCAACATAAAGTCAGCAAGAATCAAAGAAAGTGGTAGCCTTAACTCATTGACTGGAGAGTTGGGATGAGGAGTGTGACTAGGGTAGTGTTGAGGAAAGATGATATCAGTCAACTACTCCTATCACTACCATCAGTGACTTGATAACCAGATTATAAAACAATAAAAATGCAAAGGGGACAATGAACAGATAAACATATCAAAGATTTTGTCCTCACTCTTTTTTCATACATGTCTGAAAATAGTTTTAAAAATAAATATTTATTTTTGTAGAATTATTACAATTAATATTAAAATACCAAAATGTGTTTTTTAATTTTATTCACAGAGATTTTTAACAAATATATATTTTAGTTAGAGTAAAAGAATCATTTTAGCATCTAAGTTATACCAATAGTAGATTTTGTTAAAGATTGTAATGAGCCCAACAAACATTGATGACCTAGAGTTGCCACTGCGATATATATATATATATATATATATATATATATGGAAAAAGTTTACTTGTGATGCGTTTTGTCCTTCAGAACTTCATCAGACTAAATTTGTTATGTTGGTAGGGCTACACATGCACATGACAGGGATACTAGGAATTTTAGAATTTTTTTCTTATCTAGCCAAATTCATTTAGAGTCTTTTTTTTTTCTTTCCATCACTTCTGTAAGTAGGTATTCCACACTATGATAGTTTACAAATATATATATATATATATATATATATATATATATATATATATATAGTTAGGTAAGAAGTTTTTTTTCAATATGTTTTTCAATATCACTTTATAATTTTTTTGATACTATTTAAAATTTTTTTAAATTATTTTATATTTTAATTTTAAATTATGAATTTAAGATTTAAAATCTGAAATTTTAGATTTTAATTATCAATTTTTTTAATCCTTAGTTGATACTAATAATATTGATATTTTTTGTTTATCTTATATTCACATTATATTTTGCTTTTCCTATTTTATTTTGTTGATGATTTTTAAATTTTTAAATTAATGTCAAATGTTAACTTCAAAATATATCAATCTGTTTTTTTTTTTCAAATTAACTGTAATATGCCTATATATGTCAATTTATTCTTCTTTTCGCACATTTTCCCTCCCACCCTTGATTCCACATTTGCTTTCTTATGTCTTTTCTTCTCTTTTTTCTTTTTGTCTTATTTCCTATGAGATGACTTACTAAATAGGTCAATATCTCGTCCTTACCCCCTCCCTTACTCTTAAGTATTTTAATAAAAATAGATTTAAAATTATTCCTATCTCTCCCTTTCCTCTCTAATTTCGACCATCTCTGTCGTCTTTCTTCTGCCCCTCTCTTTATCACATTACATTAACTTAAAGCTATCCCTCAAAAGTGTATAAAAATAATATGTAAATTTTAAAACCATTTTTTTATGATTGGAAATGTGATCTGAAGAACCAGGAAAAAACCACCTTCCTGGGGAAATAAAATATAATCAATGGACCCTTAATTATAATTAAATTAATTTATGGATGTATATGTGTGTGTATGTATGTGTATACTAATTCCTTATAATAAGACAGTATGTGTGTATAGAGTGGGAGTATGCATGTACATGCGCATACTGGTGTGTGTATGTGTATATATATATATATATATATATATATATATGCAAGTATTGACAAAAACAAAACTGCTCATGGGCACGCATGCAAACCCTACACAACATAGGAAGTGTGTGTTTGTGTGTATGTGTATGTCTATGTGTACATTATGCGCATACTAATTCCTTATAATAAGACAGTATATATATATATATATATATATATATATATATATGAAGAGGGAATATAAATATGCATATGCATGATCACAAATACACAAAAAAATGGAAATAGATCTAAGAACACACAGGGGTCATTAAAAGATAAGAATATAGATATCTTTTTCACCCTTTCTCGGACCAATCTTAATTGTTTTATTACCCTTCACACAGAATTCTTTCACTGCCAGTTCAAGAAAGACATTTGGGTCACTAACGCACAAAAAAGAGAATGTCTAATATTGAGAATATTTAACATCGAAAAACTTAAGAAAATTTAAATCCTTTTAATAATGTGGAAATATCCATTCTTTGACTGATGAAGGTTGCGAGACCAGAAACTGGTGTAGCAAAATTATGGAAAATAAAGCATAATATATATATATATATATTAGAGTGTGCAGCTTACATTTTATATAATAAAGAAACAATTTATACAAAGAATTAAATAGAAAGTTTACTGTGACTAATGGTGAAATCACTTCACTAACAGGACATAATGAGACATTAACTTACTATCAATTCCTTTGATAATAAGATTCTTATATTCATGTTTCAAAATTCAACAAATGACAACAACTCAAATATAAGGAACTTATTATTCAAGGAATTGATAGTAAGTTAATGTCTTATTAAGTCCTGTTAGTGAAGGGATTTTACCATTAGTCACAGTAAACTTTCTATTTAATTTTTTGTATAAATTGTTTCTTTATGATATATATATCCAAATAAAGAGAAGAACAGACAGATAAAGAATCCACTGGTCTTAGCATTTACTTTTTTTAAAAATGCTCGATACAATGTAGAGCAAAATATTATAATAATATTTTTATTATAAAATAATTTACATCGCTACACAAAAATTTCTATGTTTTGGAACTTAAAAATTGTTCCGTCATCAGGCAATGTTGGATAACTTATGATGAAAATGATTTACTTGTAAAATCATTTTCATCATATGTTATGCAACAAGAAATTTTTGTGTAGTGATGTAAATTATGTTATAATAAAAATATTATTATAATATATATATAAAAACACATAAATATATAAAATGTACATAAAAACTAACACACATATAAAAATACCCACACAACATATCCAAAACACATACATACATATACATACACAATATATAGCCACATATATACATACATGCACACACACCTATATATATATATATATATATATATATATATATATATATATATATACATGCATACACATAAACATGCACAGCATACACAGACATATCCATACATGCCTCATTATAAACATATGTAACATATACAACACAATAAACTGTATACATATGCACAAACACGCATATTCATATAAACACATAGATATACACATATACAAACATATATACACATAGACATATCCACGTATACACACACAATTATATATATATATATATATATATATATATACACACACACATACACCCAAATACATAAATATGAAAACATAAATCAAAGCATATTACTTTCGATAAATATTGTAAATTAATTGTATGGCTGTGAATAAAAATAAAATAAATACAAAATAAAATACTATTTATAAAATGATTTAAATCTATTTTTATGACAACATTTAAATATGATCTCATTCCTTTGGTTCAATAGCTGGTGAGTATTTTTAATTATTTAAAGTTTTTGTTCCAAGCACAAGTTATATCTATTTGGTTTGGGTTTGGGATTTACCTATTATCTTTCATTCAATCTGTAGGGTGAAGTTTCTATTCTTTAATTACTAGAAATATTTAGAAAGAGCTGTTTGGTGTTTTAGATAAGGGTCATATTGCTCTGTATACTATACATTGAGCACTCATTATGGATCTACCTTTTTAATATTTTATATTAAAAAGACCTACTTGGATTATCCTTTCCGCTTATGGATTTGATATTATTATCTATATAGTTAGCCACTCGTATTTAAGGATATCCGTCTACTGGGTAGGATAGCCAATCCCTATTGCAGACACTTGCTCAGGCACATTTGTGCTTATTCAACACTCACAGAGTCAACCTGTGGTTTATACTGCAACTATGCAGACCTTAATTACAGTTTCTGGGAAAGAGCGTGTTATCTAGTGTGATCGACAATTTAAACGAGGCCAGCACGCTCAAGCCCTTAGTCACGATGACTGATGACTTTGTGCTAGCACAGCTATCAATGACCCCCAAGGGTTCCGCATACCCAATTTCACTCACAAGGCTTGGGTCAACCCCATGTATGGTTTTCAGGCACTTTCCAAATGTGCCACACACTGGGATTGACCCCTCCAGTTCGATAACACCAGGAAGTCTCCTTCCTGACAAATCAACCATGGTGAGATTCAAACTCCGGTCTCATGGTCAGAATGTGAACATTCTAACCACTCGGCCATGTGTCCATATTATTATTTTTTATATATATATATATATATATATATATATATATATAAATAAAATATGATAAAATTAATTAGTAATCTGTATGGATAATTCCAAAGAGGATATAAATCCAGCGAGCTCAACTGAGCAAATGATAATTAATTCCTGGTGAATTAAACTTTGAACATGTGACCATTAGGATATAGGTCAGCCCATCAATCTCCCCCCTCCCCCAAAACAGGCTCTCTGACTTCCAGTAATGATGCCTTCTTCTTCTCCACCTCACCTCACCTCCCCTCCCAACAGGTATCCAATTACACACCTTCTATCTTTCTTTCTCAAAATAAACAGTACACTACAAGCCGATACCAAAAACAGTTTGGAAAATCCTGCATATTTTAAAATTAAAATTCATAGGTGAAAATGGTCATTTACTGAAGGTATCATAATTCCAATTGTCAAGTAAATTTGCTCTGTTTATTGTGAATAAACATAGAGTGCTTTTTTGTGAGTCAGTTTTAACATATTTCAAATTCTATGTTGTGTTAATAGGACTTGCCTGGATTATACCAACGGATTACTACCTATATATATATATATATATATATATATATATATATATATATATATATAAAATGAAAATAAATGACAAGAGGAAAATATGCAATATGTTTCATTTCTTGAGGAGTTTCTTTTTATGTCTATTAATTTATTTTTATATTTATCATTCTATTTTTATTATTTATTTTTTATTTTATTATTTTGATTTATTTCATCATTCTTCATTTATTTTTATTTCATTATTTTTTATTTTAATTTTATTATTTATATTATTATTTCTTTATTTTCTTAACAAAAAATAATTAAATAATAAAAAATATTATTTTTATTAGCAGTTATCTTTTTATTAATATTGTCAATGCAGATATATTCATGTATATCTCACTTTTACACACACACACACACATATATATTATTTATTATAATTTTTTCATATAGAAATACGAAAAAATTATAATAAATAATTATTGCTCTACTATCAGTATTGAGACGTTTGAATTAATGCTGTGAACATTAGAATTTATATATTATTTTCATTCTCATTACATTCAGATATATATATATATATATATATATATATATATATATATATATATATATAAAATAAATGTTATTTTAGTGCATACTTGTATTTGAGTAGATACTCCATTTATTTATTAACAGTATATTTATTTATTTTCGTATACCACAGCCTGAATATTCGAGAAATCTTATTAAAGAAAAATTTGTGCTCTCTGGCAGGATTTGAACCATTTGTGTTTTATTTAAAAGAAATCATTTCATAAAAAAGAAAAGGAAAAAAAAGCCTGTTTTCATGCATGGAAGGATTGATCAATAACTCTGTAAAAGGTCAGGGATTGATTTTACACTGTAACAATGTTATGAACAAGACCCCACTCCCTCGTAAATGATCAAAAAAATCAATAATATTCGATTTTGACAAGTGTCACAACCTAAGGGACGTCCAAAGAATGCTAATATAAAGAAACTTTTTCTAAAAATCTTCCCTATTTTTTTGATAAATGGACCACTCTATTTCATTAATACCATAAGAGATATTTACAATGTTACTGAAGATAAGAACTCACACTGATTTGCAGTGTGTGCCTTCAAGTCGAAATGTCTCCATTGATGATGAGAAATTGTATTGAAGCTTTTGCTTTGTAAATGGCAAGGTTTATAGACGGAAGACATATCTATCTTTTCTGTTTGACTGTAATTGTTTTTAAGACGATAATTTGTGTCTTGTTCTCTGTCTCTTCAATAAATCTTCCTTTTGACAACGTCTAATTGATGACAAATTCTTCTGTGTCAGGTTGTCAACAGCAAGTGGGCAAGTGAATTGACAAATCGTCGAGAGATGCAGAAACGCGAGTACCGTGAATGGGTGATGAAAGTACATGAAGACACACAGACAAGTGTTGGAACCCCAACATACGCGTGAGTAAATAGTTACAAACAAAATGGGGTGGTAGGGAAGTATTTTCTAATTTCTAACCCCCGAGAAAGGATTATCCACGTAATTTTGCTTGTTGCTTTATTCCTGAACTCAGGTTATTTTGGTATATTAAAACAGGAGTTGGCAACCTTTTGCTATGTACCAACATAGGGTTTTAAAATCATTCAGTTTTCCAACAGCATACATATTTTTATACAATTTGAGGTCAGTATCTGTCTATATTTCTGAGATGAGGTATTATGTACCCTATTTACATTATTCAGACTATTGTCCTCATCTTTGTCATCATATTTATTACAACATTTCAGCTGTTGTACACTCCGACCTTCTTCAGGTAGTTGCAATGTCAAACTGAACCCTTTATTTTGCTCACTGAGGTAGACTGTTCTAGTTCCACATGCTATGTCTAATGGATGTCAGTTATCAGTTATCCCCTGTTAATTCCCCTCTCCAAGTTCTACACCGCCTTAACCAGGTATTGAACTCACACTCTTTGGGTCCTGTCACTGAATCTAATCAACGCCTTTATCCACTGTGCCATGTGTCCTCAAGGTTAGATCCAGTGACAAGACCTAAAGAGTGTGAGTTCAATACCTGGTTAAGGCAGTGGAGAACTTGGAGAGGGGAATTAACAGGAGATAACTGATAACTGACATCCATTAAATATGGCATGTGGAACTAGAACAGTCTACCTCAGTGAGCAAAATAAAGGGTTCAGTTCGACATTGCAACTACCTGAAGAAGGCCGGAGTGTACAACGGCTGAAACATTGTAATAAATATAGCCACAAAGATGAGGACACTAGTCCGAATAATGTAAATTTGAGGTCAATATACCTGTTCTACAATGTATTTTATATAGTAATACATAGTATATATTATTTTGTATATATTAAAATTGAAACCGCTAAATATCTTCTTTGCATTGTAGTAGTTATTGGTTTGGACTTTGTGATGTCATTTGCGGCTGTGTGCCATTGGAAATTGCTTGGTGTTCCATGTGTGGCATGTGTGCTGCAGGTTGCTGAGCCCTGTATTAAAACATAGATGCTATAGCCATTGCCAGTAACTACCAGAAAAAGAGTAACATTTTCTTTTTAATTTCTTTACCTTCAGAGTCTTATTTTTTATCCAATCATTTCAGCTGGTATACTGTTCAACCATTTTTGGGTGTTCTATTTAGACAGAAGCCTGAAGATAGTTGGTAGGTATAGTGGCCGAAATGACATAATAATAAAAAAAAAAAATAACAAAGATGGGGAAATCTGTCTGAATGTATCCTTAGCTAAGTCTGGCACAGGGCCACTGTGAAGCAATTAAAAAAAATCAAACACACCACACTAGTGAAAATGTTTTTAACTTTGTATGACACAAGGTCATAGTGAGGTACCCATGAGGCTTGAATTCTGAATATTAACAAACTGATCTGTAACACAAACTTGTTAATCCTTATACTATAGTAAGAATCTATCTGTATAAGCCTGGTTTAAATAAAAATGGCTGTGTTTATATCACACCTCCTTATCATGAATTTTCATTCTTAACAATTTCAGTTCAAACATTTCTTTTCACTGACATGTGTCGGCCAAGAATAGAAAGACAGGGATTCTCCAGAGACTAAAAGCCGAAACTGAAAAATAGGTTTTAATCACAGGAGAGTACAGACGATGAAACAAAGATAAGGTACAAATTTCAAAAAGGGTGTCGTACTTAAAGACCTCTCATCCTTTATAGATAAAAATGGAAAAAATATTAGTGTATTTTTCTGCTGAGTGTGTTAATTGCATGATAATTTCTGCTGAGTGTGTTAATTGCATGAAAGTCTTTTGCAAGGACAAGATTGAGTCACCAAAGATATATTCGGCTAAACCCTCATCACACTTTTTATCAATTTTTTTTTTTAGCATTTCACCCCAGGCAAAGTGGGAGTGCCACTAGCATGCAAGGGGTTACAGAGGGTAGAGAACAAGAGTAAAGAGGCATGGTGTTTGGTGTGAGGATAAGGAGAAGGACAGGGTACAAGATCAAGGTATCAGAAGATGACAATTTGTATGACATAATTGGTAAAACTTAAGTATGCCCACAAAAAAAAAATAACTGTGTCAAAAAGACAACTTTTCTCTTGACACTGTTATTACTGGATACACTCAAGAATTTTTACTGTTTTGAAAAATTATTTTTAGAATTTTAATAAACTACAAAAACTCTAGAAGATAATGAAGGAAAGCAAGAAGAAATGCATGGTTGTTAGCAAAAGGAATGGCTCAATAGGTGAATTACAAATTGGAGATATCAAAATCAAACAAGTACAATAATTTAAATATCTGGGAAGTGTTTTAACAGAGGATGGAAATGTGATTGGGATAGCAAAAAATGCCTTCCAAAAGTTAAGCAAAGTATTAAGAAACAGGAAAGTTTTGTTAGAAAAAAAGAAATGAATACTGAACTGTAATATCAGTTCTCCTATATGACAGTAAATGTTGGACAAGAGACTTGAGTGAACAGAAATGTGGTTCTACAGAAGGATCCTGAGAATACCATGGACAAAACATGTGAGCAATGACAAAGTTTTTGAGAAAATGGAAATAAAAGGAAACTTATACTTAACATCAGAAAGAGATAGTTGAAATTTATATGGCACATAATGAGGAAAGAAGGCTTGGAAAATTTAATACTCACAGTACAGATTGAAGGCAAGAGGGACAGAGGAAAACAACGCATAACACTTAGTGAGCTTGTGTCTGTTGGCATAACAGGGTTTAGAAGAGAAAACAAATAAACAACATTATTAAGATCTACAAAGGATAGGAAATTGTGGAGAGCTATGTTTGCTAATAGCTTGAAGGGATGCAGCACATAGAAGAAGAAGAATAAACCAAAACATATGTAACCGATATGATAAATAATGAAGCTTCTATTATAATTAGTTCACATATTTTTATGATTTTATAAATATGAAGTTTGATCAGGGAAAATTGGGACTGTTGCTATGGTAACAGAGCTAAAGTACTCAGAGTGAAGCCACTTGGCACAGATAGATGTTGAACTCTGTCCAGTATACACACTAAGTCATAACATTCTCAATCCCTTTTGTTGTTTATAACAGTGCTTGGAAGGAAAGTGTGTAGAGTGTGGTCGTCTTACTATATCAGAGAAGTTCCATCAGTGACTATGGCCAAGGACAACATTTCCCAGGTTTTGTGACCTACTAAATGAAACTTTTGTAAATATCTGTGTACCTTGGTATCGAATAAGCTTATCTCACAAACCGTTACTTTGGCATTGAGTTCTACTCTTACTGAGTACCCTATACTTTTGTCCATGTGACATACTAAAGTTTAGTGAATGCCTGTTTGATCAAGATTTTTTATGTACTGTATTTGACGGCATATAAGACGCACCCCAATTTCAGCTGGGCAAATCAAGAAAAAATTAGTAAAATTATTAGTAAATAGTACAGGCTAGGCTATATTTATGTGGTATTATTTTGGTTAGACAAGCCATGATTACAATTAAATGAGAAATAATAGGAAAAAGAATACGTGCCTATAAAAACCTTATTATATCCTATATATGATGTGTACAACCTGCGTCTTGTAAACATCTTATTGGAATAATTAGGATATAAAAATTTTGATTGTATTTATACCAATGCAACCAGAAGTTATCGCAAAAAAAATATTAATGAAACAAATATATTTTACAAATATATAATTTGAATTTATTGCATATAATTTTAGTGAAACAAAGTACTAATATTAAATGTGATGAAATTGATATAATTAATATTATCAATGATAAGATTTTTAATCTGCATAATAGCCTTTTAAATAATGACAATAGGTATATGAAAGTTACTCTAAAGTCGAAGCTAATAGGAGTTGCCAGGTAGCTAATTTCAGCTGACTGTCACAAATTTTAAGCCTATATATGGCATATAAGACGCAGGGGAATTTTAAAAGATATTTTTAGTAAAAAAAAGTACACTGTATATACTGTCAAATATGGTAAGTTGGAAACTATTCTACAACCAGCAACAGGACAGGCGTTAGATGCAGGGCACACTCCGCTGACAGCAATGTCAATGTCTTGTTACATTTACCTGTAGTAAGCTTCACTAGGGAATAATGAGTTGTGAATGCTACCACACCATTCATAATCAGTTCTCACTATGTTGCAACTAGCAACGCTACAATCTGTTTTCTGCTATGTTGCAACTGATGTTGTGTTTACCTGTCAAATTGAGTATTTGACAGGCCTGTGGTAAAACTTTTAGCAGAAAATGAATTCAAATCAGAAGGCCATTCTGATAATAACAAACAATTATTTATTATTAGTGATTACTACCCTATTCCATCATCTTTTTTCTTTTTGTTTATAGCTTGAGCAAATGCTAGTCTCTCACAAGGATTCCTTTCTTTTTAGGACTTTTTACTATCGATGATCCGTCCAACAATAGTAATGCTTTTTTTTGTCTCTGTTCTTTCTCGTCAGTTTATTCATTTTTGACTCCACCGTGATACAGAATACTCTAATACAGACTCACCTCTATTCTAATAGCTGCAAAAAATAACTCTATATCTCTAACGGCCAGGAGACGAAATAGACCTTAATGACTGACTTGGGTAGCATTCTCCAAGGGCCTAGGGATATGGGCCTTTCTGTTCATAAAGTTTTTGGACACTGGAATTTTTATGCAAGCTATTTCTTCAGACAAAGAGATTCTCTTGGCAAAAACCAGTTGCCCTTAACTGGCTAGATGGGGCCTTTGCTAGAGAAACCCATAAATATATTTCTTCATTTTCAAAATTACAGTCGAGCTACATGTATTTTGGTTGAATAGGAAAATATTCAGACAAATTTTGGTTGTTTGTTCATTTGAAGATCGAGCTATATTCCCACTCTTTTAAATTTAGACTGTCACCAATTCCAATTTCAAAGACTTAAACAATTATTTTTTATATGTTCTAATTGCCCATTTTGTTTGGTTTCTTATCCCTTTTTATTTTTTTTTTCAAATTTCGGTATCCTCCTATTCATTTTCATTTATTTAGTATAGCAACTTTGGCAATCTTTAACCTTCAAAAAACAGTGTGTCAAAATGACCTTTTCCCCCCCCTTTACAAAAATAATTTTTTATTTACAACATTTTAAAAACTAATACAATTGTATTGAAACTAATGCCATGTAATATTTATCATTTACGAATTTATAAAGAAATAAATATGAAAACAATTTTTTATTCATAAATTTATAATCATTTACTACATTATTAAAATATGTGAACCAACTATAAGGAAATGCTTATTGTTTACCATTTTATAAAGTTCCAATTGATTGACAATTAGCCAGTGTTTTGCCAACCATTCCAATAAGCAACCCAATAAATAAATAAATAGTGTTTATTATTTTTATGTTATTTTGAAAATGTATAAATTCACTTTCATCATATGTTTAGGTTTTATTAAAATTCTAATCATCATTTTTTAAAACAATAAACATTGCTGAGGAGGGAAGGTAGTTAAAATAATAGTGGTGTCAAGGGAAAAAACTTTTCTTTTAAGATACCATTTTTTTGGCAGGCATAAGGGTTAAAGATTGCTAACATTTCTCTGATAAATTATTTGAACATTGTTGTACTTTATATTTGTAAAATCTTTTTCTCTAACTTCTGTGTTGCAGTCAACGTATCCGAGCTATGACCAACTCAATGCTTCCAGAAGCAGTGGAGGAGGAACGTATTGGGGGATCTAGAGCAAGACTTGAAGAAAGTTTCACTATTCACTTGGGTGAGTTTGAATTTCACATGATTTAAATATCAGTTACTAGGCAACTGAGTAATTACTAAATTACCTCCCTTGACTTTGACATTTTTTATTTCATTATCATTAGCCACTGTGAGTTCACTGCTGGAAAAAGGCTTTTCTCAAATCCTGACTGCTATTGTCTGCCATGTTTTCACCAGCAAACTCCTTAAGTTAAAAGGAAAGTCCTTGTTTTCTATCCTTATAGTGTTTTTTTTTTCTCATTTCTTTGAACGTTCAGCAAGCCCTTTGCATCTTAGTGTCTTTATTGCCTTTGCTCGGAGTGAAATGACTAAAAGAAAAAACTAAATATAAACATCAGTTATTAGGTAATTGTGTAATTACTGTATTACCTCCCTTTGACATTTTTATTTTATCATCATAGCCATTGATGAAATCACGGCTGGAAAAAGGCTTTCCAACACTCCTTCCATGACATCCATAGCTGTGGTATTGTCTGTCATGATTTAACCAGCAAACTCCTTAATAGGAGTTAAAAGCAAACTCCTTGTTCTCTCTCCTTAAATGTTTTTTTTTCTCATATCCTTGAAAATTCATTAACCACCCTTGAGTCTTATTGGCTTTATTGCCTTGCTTTAAAAACTCCTCTATCTCATTTTTCCCTCCTCTGTCTGATCTTTTCCCTCCTCTGTCTGATCTTTTCCCTCCACATTTGCTATCCATTCAATTATTTATTGGTTTCACCAAACATTAATTGGTGGAATTAAAGATAAATGTCACAGCTTTTTCATTTACTTCCCAAAGATATGTTATTGGTTACGATATGATTTCTATACACCTGTTATGTTCATTTTTCTTTTCATAATATAAACAGTGAAACTTTTACAATTCTCATTTGTGAAATTCTCTTCTAGCTTCTTGTTTTCCACTCAAATTTGATCTTCAAAAATTTAAATGCAGTGTCAATCGTTGTCTTCTTAATTCCTATTCTTTTATTTTTCTTTCTACCTATTAATTTTTTCTTTTTCTCATATTTTCTTTCACACTCAGTAACCCTTTGCATCTAAGTGGCTTTATTGCCTTGCTTAGAGTGAAATGATTAAAAAAAAAAAACAAACTACAAGAAAGATTTCATTTCAGTTTTATTGATTCTGTTACAACAGTCAGGTCATTATGCAAGCATTCTCTGACTTTGTAATAAAAAGCAACAAAAATAATTATGTCATTATAGGGATTCCAGTTGTGTATTAGGAGGACGCAAGGTGTTATTCTATGTGTTCCCATTGTTTCTATTTGACTCAGAATAGTTACGTCTCATTTATTGTTTAGGATGAAGTCTGACAATCACATAGCATAAAATACAGATTAATGATTTGGCTCTAAGTCCCTAGGTGCTGTATTATTTGTTAGTGTTTGTCATATGCCCCAGTCGACAAATGGGTTATAGGGCGATCATACGTCGACTAGGAGATATATACACTCTCACACCTGTGGAGAGATACAAGCTATCTCTCTCAGATCGTGAGAGTGGACAATTGGTAAACAAAATATTTTTTTAAGACCACTGTTCGATTGGGATAATCGAACAGTAATCTTTCCCAGGTCCGCTTCGTTTTCAACACGTGTACTGATCCACAATACAAGGATGAACTATAAGGCTTAACGATTTTTGGTAAATAATTTTAATATATACAAATATACATATATCAAAAATAAACAAACAGATAAGTATGAGTTAAAACATCCGACGATAGGATCTTGAACTTATTTTGGGATATCAAATTCGTCGAACACCAAATGGATTCAACTGAACCTGAACATACAAAATACAAGTATGAATTACTATGAATTGAATGCAGAAGCCAACACACATATACAAAAGAGATGGGAGAGGAGTTACAATTATTGTTTTACATGTGGAAAGGTGTTTGCGAAAAAAAACATAATATTCATGTGTGTGTGTATATCTTTTCTACTACGGGTCCAAAATGTGATTACTTATCTTTTGTATTCAGTTCTCTCTCTTTTTTTTTATATCAATGTCCTTTCTTTCCTTTTCTCAGCACAAACACAATTTCACACACTGCTAGTCTGTAGTAGAGGTATACACTTTCTTTCTCTCTTTGTTTTGTCTTTTTCTTTCCTTCCTTTCTTCTGTAGACGGCTCGATTTGCAACAGGGATGTACACTTTCTTTACGCAGGTTGAACCACCAGCATATATTTTTATCCGCGTCTTCAAATTGGGATTCTCGAACAGGAATATTTCTTTATACTTCTGTCCGGAGTTGCCTGGATCGAACTGGATAAGTCATCACTATCAAATGCGTCTTATCTTTCCGTTCATGAACCACTAGCGCCTCGGCTTCGGTCTTGCCTTTTCAAAGTCCAGAGAACAACTGATCCTCGAGTGAATCTTTGACTGTCACGTGTCTTAGGTTTTAGGCGCGAATTCTAACTTACTTCCGTCCCCTGTCTAGCTTTTGTCTAGACGTTTTCCTTTACGGGTAATTGGGTCAGTCGACCCTTTTGACCTGCCTTTCCAAAATGTCATAAGACTACATGTAATCTTTATTCTGTTGCTAGGCGGAAATTAACATTCATATGTGCGTATATGCATGTTTAGCTTATCTGCTTTTAATACCCGTCACAGTGTTACTGTTCTGTTTCAGTCTAATTTCAAGAGGCTTTCAGCACTTTAGGTTTCTGTGTAGGTTGGTGTCTGTCTTTTTTCTTTTTGTGTTTTCTTTCCCTTCTTTTATATATATACATACAAGTTTTGTTGAAAACACCTAACAAGGTGCTGTGATTGAGTTTTTTATATAATTTCTCATGTGTTCATATCATTTTTTCTTATAATTATATAAAAATTGCCCAGATGTTTTCCAAGTGCTTTTGGCTATACTATTAGCCATTATCAAGGATGAATTTTATTTTACTTTTAATTGAATATATGCATTGTTTTATGTATGTATCTAAAGTTATAGGAATGTTTTATTTTCTAAACACGGTCAGCACATTGTGGCCATATTCAAAGTTGATATTATTGAGTGTTTTATCAATATATGAAAACAAGCACAATGTGCTGACCGTGTTTGAAAAAATAAACATTCCTATAATTTTAGATACATACACAAAACTATCCATATATTCAGTTAAAAGTAAAATAAAACTCATCCTTGATAATCGCTAAAAGTGTAGCCAAGAGTGCTTGGAAAACATTTGGACACTTTTTATATATATAATTTATTTTATGAAAAGAAAAAATTTATATGAACACATGAGAATTTATATAAAAAATTCAACCACCACACCTTGTCAGTCGTTTTCAATTACACTTACATAAAAGAGGGATTGCTGCCCAAATACACAAAATATATATATATATATATATATATATATATATATATATGTGTGTGTGTGTGTGTGTGTGTGTGTGTGTGTTAGATGTAGTTGATCATTGGATACTATTTAAAAGGACTCAGAATTTGCAGCCCTCAATATTTACACAAAGAGGATAAATACATTGAAAATACATTCAAGAGCCTTTAATACCCTATTTCATATTCAATGCAAAAGAAAAGGTTCATAAAATATTCCAAAATAAAAGAGCTGTCCTTCCTGACAAACAATATGGTTTCTGCTTTGCCTGGTCTACTGTTGACGTGCTTATGGCCATAACTGAATTTGTATACCAAGCTCTTATAATTATAATGGCAGATCTTGAGCTGTGGCTCTAGATATCTCTAAGGCATTTGATAGGGTTTGGCATGCCGGCCTTTGTAAGCTTCAGGGATACGGTATTACAGAATGATTATTTGATTTAATACAATCATTCCTGTCAAACTGTGAAAAGAAGGTCATCTTAAATGGGTTCTCCTTGAGTTCCTTTCATATGAATGCTGGTGTTCCCCCAAGGCTCTATTCTGGGTCCTACACTGTTTCTGATTTTCATCAATAATCTTCCTGATGTCATCAGTTCCCAAGTTGGTTCTCTGTGTCATACCAGAAGGTTTTTCTCATCTGAGTTCATCCTTCAAATCTACCATTCATCTTTGCATTGAATACTGTTACCATATATGGTCTGGTGTCCCTCTGTTCATCTCAAGGTCCTTGTCAAAATCCAAAGACGGATATGCAATGTGATAGGTCCTGATCTGGCATCTTGTCTACAGTCACTTTCTCACAGATATAATGTAGCTTCCTTCTGTCTTTTCTACAAATATTTTCATGGCAACTGCTATGACGAGCTATTTTCAGTGGTGCCCTAACTCTATGAATTTTGGCATCTTGGTCCCACCCTTTCACTGTCAAAACAGTTAAATGTAACCGCCTCTATTACTCCAACAGCTTCCTCTTTTGCACTTCCCGACAGTGGAACTCTTTTCTTCTTAATTGCTTCCCTGATAGCTATAATCTTCAAATATTCAATGTAATGTCAATTGACGTCTTCTGATGCCTTGCTCTCACTCTCTGTAACCCTTTGCTTGCTCAATAGCATGCACTCCAACCATGCTTGGGTTGAAATGCTTATCTCTGATACTGAGCGCTTTCTAATAAGTACCGCACATATAATATATAAATAATTATACATATATATATATTTATTTATATTTATATACACACACTTTTCACACACACACACATATATATATATATATATATATATATATATATATATATAATACTGCATTCTACTTAAAACTTGTGCAAGCATATAGGGTATTCCACATCTCCTGCAACTGTTGCATGAGCGTTTGTGACCTTCATGAAAAAGTCATGATATATATATATATATATATATATATATATATAAATATATATATTAAACTTTTTTGTTGTTGTTTTGTTTTCAGGCGCCCAAATGAAAACCACACACAACCTACGCTTAATTTGTGCTGATGTTCTTGATTTATGTCGTCATAAACCCCACACAGTTGGGTAAGGATATTTTAATTACTCTATTTGTCAACCCCAAATTTTATGGGTGCATTTTAATAACTTATTGCCCTTCATATGTTTGTATTATAGATAGAAGACTGAACACCAAAAGCATGCATTATCCAGTTGCAGAGTCAAGATCTCAAAAATGGCCTTGTAAAATACTTCTCTTATTGGTTAGCAAATAAGACAATATTCATGTCTTTTAGATGAATCATTGTCATTAATGATTTTTGTTCAGTTTTTAAAAGATTTTTGTTTTGTTATAACAAAAATCAATTTGTTTTTACAAAAAAGGATGAGAAATAAAAAGGGATGAGAAATAAAAATTTAGCTTATGATAAGTTTTAAACATGTATCTCCAATCTTTGTGAACATGTCTTACCTGTACTGTGCATTACACAATAGGCATTGTGGCCAGAAATTATTTTTTTCAACTTTTTGTTTTCACATTATTTTTCATACAGGGTGTCTTAGAATTATCCATCTATTTCAATGAAATCAGGCAAAATTTATGCTTATTAATTAATTATGATACAAAACAAATATATTTATAAATCTTATGTAAAAACTTTATGTAAAATTTTCAACACGTGCTTCGTCAGTGTCCCTGAAGATTTCAAATTTATCCTTAGTGTTGAGAAAGACATTTTGAAGAATTTCAGGAATTCTCTCCTGCACTATTAACTGAATGCGTTCTTTAAGCTTGGCTGAACTATTGATCTTTTAGCAATGAACCTTTGTTTTTCTGAAACCCAAGGCAAAGAAATCAGTTTGCAGCATCAACAAAGATGGATTCTTGTGTATTAATTTTTAATAAGGTTCTGAAAGGGAATGAAAATTAGAAAAAAAGTAGAAAAATTATAGCATTATACACAAAATTAGAAATTTATGCACTTCTAATACAAATTAACCCTTTAAGCCCTGCGTTCCTGGACAATTTTAACCCTTCTTCTGCTTGAGCTCCTGAGTCAAAATTTACAAATAATTGGTATGTAATGTTTCACGGTAGATATAAAAGTAGTTACAAGTGTTACCCACCATTCAACCAGTGGTTGGGTATTAAGTCATTTTTCTCTACAAAGGGTAAAGTGGTGGCCAGGGTTCAAAGGCTTAAACATGATGACCATAAATAAAAGGAAATAAAAGTGAGTTTTTAAAAAATATGTCTTGTTTTACTGAAATAGTTAATTTTGGAACACCCTGTCTTATTATTATAGTACTCCAGATCTCAATTAAAAAAAAAAAATAGAAAATAATAATAATAATAATAAGTTAATAGGGGGTTCAGTTTGCCACATAAATTCATTGTAAATTGGTCCCCCCTATGGAAGCCAAAACAAAATATGCTTATACAGCGTAATTTCTGAAAATTTTCTATTTAAAATTCATAATCTGGAGTGCTTTATCATTAGTAGTATATGAAAAAGTTAAGATTGTAGTGACTGGGGAAGCATCCTCTTGGGAGTCGGTTCTAAAAAGCAGTAGTTGGTGAGAAGAAGCTGCTTGTATCTCACCAATCGAATACAAAGGGAATGAGGGTTGTTCACTACAATGTGTTCATGGGCCAACACTTTAAACCACTAGTCTTGTGAATTTGGAGATCACTGGTCCAAGCAGTGTGTATTTGGACTTGTTGGAAAACAGGGTAGGCAATAATGAGCAGTACTAAGAACAAGACGAGTTACCTCCCCTAGACATGCTCAGCAGAATGTGAACAATTTACTCTCATAGATTAAATAAATGGGTCAGTTCAAAATTACTTGAAGGTTTATCCATTTTCAACATGCACCTGATGCAGGCCAGAGGATATAAAAGCTGAAATATGATAATAACAACAAAGATGAGGACAATAGTCCATGTGTAAGTAATTTAAATAATAGTATTCTCTGTTTTATTTTTCTTTTAGTGGAGTGACCATTCCAGAACCCCAACGTCTCCAAACTGCCATGTCCCTATATTCAAATAATTTGTGTGGGCTGATTCTCCTGGTTGACAATCGACTCAACTCCTATACTGGTATCAAACGAGGTATGATTCAAGATATGCAACATTTGCCAACATTACTTGAACTTTTAAATACTTACAAATTTTTTTTTTTTTTTAAAAAAAAGAATTTTAATTATTAAAGCTCTCTACAGCCTTCCATGCATCAAGACGAGATTCTAATAGTTGTTTTCCAATTTCATCTGTTTGAATATGAAAATTGATTTCTGGAGTATTAAGATGGTCACTCATTTGCTATTGACCTGACAAAATGTTGCTTATCTTCAGTGTAAAGTGTTTTTTTTATGTCATGCATATTAATTGTGAAATGCCTTACAAAGATCTATTTAAAGAATCCTTTCCATAAAGTACAATATATGTTTGTGTGCTAAACACCACTTGAATGTTCCTACAGTTTTCAAAAGGGGTGCTGTTCCTTGGCCTATATTAGGAATGTTGTGAAGGGTTTCAAGCTGGCCTTAAAAGTCATGAAAGGGAAAAACACAAATAGGACATCAAGGACAGAACATGATATTGAATCCTCATACATTGAAAACAGGAGAATCCATTATATATATATATATATATATATATATATATATATATATACACACACACAGTGTAACCCGTTTATAAGAGAAACCCGGATATAAGAGACTTCTTCTCCAGTCCCGACAACTCTCTTATATCCTGGTTACACTATATATATATATATATGTGTGTGTGTGTAAAAATATATAGAAAATAGGAAAGAACTCATTAGGTAAATAATCCAAAGTTCTTTAGTATTTTTGTTATTATTTTTAAAAAATAGTGCTCGATACAAAAGTAGAGCATAAATATAATTATTTAATTAAAATAACATCACTACATTAGAGTTCTCATGTTTCAAAACAAGAGCCGAAAACTGTTTGAATTAAATTGAATTAAAGTACCAAGCTCTGTTCCATCTTCAAGTGAAATTTTTTTTGGAATAACTTATTCCTGAAATTTACGTGTTTTATAAGCATATTCATTATTAAAATTACTATGGTAATGGCTAGAGCAATTATTTAAAAAAAAGGGGCGTAAGGGTTAATAATTTTTATCAATATCTCAGTTACATTCAAAGAGGTCAAGTCAGGGTAAGGGTTTTGTGTATATAAAAAACTGTCATAATTCGCTAACATTTGTTTTTTTGATGACTTCAAAAAGGTTTTTTTTTTTTTTATTGGATAGGGCATTATATATATATATATATATATATATATATATATATATATATATATATATATATATATATTTGGTTGGAGTGATGCGAGTTTGTGACCCTGGGTTTCACGCTTTTGCAATCATTAGACAAACTGATTAATTTTTTTAAAATTAAAAAAAAAATTAATCAGTTTGTCTGACAATCGCAAAAGTGTGAAACCCAGGGTCACAAACTCGCATCAATCCAACCAAATATATATATATATATATATATATAATGCCCTACCCAATAAAATAGGTACCACGCATATAATATATAAATAATTATATAAATATATATATATATATATTTATTTATATTTATATACACACACTTTTCACACACACACACATATATATATATATATATACTTGAACTTTTATGCAGTAAAAGGATATCTTTTTCGCTATAATTGTAGAGTCATGTCTACTGTTTAAGAAATTCAATAAAAATCCAAACATCTGAAACTGAATTTATACATTTTCATTTTTCTCAAGAAATGACAACAAAAATGTTAGACACTATTTTATTGGATTGTTTATTTACAAGAATCATTTTAGAAAGAATCTGTAAAATAACAACAATGCAATATTTACTATTTTACAAAGAAATAAATTTGAAAACAGTTTTTTTATTCATAAATTTAGAAAAATGTCTGTAAACAAGAAAATTTGAATAAATACATAACGACAAGTAACTATAATTATAAATTCTGAAAAAGTGCATCTTTGTGTTTTTTTTTCATTTGCTCTCAGGTTCATGGCTACATCACCAATATACCAATATTTCAACATGATGTGGCCATAAAGCCGTATGATCACTGAAGTTAAGCAATGTTGAGCCTGGTCAGTACCTAGATGGGTGACTGCTTTGGCATACCATGTGATGTAATCTTGAATGTGCAGGTGGTGTAATGAATTATGGCTCAGAATTGTTAATCAGAGAGTTCCAATTCGTTGGGGGCATTATATTCACATATGCACAAATACCCATGGGAAAAGTATGAATCAAATTCTTCTCTCCCCAGTTATGGGTTAATTAGTAAAACTTGTATCACTAAATAATTATTATCTCAAAAAAAAAAAAAATTCTTACAATATAAAAATATTTTTTGCTTTTAAATAACCTGCATAGCATTGAGAAGCTCTTTACACAAATTCATTAAAATAGTTTGTAAGCATCTGAATTTGTACTTTTCTTTTTTTGAGAGTGACAACAAAAATGTTAAACACTATTAGATTGTTTAATTACGGTGTTCAACCTAAAGGATATTTGGCAAAACCCTGACAAAGTATTTTGAAGGTTTTAGTAACAGATTTGCTAAGCTTCACACAAAATTCAGTGCAGATGTATTGCTCAAACTTGTCAGCCATTAAAGTAAAGATTGCAGAACTGTTCCAATACAATGTTTACAAATGATTGAACATGAGCAGATAGCATCAAGCCTGTTGGCAGACTGACTCAGTAGACTGGGTACAAACAAGTGTTAGTAGTTATACACACATTTGTATTGAAGAGTACAATCATAATGCCTAGAGTCTGGGAACTTTTCGCTACCACTTTGTATTCAGAATTGTTTGAAATCACCTACATTTCTATGTTTTCTTTTATGTGTCATTTAAGACATGGGTGATCATGGCTCTCCACAACTTACTTTTCTTTGTAGTTCTTAGCAATGTTTTTCTTTTTACTATCCCTCTCACTTACTATTCTGCCATTCATTTACAAAAGCTTGTTAGTCACTGCACTTCTTGCTTTTTTTTTTTTTTTACAGCGATGTTCACTCTGTATAAGGCCCAAGAGCCACTCGAGGTAGAGGGTTACAGAGTAAGAGGCAAAGTTTATTGGGATATACGGGGAAGATAACGGTTGACCCTAGACTTGAACAGGTTAAGATTGTAATGATCAGGGAAGCATCCTCTTGGAAGTCAGTTTCACAAAGCAGCAGGTTGCGGAAAGAAGCTGCTTGAGTGGAACTTACTTCTCACCAGTGGAATATGGAGGGAATATCTGCTACAATGTACATAACATGGCATGTCTTAGCTGTGAAGGTTAGTGATGGTGGAACATCTCACCAATGGAAAACAAAGCGAATGAAGGTGGTTTGTTACAGTGTGGGTGGCATGGTGGCTCTTAGTAGTGAAGTCAGAAGAAAATTTCACAAACAAGAATTTTGAGAGAAGAAACTGTCAGCATAGAGCTTACAGTTACTTTTAGCCATTTCAACTGTAAAATGATGGGACCTAACCGCCAATCTAGTAGTATGCTTAAATTCACTCAAAGTAATTAGCATGAAAGCATTTAGAAAAAATGGCTAATAGAACATATGCTCTGTTTTTACAAAAAAGAGATATGAGCAAAAATGCAATAATTGCTGTCATATATAGCCTGGAGCTAGTCAATCCTCACTGTCCAGCTATGATAGAGTTCAAAAGTGTTTTGCACATCCTTGTGGGTGATGAATTATTTTCCACCTTACAACCCTTTTCCCCACAGACTTTGCTAGCCATTCAATACCCTATTGCTATTTTCATGGTAGATTTCTTGGGCAAACTTCATTACTTGGTTCCCCCAGTTCAGACCTTCATAGCTACTAACAATGCCACGTACATGAAGTTCACTCATCCCCTTCATATTCCACTGGTAAGGAGGAAGTTCCACTTGGATAGCTTCTTTTCCAGAACTGTTGGACTTTGGAACAGGCTCTCAGAAAGACGGTTCCCTATTCACTAAAAAATCTTAAACTCTTCAAGTTTAGGGTCAATTGTTATCTATCCTACATATCTTCATAATAGGCAGCACTTGTTCTTGCCTTGTAAGCTTTTACAACCACACCTCATTTACCCACCTTGAGTGACTCTTGGGCCTTGTATCAAGTAAACAAGAGTAAAAAGAAAATTTGATTATCTTTGTCTTTCGTTTACTTTTGTCAGATTTTGCTCAGGTGTGTGAACAAGCGACTGATTTTCATTTTCCTGACTTGGAACAACAATTCACTCAGATTGAATCCAAGATGGGTGTGGCCAACGAGTGGAGGCTGATGCGCAAATTGTCTGACCCTGACGTCACTGACTCAATCAGTGTGAAAAGCTCAGGTAGCAGCAACAGTGATACACAGGTGAGATGGCTTGCATGAAATCTTCCCTCTCAAAATCAGGGATTTTATCCAAACAGTAAACAAATCAGGGAGAGAGAGTGTATGTGTGTGTGTGTGTCTTTCAGCTTTTGAATTAGGTGAAAAGTGAGAAAGAGAGAACAGGTAGCTAATTCGAACATGCAAAATACAGGTTCGAGGAATATTTAAATGTGATGTTTCCACATAAATATTTTCACCATATTTCGATCACTGAAAAATTTGGTTCAACCTGTATTTTGGGTATTGAAAAATTTGTTTACGTTATTTGTATTTGGAATAATGTCTTCATTTTTGCTGCTATAACATTTCGGCTATTGTGACCTTTGCCCTTCTTCAGGTGACTGTTAATCTGGGTAACCTTCAGGGAATTTTGAACTGCATCCATTATTTAATCTACAGGGGGAAGATTGTAATAACAACAGAGATGTAGATCTTAGCCTGAATACAAATAATGATAGCTCATCCCAGAAATTCAAACTGAAAAATTTGGTTCAGCTGAAATGCTATTTTTCAGTTAAAAAACTGTCAGGAAGAAAAGAAATGTTAGTGATTAGGGAGGAAAGTAGGTTTTATTGAAAAGGTCATTGTAATGTCAATACATTACTAATGTAGAAAAGCATTGGAAATTATGAAGGATTTACTGGTTGGGAATAAATGCAAATGCTACTGATAAAATAAGTATAAATATAAGTAGAATATAACATAAAAAATATATGCAAATTAGGGTTATGACCTTTTGTAAAATAATTGATTTCCTGCATCAAAATTTGATGAACTTTCTAACTTTTGGAACCTTCTAGAACTTGTTTTTGTTTATTTGTAAGTTTGTATGCTATCCTATAGCTATAAACTGTTAAATGCATTGAAAAACACATAAGTACTATCCAATTGCATTATGAGCAAATTGAAAAAAAAAAAAGCTTCTGAAATATTTTGATTTTTACCCTGATTGCGTATATGGTAAAATCAAATTTTCAGTTTGGGGTGACATTTTTCGATAACTAAAACAAATTAATACATTTTTCATTACTTTTGAGCAAAATTTCATTGATTTATAACATGGGAAAATTCAAAAATGTTATAACTGTAATGTAAATAATATAAAATACAGTGACAGCAAGTAAATAATGTCTTATTATCCATATCTTACAGCATGTGTCTTATATCCTGCCCAACTTAGCAGCTCTTACTTAATGGAGATAACGAATTTGCATATTTATTTTTAAAATTAAATTTCTGAAAAATAACAGTTTTATTAATAATTTCCAGGAATAAACTATTACTTTGTTGATGGCTATTTATCATTAAGTTGCTTAGTTATTTAACTAAAGCCATTTTCTACCCTAAAAGTGGTAACCACCTGAGCATTGAGATCACAGTTAAAAGTTAAAATTAAGTAAACAAGGTTGATGATTCGTTGATGGTATATTTTGAAAATCTAACACATATTATAAAATGTTGTGTATAAAATAGACTGCTGTAATGTTTAAGCATAGTGAACTGTTTTAATTCCAATATTTTAGTCAATGCTACTTTATGGTACATGTAAATATGAAGTGCAGTGAATAGAAGGAAAGCAACTTGACCCAGTGAACCCTGAGTATCAGTGTAATGGTTAGTAGTTTGGAATGAGAAATCAATAAGCTGATTGCAAATAACAGTTGAGTTTGTTGCCTTCACTTTCACACCTTTTGAGAAAGGTATGACTACATCTCTTCTCTCACCCCCAGCTATGGGTTAAATAACTGGGCACTTTAGCCTAGGTTAGCAACCAGTCTAGTAGAAAGACAACTGTTAATTCAAAACTGGTTGGACATTGGGTTAGTAATACCACCCCATAAATAACCTTACTACTGAAACCACAGCAGTAATGTCTAGCATGGTGTGGTGTGGTGTGGCCCTATACTTTACAGAGGAGTGTACAGGATTATATCTATAAAACATACAGAAGAAAAAGTGTCATGTCATTTTTGTTTATTTATTTACTGAGAATGTTAACAAGTAACATCAAGATAGACATACAAATATCTGCAACTTTCTTTTTTGTTTTTGATATATTAGCCAAATACTGAAAGCCTAAAATGTTTTCTAAAATTAACTTCATTTCACCATTTCACTTCAAGCAAGGCAATAAAGCCACTAAGACATAAGGGGTTATAAGAGTGTGAAAGAATCTGGGAAATATCATTATTGTGTAGAAATCAGAATAAAAGAACAGGTTTTAAAAATAAAAATGACAATTGACATTGCATTTAAATTTTTGAGGATCATTGTTGACAGGAAAGAAAGAAGCCGGAAAAGAGTTCCACAAGCAAGAAGTGTGAAAGAAGAAACTATTAGAATAGAACTTATAGTTACATCTTTACCATTGAAATTCCTAAATGTGACTGACTTATCAATTTAGTACTATGCTTAAATTCAAGAAGTTAATGTACCAAAGAGGAAAGCTCATCAGAACATTTGACATGAAAATAATTATAGAGAATCTACATTATGATGGTGGGAAAATGATTGGAGCTGAGATGCCAGGTCAGGATCGATAACATTGCAGATTCTATTTTGTCAAAAATCTTTAGATACTAGATATTTTCTTTAATATTTAATAAATTAAAAATTTGGCTTAATTGAAATGGATGGATGGGTGGGGATGATTCTTCCAAATTCTCTGTTAATTGTTCTGCAATATCTGTGTTTTCATAAAAGCCAAATGGTGTTACACAATAAAAACTTAAAATGAAATCTGTTTTGTTCATTAGCAGGAGAAAACAGCCCGCCTCCAAACAGGGGACGTGTACATCACAAAACATTCCAACCTGTGTGAGGTACAAGTGGTATTTCACTTGGTGACAGACGACAGCATCCGCACATCTGAAATCACTTCACGTCATCCTGTCATTTTGGCCCTGCGGAATCTGCTTAAAGTCTGCTTCCGATATGACATCCTCACACTGACTATTCCGCTGCTGTTGTCCCATGAGATGACCGAGGTGAGTGCCTTTTGAGTCTCATTCTCTTCACTTCCTGGAGGGGTTCTCTTATATTGCTGTGCCATTATAAACTTTATATGCTGTACGTTTCATATACTGTATATTTGCATTAATTTCTTATGAAAGAAAATATCTGATGCATTGATTTCACAAATAAAAAAAAATATGAATTATCTCAAGTTAGAGCCACTCATGTTGCAAATAGAATCTAAATATTCCATGTATGAATCTGGGTGTGGCTGAACATTTGGCATCTCAGTCCAAATGTTCAAGATTTCAATCTGAATATTCCATGTCTCAATGGAAGACTTTTTTGTTATCAGTTTACTTCTTTTAAATATTGCGTTTTTTTTTGTGTTGGCTTCCATTGCATTTGGAAGTTTAGGTGTGAGTTTATGTCTTCTAAGATTTTTGTTAAACTGACAACATAGCAAACAATCCAAAGAAAAAAAAAAAGAACTTTAAAAAATGGCTAGTGTAAGCCAAAGCTGCTTAGGTATGGGAAGTTTTATTGATAAATATGAACTGGAATCCCAAAAATTACTAAAAATACTTAAAAAGTAAATGAAAAATAATTAGCAATGAACTTTTGTTAGCTTTTAATCAAAAACACATAAATAAAAAATGGCTGCCTAAATATATACAGTATATAAAATTTCAGATATAACTGAAAAATATCTGTAAAATGGCAATATGAATGAAGCCAAAAGGAAAACTTTCCTTTGCTGATGTGTTTTGTCCTCTGATGGATTTTATCAAGGCAAATGTAAGGATTTTATTTTGCAATAAGTATTTATAAACAAAAGTAAAAATGTTGTTAATTTTTCAAAGAATGCTCATAAAAAAATTCAATGACCTTTACAAATTTTTGTTTATTAGACATTAAATTAGATCATTTAACAGCCTCCATAATTTACCTTGACTTTCAGTTCACCTTATGAATATTTATGAGTGTAGTTAAATTTAAAAATTTTCCTTTTGTCTTTATTTGCATTATATATATATATATATAACCGGAATCCTCAATGCACACACACAAGCAGAAAAAAAGCACTAGATGGCCGCTTTCTCCTTATTTGGGACTCATCAGCAGTGTGCATTCTCTAATGACTTTGAGAGTCAAACCTGGACTTTTCTACTTGTGTGTGCGTTGAGGATTCTGGTTCTAGACATGATGAATTATTATGAATTTATACAAATCCCCTAATTATTAATCTATAATATATATATATATCCCAACTTGTGACAATAAGTTTTTGTGTGTGAGATTTTTTAATTGGATTTCATCTTTGGTTTTCTTAGGAAAACTTTCTAAATTACTGGCTACTTTGTATCTTGTTAACTTGAGATTAGTTCCTTAATGATTTTCGTCTTTTCGGTTCGCTCAGTTTCCATTAGTTTTCTTTTTTCTTTTGTTGTTTTCAAAGTTTTCAGTAATTTGGAAATGATAAAAAATAGCATATGCAGTATTTTTGTTTTATTCAAGGAATATTTATGCGCATTATTGTTTTTGTGCTTCAGGCTACTTCTCTTACAACGAGCCGTTCTCATTGCCTCTGTGTATAAACAGGTTCAAACAATGGAACTCCCCATTTTTAACTGTTTGATGATTTTGGTTACACGTGTACTTTGACTATTTTTAGTACAATCCAAAAAAGCATATTTACATTTTATATATATATAAATTTTTTATATATTTTAGGATATTACACCAAAACATCAAAATCACTACACAATTGCAGTCATGTTTCGATGTGTATCAATGCATCTCATCAGGCAATTGTAAATTACTGGCAAGGATGCTAAACAAGTTATATTGTTATATTTTGCTAAATTACTCCTCCTCACCCCATTTTTATTTTTTAGTTAATGGTATTGTCCAGTTTGTATAATTTATATATCCATTTATGTCTGGCTGTTGTTAGCTGCCAATTTAAGGGTCGTGACCCATTTATAAAAAATAATTTTAAAATTTTTGCTTAATTTAAATTTAACATAGATTATAGTCGATTGGTTGATCAGAGTGAAGCCCACAAACCATATAGCCCCCTCCCCCCGTTTCTTTTTCCATAATAAATTGTCCACTCACCAATAATTTACAATTGTCTGGTGAAATGCATTGATTCACATTGAAACATGACTGCAACTGTGTAGTGATTCTGACATGTCTTTGATGTAATATCCTAAAATAAAGAATATTGCTCTACTTTGTATTGCAAAGTTTTCTGACCTGGTGGGTTTATTTACTCTATGTAGTTTTAGCGCTTATGATGATGTTCATGTTGATAATATAGGATTTTACAGAGATGATGGTTTTATGGTAGTACAAAATTCTACTAAAATTAAAATTAAGGTCGACAATCCATAGAGAATTAAAAAGCTTAAAATTTAAGGTTAAGATAACTATTAATGTTAAATGAGATTATTTTCTTTGATGTATTCCAACCTTATATGAAAAATAATGCTAACCCAATATATATTCACCCCAATACTAACCACCCTCCATCTGTAATCAAATATATACTCTCATCTATAGAATGTAGGATAAGCAACCACTTATCTGACAAAGATATGTTTGATAAATATAGTGGAGTTTATAATATTGTTTTAAAAAATAGTAGCTACAAGTACGCTGAAATTAAGTATAGAATATATGATAATACTGATCTCAGGAAAAGGAATAGGAAAATCATTTAGTATCCAACTCTATTTAACCAGTTGGGCAGTACCAAAGTAGGCCAGAAGTTCCTTCATTTAATTGATAAACATTTCCCTAAAAGTAACCCTCTTAGTTTTAATGTGTTTGTTAAATATTTTACTAAGTTATAGCTGCACCAATAATCTTAAAATTATAAAGAAACACAATAATAAAATTTTAAAAATAATGCACATTCCAAGATAAATACTGTTAATAATATTAACCAATGTGATTGCAAGAATTCTAATGAATGGCCATTTTGAAACCAATGTTTAACCACCTCTCTTGTTTATCTAAGTACTATTTCTACAATAGAGAATCCGACTGTTGAAAAATTTTATATTGGTAGTACTAAGAATTCTTTTAAGACTAGGTGATACTAATATATCTTATCCTTCACCAATAGTACTTATAAAAATAGTCCATCTCTTTCTCAATATTTTTGGAATTTAAAAGAAGCTAATAAAAACTCCTAAGGTAAAATGGAAAATTAAAAAAAAAAAAGCTAGAACATGTAGATCTTTAACTTGTACCATGCTAATTTCTTTCTAGAATTGTCTCCTCTGCCATTGCATTTTTTGATGATGCAAAAACATGATCACCTACTGTTTTAAAATTGTTATAACTTTGTATTGTGTGTATAGATTTTAATTTTTGTACACTAATAGAAGAATGAATAAGTAATATTTTGATGTAATGCACATTTTGCATGCATGTTTTGATGTTGAAAACAAAAAATTGAAACACAAAATAAAAAATGAATACATTAAAAAATACATAATTCAACATACTTTAAGTTTTATTACTCCTCGGGGAATTCTGGGGATGCAATAAAAAGCAAAATCCCTAAGGCGGCTTTCATTTTGTCAAAAAAGTGACGTGTTTCCTCCTGAAGTGAAGTGAAGACACTAGCATTTGTTTGCTTTCTTTCACCTGACTCATATTTGTCTCGTTGACATCATCTCATTGACAAATAAAGTTATTATTTTGTCATTTATAAATAGGCTTTCTGAAGGTGAATTATTTTGTCTATCAAGGTATATCGATGGTTGCCAGTAGCTTCCATAAAATTAGTCGGGCATAGAGGATAGTTCACTTTAGTAGTCATCATCGCTTTCCTCCATGTCACTAGCGTGGTTATTCTGTTTGTCCACTTCACCGTCAATATTCCATTAAGTAAAGCCTTCAAAATCATCATCGGAGTCTTAAAGAAAAACTCTTGAATAAAGCCTCTATTGGATATTGATATGGCCATTTTTGTTTACAACAAAATTAATGTGGGTTTAAGCAGTGTTACGCTTTGTGTAGTGTCAAGAAGAATTCAAAATGGCGTTGGAAAATGGAAGTTTAGCCTTGTTCCAAAGCAGTAGTAGGCAAATACTGGAAATAACAGTTGACAAGTGTTTATTTATAGCAACCATCTCAAGGTGACAGAATGCACCTAAAGTAGCAAAGGGAAAGAATTCTACTGCAACAGTTTTCGTCTGCAGTGTGGTAAAGGTTAAATGAACCCTGTTTTTTATGCTTACATGAGAAAACTAGCAATTCAGATTTTATTAAACCAAAGAAGTGAATTAACTGTAAATTTTAAACATAGTCTACCTTTTACCTTACAATATGGTTAAACTTTGAATTTGATAATTTTTCTTATTGTAATAATTAGTAGATGAACTGGAGTACATTTTACATGGCTTATTATTCTATTTGGTGTTGAATGCTAAAGGGTTAAATTTGTTGCCAACATGCAACCACCCCTTGTCTGGATGAATGGATTTCTCTGTATCCTTAGAAACAGTGAATTATGAATTTTTGCTGTGCCTTTAAAACTCAGTAAATTTTAAAATAAGTTACTCCAAAATTCGCTTGAGGATGAAATGGAACTAATGTTTTTAATTTAATTACAAAATTAAATTCGAAGCTTTTAGCTTCCATTTTTGAAACATGGTTAAAACTGTGTAGTGAAAAAAAACCCATATTTTAAATCAGTTAGTTTATAATATATATACATACAGTAATAACGAGTGCCAAAGAGACTTGAGGAGGTACAGAACAGTTCTTAGCCTGATCCTCTTCCCAAAATCTAACCAAATGAGAATGGATTTAAAGTAAAATTCTTTTGTTTAGCTATTTGGTTAGTTTTTGGCAAGTGAATCAGGCATGTCTTCCTATAGCTAACTAATGTCATTTTTCTTTTTTTATGGGCAAGAAACAAGAAGGAAGTTGTTGTTGTCATTCAATTCTTGTTCTATAAGGTTCTACAGTTATTCTTCAAGTGTTTTTTTTCGTCCTGTCATTTCTGTAGCATTTTGTTGTACTAGAGTTACTGCTCTTGCACTGATAGTAAATTCTTTCATATCGGCTGTCATTTTTTTTTTTTTTTTACATTTAGTCATTGTGTAGTATGTAACTAATTGTTTAACAAAAACTTGTAAAATCTGTGATGTGCACAGTTGGAAGAATTAAACATAAAAAAGGTGAAAATCTAGAGATTCACTCAGACCGACATCACCATCTTGTTTTCTTTTGAATGCTTCCACTTAAGAGGTAGGAAAATGTTGTAGTGTGTTTATTTACCAGTCACCTTGTGCATTTAGGATACTAATAACAATTTACAGTCACTAGTCTGTGAGTTGCCCTAATTCTCTTGTTTTTATTGGTTTACTTGATATCCTAAATATTTGGAGTTGGCGACACAGTGGCGTTTATTGATGATGTATTTCCTGAATTTGCAGGAGATGACTGTGGCGTGGTGTTTAAAGCGAGTTGAATTGATCTTCAAATGTGTCAAAGGCTTCATGATGGAAATAGCAACATGGGGAGGCCAAGAATCACGAACAATCCAGTTTTTAGTTCCACCGGTAAGTACCAATTTCTTGATGTCTCACCCATCTGTCCGCATACCTGTAAAATACACAAATGTCAAATTCACATGTTGGTCATTTCACTACTAATCTATCTTGTAGGTTAACTTGTTATTTGTATCGTCAAAGTGCCATTCATGCTTATATTAATGAACTAACAGTTCAAGACAGACCGGGTCTTATAGCCTTGGGTTGCAACCTGTATAGGAGAAGGAAAACCCTGAATAGTAGAAAACCCAGAATATGTGGCAAGAAACAATCATTTTCAAGAAGACCAGTTTAGATAACACAAAACCAAAAATAATAAACCTATCTACATATGCACTTACAAAGGACGAAATAAACTTATTATAATTAAACCTAAAATGTGACCTTATCAGACTAAAAGAAACATTTCTCATTAGTAAAAAATAAAATCAAATTCTTTCCAAACAAAAATAATACAAATGAACTAAACATTTTTTCTTTTTAAAAACACTGGAACCTCATCCTACAAGAAAAATCCAAATCATTCAATAACCTTACATACAGACAAAGGCAGCGCTATAATGAACATAGACAAAATATACTAGATAAGAACAACTATAAATTAATCAACACCAACATAGACAAAAATTAGAAAAAATCTGCACAACGCATAATAACATATTAACAAAAAAAAAAGAAAAGGACTTCCTAATAAACTTCATTCCAAAAACAAACTATTTTTACAGACTACCGAAAATTCACAAATTGAGTGAAATAAAAGCAGCTATCCAGACACAAAAATCTGAATGTATTAACTTTCCAAATTCCAGTGACCTTATATTCAGACCCATAGTAGCAGAACCAACCTGTCCAACTAGCAGACTCAGTAACTTAATAGTCATCATACTACAACCATTTATTAAACAGATTAAGAGCTACATCAGAGACAATATCCACTTCTTTAGCTCCATACTAAAAAAAGTATATCCAGGAACACTCTACCCCATGAATTAGGTAAACAGGCAATCTCATTCTGGATTGAAAAACCCCAAGAAATACTACATCCCAGATTCACCAAGGAATTCATTATTGATAATATAAACCTAATCCTGAACAACAACACTTAAATTTGACAACATTCTGCAATGAGAATGAAAATTACACCGACATATGCCACCCTAAACTTAGCTTATCTAGAGGAAAACCTCTGTGAAAAGAGAGAGCAAATATATTTTCTGGAAATACTCATAGGACGATATTAACCAATTCCACATTCTACTTCAAAACTTACACCTTCAACCAAGAATATAATTTTAACAAACTGCCATTCTTAGATATACTTATCAGAAGTAGAAGCAACCACATTATTCACAAATATCTACCACAAACCTATAGAGACCCAACAATATATTCATTTCAAGAGCCATCAACCAAAAAGCTGTCTAAATTTCATCCCCTAGCACGTAAGGTTTGCACTATAGTGGCCGACAAACACCTCCAAAAACCTGCCTAGAAGAACTACATAAAACTCAAAAAAAATAAAATAAAATAAAAGAGGCTACCCCACGACACTAATAAACAAAGGTTTTGAACTAGCAGAAAAAATACCTTCAGACCAACTACGAAATCGAAAGAAATGCAACATCGAACAAACTCTAGCATATGTCTCAACATACAAGAACAATTCCAAACTAATTTACAGAAATTACAAGAAATCTCGACCTACTTAAGAATGTTAGTCAACACATAATACAGGAGGCAACAAAATGCAACAAAATGTGGGTGTTTGTGATATCATCCCACAGCAACATTCACAATAAAGAAAAACTTAAATTGCAATTCCGAAAAAGTGATTTGTGCACAAAATGCAAGAAGTCACTAAACAACAGAGTTTCCCTTCACAAAAACAACATCAAATTACCAGATAACAGAAAACACTTTGTATCAAAACACATCCAGAAATGCAACAAAGATAAATTTAAAGTTATGCTAAATTATCAAAACAGACAATTATTCTTACAAATACAAGAAAAAAAAACTTCATAGACAAATTTAAACAAGTCATAACCACACACACATCAAGAATGCAAGCTGGACCACACAATACACAAAAATGGAGATAGGTATAAAAAGATAAGAAAAAAGACCTCCTCCCTTTCTCTGAGCAATCCAAATTGTTTTATTAGCCCTTAAGCAGAAGAATATTTCCTTTAACTTGGTTAAGTTTTTTAAATTCCTTTCCTCAGAAAATAGATGATGCAGCTGGAGGCTAAACAGATCCTAACCTTGAAGACAATAGTAGTGGATACTTTTAAATAAATTATAGTTTACAAATGCGTCAATGCACCTGTCATTGGATAGCTAAAGTATAAGTTTTAAATTATGAAACAGAAAAGAGTATTCACTATAATCACAATTAAGTTTAGAATAATTCAAGAAAATGTTTTCATAACAATTGAAAGTTGTACACAGACAGACCCCACCTCCACTGCCTGAGACAGGACTACTTACAGAAATGTTTAATGAGTTTTGTTTTCTCATGATCTTTCTTTTTTCTTTGCACAGGGAATGTCCGAGGAAATGTTTGCCAGTATTAGCAACATGCTTCCCAGTATTTTCCGATTGTCCAATCCACTCGTCGTCAAATCGGCATAACACTTCTCAAATCATTGTCAAGAAGATGCAGTCAACACACAAAATACTTAACTGGCCACCTAGAAGCTCTTATCACTCAAGCAAAGATAATTCATTGCTTCTGAGCTGTTCCCCTCTATAAATGCTAGTAAATATATTGTGGTAATGATAATGACAAGGCTTTCTCTCATAAGAACTACAATTAAAATGCTAAGAAAGAAGGAGAAAAACAACAAGAACAACAAAAGAGTGTAAGAATTTGAGTCTTGTTCAACCCAGCAAAATTTTAAACTTTTTAAGCAATATGTGTTTGTAACAAATTTGAATATTTCTCTTGAATTTAGCAATAAATTTGACATTCTATTTACTTAACATTGTTCAAAATGTTGTTTGAATTGTTCATCTCATTCTTTTGAAATTTTTCTATTCTGACCTGCCAGCTATTTTACCCATAGCTGGAGGGAAGAAGAAAAGCAAATACAACAGACTAGAGTGGAATTTGGACTTTGAAAAAAAAAAAATCATTTCACCCCAAGTAAGGCAATAAGGCTACTAAGACGAAAGGAGGTACTTGTGAATATGAGAGAAATATACTATATATATATATATATATATATATATATATAACAATAAAAGAACAAGGATTAAGAAAACAAAGGATAACGATTGACATTGATCTTTAAAAATTTGAGCACAAAGTTGACTGGGAAGCAAGAATCTGGAAGAGAATTCCACAAGCTAGAAATGCAATAGAAGAAACTTATATGTAGTCATAAAGGAAAGTTCATCAGAACAATTACAATGAATGCATTTATAGAAAAGGTACAGAAGAAAAGGTACAGAATCTACGTGTTATGGTGGTGGTAAAATAATTGAAGCTTAGCAAATAAGTGAATGTAATGAATTTGACTGGAATTTGAACTCAGCTCTCCGGTTCCTCAATTTGAACCACTAACCATTACTCTACAATGCCTCCTCCCTGCAATCTTCAGAAATTTAAATGTAATGCCTATCACCATCTTGTGTCTTCTTAGTGGTATTATCAACTTACTTGGGTTGAAATGATTAATAAAAAAATAAAATGCAGTCTTCATTTTGAGCCAAAAATGAAAGAAGAGAAAGAGGGCCATTAGGGTTGGCTGTTTCCAAAAGAAAGAAATAAAAAAATATGTAAGCCAGGCCAGAATATGAAATCTTTCCTGATGGCTCTTTTGGAAAATATAAAATCTGTCACCATAAAATTATTCAATGATGTCATCAGTTTCTATAGAATCAAAAACAAGAGAAGCAATGGAAAGCAGAGAGTGACCACCTAGTTGAGAAAATTTGATGAAAATCTACAAAAAGAAGGACATAGATGAGTATTGCTGATAGCAACAAAAAACAGGAATCTGTGGAGGACCGTGATTAGAGTGAAAAAGAGATATAAGCAACTTGACAAATTTGAATGAATGAATATCAAAAAGGCAAAGAGGGACCATAAAAGAAAAAGTATTACTGCGAGCAACCAAAAATGTGAAGCTGTGGTGAGCCACGATTGCCCATGTCCTGAAGAGACATTGCACAGAAAACAACACAAAATTTAATGATTTTGAGCAAATGGATGAAATATTACCAAGAATGACAAAAGACAGGAGGCTGTGGAAAACTATGATCGGCCACATCCTGAAGAGACTTAACAAAGAGAGAGAGACAGACAGCTTGGGCAGGTAAAGTAATTATGAGAGTGTGGGTTAAGTGCTCAATCACCCACCCTCCTCTGTTAGCTATCATGTCATATCAGAGATATTTGGTCAAGGTATTTCGTGATAGGAAACTACAGGGAGAAATGGATTCATGCCTTTCGTAGAGGCCATTAAACCAAAATAAATATAAGCAATCTCAGCTGAAATTCATATGCAACTGATATCAACCTGTGCTGGAGTGTGAAGTTTAATAAAATGAACCATTATTCTCCAAGGGAGGTAATAAAGTTTGAGTTACTCTCCAAGGGAGTTAATAACAACTTTTCCGTTATTCTTGTTAAGGGAGATCACTTGGTGATGAATTGCCTGACATTTATTCCAGTTAAATACTATTTTTGTCCCATAATGATTGAGCTATTTGCATATACATTTCATATACTAAACGTAACAACTATTATGGGACAGAACTAGTATATTTTTACTAATACCAAAAAGAAAATATATTTAAAGATTTGCCAAGAATCGTTATAATTTGAGATTCTTCATAAAAATGTTGCTCTTGAGTTGAAAAAAAAATTTTTTTTTAATAGAATTCAATTTGTTCACAATCAAAAGTAGTGCTGAAGACATTAGGTTTATAAATTCATCCACAGATGTCTTCAAGGACACATGACACAGTTAGATCCAGTGACAGGACCCAAAGAGTGTGAGTTCAATACCTGATTAACTTTGAAAGGGGAATTAACAGGCGATAACTGACATCCATTAGACATGGTATGTGGAACTAGAACAGTCTACCCTAGTGAGTGAAATAAAGGGTTCGGTTCGACATTCCAACCACCTGAAGAAGGCTGGAGTGTACAACGGCCAAAACGTTGTGATAAATATGGCAACAAAGATGAGTACAATAGTCTGAACAATGTAAATAGTGTACATAATACCTCTCTAATATCTCAGAAATATAGACAGATACTAAAAATAATTTAAATATTATATATGTTAGGCAGATGAAACTTTGTAAAATGATAAACTGAGACAAGCTTGAAATGAGGTGTAAATTTTATCTTTTTTATGTATAAGCTGACTAAATTCTATTTTCTTGCAATCGCAGGTTTCATTAATAATATTTACTACAAGTTTTATTTTGTTCAAGTTCATCAACTAATAAAATGTTTTAATCATGTGTCTGTTATTTAAGAGTATAAAATTTATTTTATAAAATTTAAATTGATTTTCATAATTATTAATATTTAAAGTATTATGATAAAGACAACAAAGATAAGGATACTGGTCCAAAGAGAATCAGTGTATAATAGTAGCAACACCTCATGTCAGAAACTGAAACAAAAAGGTCAGAGGGTATAATGGCTAGAGGATTGTGATAAAAACAACAAAGATAAGGATACTGGTAAAAAAAGAATGTATAATAGCAACAACACCTCAGCTCATAAATTGAAACAGAAATGTCAGAAGAAATAGTTGTTAAAGGATTGTGATAAAAACAATAAAGATGAGGAAACTGGTCTAAAAAGTATCAGTGTATAATAGTAGCTTCATCTCATCAGAGAAATTGAAACAGAAGGGTACAGTGGTTATAGTGATAAAAGCAACAAAGATGAGGATATTGGTTGATAAGTATCAACTTGTAATAGTAAGAATGAATGATATTAGTCAAATCCAATCTACTGTAAATATTTGAAATCCAATGTTTTCTTATTCTCAATTCAAAAAGAAGCATTACGAAATTTAAAAAGAAAAAAAGACTCAGAGAAAGGGAGGAGGTCTTCATTCTTATGTTACAATAGTATGAAAAGTTGTTGATCTTCAAAGGTTATAAAAAAGCAGAAACGTCTTGGTGAACTTTTAACCCCCAAATGCTGTAAATAAGAGAAAACTAGATGATTACTGATGAGGGCAGATGAAAAGAGTTTCAAAGTCACATATGAAATTACCTTGAAAGCTTGTGTCATCGAAATGACATAGAGAACTGTTCTTTAATTTGATCGTCTGCTGTCAGGTAACCAGAATTTTTCAACACCAAATAAGCTTTGTCTGCCCTGCTCTTTAACAGGTCAGAGTCGTTGATGACCGATTCCAATTCTTCAATGTTCATTTCAAGCAACATACCTGAAGAAAGAGATTCAAAATAATTTTATGAGTCTGAATAAATTATATCTGCATGCACAGGTCGATTGTCTCCAATCCATTTAAACAAATTTTAAATCAAATAATGAGACTGGTATCAAAATTAAATTTATCTTAAAAAAATTTAGAAGGATTAAAATGAACATGCCTAAATGCTTGGCACAACGGGGATTAGGAGAGATAGCAAAAAGACAATCCTTACTATTGTTGTAAGGGTGAATAGATGATGTTATATTTCCAACATTTTGAAATATTCTAAGTGCCATGGTTTGTTAGGACATGGACGATCATGACTCTCCACAGTCTCCCATTCTTTATAGCCTTTAGTAACATTTGTCCCTTTGCCAAGCCTCTCGCTTCCTGTTCTGCAATCTATTCACATCAGCTTGTCAAGTAGGTAGCACACTGCCTTCCCCTGAACATTTCGTCCTTGATATGCCCTGTGAGTGTCAAATTCTCCAAGCTCTCCTTCCTCATTGTGTCCAAGAAATTTCAGCGTTTTCTCTCTGAATCTGAGTATAAGTGTCCTTTTTGTTTCCATTTTCCTTAAGACCTCATCACTGTTTATGCACTCAATCCATAGAATTCTCACTATCCTTCTGTAGAACCATATTTCTGTTACCTCCCATTTTCTCTTCATCTGTGAGGAGATTTTCTAACATTACCTGCCATATAAGTGGATGGATATCACACAGCAGTCCAGCACTCTTTTCCTTGTTGATAACAAAATTTTCCTGTCTCTTAGTATTTTGCTTATCTTTTTGAATGCATCTTTCGATAATCCAATATGCATTTGGATTTCAGTGTTGTATTTGTCACCCTCTGTTAAAATATTAGGTTGGTGCAAAAATAATGACATACCAATGCCGTTTTTTGACTTATGTTTAACGTCAAAACCGACATTATTACGTCATTATTTTTGCACCAACCTAATACTTCTCAGATATTAAAACATTTCTTCTTGTTTCATGTTGACATTTTCCAATTTATAGTTTACAACTTGGATTTTTGCTCTTCTGTTTTCTTAGAGATGATTAGTTCTTTCTTCCTGCTTTCCTCTATTATTTTGTCTTGGAGATTCTGTAGTTTTCTTTCTGTGTCTGTCATGGCAATAAAAAATATAAGGAATAGATATAAGCATGTGAAATAATACTTGATTTTCAACAGCTTTTGAGATATGTAATTTTAATAACACTAACATCAAATACTCAAATTTTTCAACAATTCGGCCAGGACTCCAGGGATTCAAATCTCTTAAGGGCTGACAGAGGTTAATATTAAATACATGTTGAGAATCCTTTAACCAAAATTATTGGGACTGGAACTGCTTCAGTTTTCAGATTTTTTTTGATTTTGGAATACAGACTATTTAATTTCTATGTAATATTTGTATGGGACAACCCAAGCATAAACACAATATCCTTTTACATTTCATAACCAAGCTTATACATATATCCTGAAAGAAGTGTTATATAAAATTTAATACATTTTGTGTATATACAGATAATGATGCTAGTCATGTAAAGCTCACATAGATTTTTAAGTGATGAAATTAAGATTTCACATAAAAATAAACTTTTGTACTTTCTGTGTGCAAAAATACAAGATCACTACTTAGGAAAAATATATAAATGCAGGACTTTTTGAATAATATCTTTACTGAGCATGAAACGCCTGGTAAGTCATCCATGAAGAAAGGTGTTGCTGTGATGATCACTAACAAAAAACTGGCACCAACATAGACTACATAGGTGGGCTGGGGAACCCCCACCTAGGGCAGAAGAGGTCACTTACAACAGTTGTACATCACTTAGGAACCTTCCAAGTGCTTTCTAAAATTTTCCATTTGTGGCAAATCATGTCAGCGCCTGAAAAACTTTCAGAATTTGGAAGTTTTCGGATAAAAGATAACCTGTAACCAGCAAAATGGATGCATTTTTTCCAAAATGAAAGCCAAAAAATGCTATTCGTTGTTTTTAAAAATTTACTAAAAATCAGAGAATTAATTGATTTAAGCAAAATTTTCAGTACTTATTCATTAATGATGGAGTTGTATACTGAATTGGTTATTTTATTAGAAAACTCATGTGTACTTTTTATATTGTACTTATCTCATGTGTACTTTTTAATTTGATGAGTGATGTCCATGAAATTTTTTTTTTATAGTTATATAAAGAAAAATCCCTGAAGATGTCATTTTAGTAAAAGATTTGTACAGTATGAAGTGTGAGCATAATGAAAATTCACCCCGAACCTTTCCAAAATTAATTCAATAAAACTTGAAAAATAATTTGTTTTGACAGTTGGTAAATTTAATAAAACACATTATTGTCTTTCAGGTTGAGCAGGAAAAAAAAAAAAAAAATCTACACTGAATATTTATTTTTTTTGTGTAATTTTGAAATTCATTCTGTTGCTATTCATAGGAGTATCTTTTATTAAATAAAGAAATGTTTGAAGAATCAAAAATGTAATGTTTAATGCCACTTTTTAAAGAATTTTATTTATTCATCCTTAAAACTAGATACTGCCCAAAATTTGCTAAAAATGACATACATAATGAAAACAAGCCCAAACTTAATAAAAACAGTTTTATTGTCAAAATCTTCAGAGGAAAGATCAAAATTTTTTTTTTTTATTATTAAATTATATTTATTAATTCTTTTTAGAACATTTAAAATTTTGGTTATATTATTTTTTCTTGTCTCAGTAGGTGACCATAAATTAGTATAAGAAATTTAGCATCTTTTTTGTGGCAAAAAATACATTGATTTAGAAATTCTTACAAAAATCAAATAATTCTCAGATTTTAATGAAACTTTCAGGATTTATTCACAAATGAATGAAATTATTTTAAAATCATTTCTTCTTTAGAAAATCTTGGTAACAATATTTTTTCATTTGTTAACCATTTAATTAATTTTATGAAATTTTGAGAAATTCATTTTTGTATGGCTTAATGCTTATATTAGTTATAAGCACAAGTCCTTGGAGAATTTAAATCATCAATTTCTTTTTGTAAAACAGAGCCTCCAGTTACTCAAAATCTGCTCTGAATTGTAAAAAAAAAAATGCAATAAAACTAAAACATTATTTAATTAAAAACTTTTAATTGCTTTTATGAATAAGTTTGATTACTTCATTCATTTTCTAAGGCTTATCAGCCCTTTGTAGGTTATTTAAAGCAAGAAAATATTTTTAGATTATAAGAATTTTTTCGAGATAATAATGGTTTAATGATACAAATCTAGTAAGGGGAATATGTAGATTCCTACCTTTCCCAAGGGTATTTGCTTGTAAGTGAATATAACAAACTCAACAGAAAGGGAACTCAGATCTTCAATTAACAATTCCGAGCCATTATCCATTACACCACCTGCACATCCAAGCTTACATCACCTGGTACTCCCAAGCAGTCACCTACCTAGACATTTTTTTAATTTTTATTGATGAATAATGAATTTTTACAAGAATTGTTTTTATTTTAAAAAAATTTTAATAGAATAATTTATAAAATTTTAAATCTTTTAAAATTCTGTATTAGTTTGTAATGGTTAGGTGATATTGTTAAGTAAAAACTATATTTACTAATCATAAATGGAAAAAGCTTACTACAGTTCAGCAACCCCCAGTATTTAAAAAAGTATTTTGAATTTTTTTGTGTAGGCATAAACATACTGATTTTTGTAAATCTGGATGTGCACACACAACGTCATCAGCAAATAAGAGTTGGTAACTATAGTAAATTTAAAGTCAAAGTACCTAAAATTAAATTTAGATTACTTAGAATATTTTTCATAAATTTTTAAGGGAAAGGATAACCTAGAATTCAATGGATGGAGCAAATAAGCAACAAGAAACTCTTAAAGAAAATGGCAACAACAAAAAGAACACTTATATTCAGAATCCAGAAGATACAGCCAAACTTCCTTGGACACATAATGAAGAAGGAGGGCTTGGAAAATGTAACTCTCACAAGGCCTATTAAAGACAAGAGAGATAGGGGAAGACAGTGAGCCATTTACCTGACAAGCTTCTGTGAATGGATGGTTTAACAAAAGGTGGAAGCCTTATCTGAAGTAAAAAAAATTTGCTAAGGGCCACAACGGACACAAAGTTTTTGGAAATCATTATTGCTCATGTTCTGAAGGGACGTGGCATATAGAAGAAGCAGTTTAAAAGTTCATTTAAAAATTTAAATGGAATACAAAAACTATTCTTAAAATTCATTTGACTGAAGGCTACAAAGTGAGAATTTGTCATTTAAATACGGGGTGTCCTCGACTTATGACAGAATTCTGTTCTGATGATGAGTCATAATGCGATTTTCCATGTAAGTCAGAATGTACCTGCGAATAAGGACGTATGTCATTCACCGATGCTGAAGCAATAGTAAAGTAATAATCTTGGACATAAAAACACATTTCTATGACATATGTTAACATGAGTTGAACTAAAAAAAAAACATACAAAAGACATAAATATCATACATATAATGAAATTGTTTTAAGGTATGTGTGTGTGTATTTATTGCCAGTGATGTCATTGGTTCTCAGTAGATCAGATCACAAAGCATAAGAGCATGTCTCTCTTTCGGTACTTGGAAGTATTAGCAGTAGTAAATCTGAGTAAAAAAAGAAACTTGCGTTTGTTTTTCTTTTTTTATTGTGAATTTACCAATTGATAGTTTAAAAAGAAAACATCCTCATCTCTTACAGGGTAACTCAATATATATACACATATGTACATGTTTTAAGTGACAGTTGAACAACTTAAGCCAAGCAACTGGCCAATGTTCGTCACTGTTTATCCCTGTTTTTCAGAATGTTTAATTTCATTTTCATGCTGATGTATTTCCTATTCTTCAAAGAACTGCCATCAGAAGAATTTACATTATGCTTGGTAGCCATAATGAAGGGCAATAAATTTCCACAAACACAACACAAATCAAAGAGAGTGAGTCCACAACAGTCCAAGATGGTGGACAACCAAAAACTGACCCATGTTGCCTTATGTACAAGGTAAATGGTATAAGTTGAAACAAGTTTAATGCAGATTGTGTGATAACTACGAATCACTGTGGGTCGGGATTGTCATAATCCAGGGACTTACTTTAAATTGCAATTAGATGGAAACACAGCAAATAAGCAAACTTTTCCATAATACTGTCTTTCAACAGAAATATGGACCATTAATTAAAAAAAAAAATGATATTAAATTTCTCTATCTCTTATTGGGTGATTAAAGCATATGAAATGTCCATTTTGTCTTCACAGGAGAATCTGTAACTGTCCATTGCTTGGAAGTGTGAATATTTTACACTAAAGTTGTTCACAAAACTATGAATATTTTCAGTGCTTCATTTGCATGTTGTGCATTGAAAAAAAAAACAAGAAAGCATTGTCAGAGGTCAAGAATAACTGAAAGAAAAGAGTTATTTTTATAATACAAATGCAGTACAAATGATTTTACTATAGCGATTTACTAAGCCTAGCTTAGATATGGCACAAGGCCGAATGTATAGAACGTCCAGTAAGGATCGAATTCACTATTCAGTCATAATTGATCTAGTGAAATAAGCTTACTAACCATTGCAATACATCAAAGTGCCCAATGATTTACTAAGCTTTGTTTAGATGTGGCACAAGGCCAAAAGTATAGAGCAACTCATGAGGATCAAACTCACTACTCAGTTGTAATTGATCTAATAAGACAAGCCTGTTAACTATTACACCATGTCAAAGTGCCCAAATGATTTTACTATAGAAATAAATTGGAAATCAGGCAGAAAGGGTTTCATTTGGCTAGATTTTGTTTAATGGTATGTCAACCCTGATGGGTCATTTTATGACAACCACAGACAGAAAGAGATTGTCTGGGGTGAGGAATAATTGATAGAAGGGAGCTATTATTTTTCTAATGTAAATGCGTTGCTTATGATTTTACTATAGAAATGCATATAGAATAAAGCAGATAAGAGTTGTCAGGGGCCAGGAAGTGTTACTAGTAGACAAATGTTATTGTTATTCATAATAAAGACAGATACTTGAATTTCTTACCAGTAATTTTGTCTGCCAACTTTGGATACCACAAGACAACCTGTGAGAACACAATGTTTCCCAGATCATTTAAATGGTTATTTAATACACCTGTTGAACTGTGACCACCACCACCACCACCACCACCACCACTCTCCTCCTCTTCTCCATCTTTATTTTCCAGCAGGGAAGAAACAGAAGTCATTTCCAGCGATTTCAAATATGTTGTGCGAGCTTTGTCTATAGCTGACTTCAACAGGCTGGCATCAGTGAGACACTGCTTCAAGAAACTTGGTTTTTTATCCAGCAGCATACCTGAGATAAAAAGAAAATTTCACCATCTTTATTAGAAAACATATTTTTTATTTGTCATCAGAGAAAATTAATTAGCAGGCAGACATGCAGGAGAGAAAAGCAAAACTTAGTTTAGCTTCAACTCCTGAATGGTCTTTTATTTAATTAATTAATGCAGCAACCCTTCAGCCAAAAATAGCAAACAGGAAGTAAAAGATATGAAAAGAGCACTGGCAGCATGCAGAAAACAGGAATAATTGAAACATAGAATTAGAAAAGTGTTGAAGACAGCAGAAGAAGCACATTATATACAAGTACAGTTAGCATTTGCCAATATATTGTGAAAATATTTTAAAATTGTAGTTAAATAACACGTATTCTAACCTAAACATACCCCCCCAAAAAAATCTTTAAATATACAAGTAGGAAAAAATGCCAAAAAACTTTTCGCCATAAATATAAAAAAAATGCAGACGACATGCATATAATGGACGTCAGAATTTTTTGAAAAATACACCGCTACCCTCCCTAAACTTAACTCATAATTGATACAAAAATAGTTAATAAAAATGAACACACTACCGCCCCTTGTCTGAATGATTGGATTTCTCTGTATCCTTGGAAACAGGAAATTATGAATTTTATGTGTGTGTTTAAAACTCAGTAAATTTAAAAATAAGTTATTTCAATATTCGCTTGAAGATGAAATGGAACAAATGCTTTTAATTTAATTACAAAATTAAATTTGAAGTTTTTAGCTTCCATTTTTGAAACATGTAGCGGAAAATATTTTTTTAAATCAGTTATTATATATATATATAAAAAGACGACAGACAAGGTACTGCGATTAAGCTTTTTATATCATTTTTCTTGTGTTCAAACAAATGTTGTTTTCTTTTCTGGACACAGAGTGTGTAGAAACTGTCCAATGTTTTGTAACTATAAGCGCTTTCAGCTATACTTTTACCAGACTCCATTCAAAACACACTAGTAGAAAATACAAGCATAACCTCATTCAAATGTAAAAAAAAAAATTAAAAAAAAAAATTAAAAATAATTGAACTCTAAATAAAAAAAAAAAAGCCAACACCCAATAATATTAAACACGAACATGGCCACAATGTGCTGGCTGTGTTCAGAAAATAAAATATTCCTAACTCTAGAAACAAACACACAAGCCATACATCCAGTTAAAAAGTAAAAATAAAATCATCCTTGATAATAGCTAAAAATATAGCCAAAAGCACTTGGAATTACAGAACATTTGCACAGTTTCTACATATTCTGTGTCCAAAAAAGAAAACACTTGTTCAAACACAAGAAAAATTAAATAAAAAGCTTAATCGCAGTACATCGTCTGTTGTATTTAATGAAACATGTATAAGACTGGGACTGCTGCCTAAATACACAATATAAATATATGTATATATTAATAAATGTACATATTATTACTCACAGGTAGCATGACATGGAGTTTCATGCATAACGCAATCTTCAGGTGCTGAGTAGAAACTGACCGTTACATAATTTAAATTTTAATAAAAATATCTGGTTAACACAATGCTGGCACAGCTCATATATTATATGGGGATTACTGGTTTTTATATATATAATATATATAAATTAGTCTTATTGTATGAGGGCATGTTGAAAAGTTCTTCTAACCAAGAAAGGATTAAAAAAATAAATTCTAATGTTTGATCTAATTTAGGGAAGTGTGTAAAGACAAGAACTTCTCAGCACAGTTTTGTGTTCCATTTTTCACTTAGTATCTTCACAGACCATGTTAAAAATTTAGTTTGCATAATCTCAACTCTTCCTTGGCTTTCCAACACATGCAGGTCTCGATTCCAATATTATGTACTCTTATGGGATGTGATACTAAACATCATATTCCACATTTCTCTTGGCTAATGCAAGTTTCTGCTTAGGGACAGTCTCGGATCATTAGTAAATGTCTGTGTGCACATGATACAAATAATCTATGGATGCACTTTACAGACAATTTCTCTTCTTACCTAGCTCAAGATTTCGAGGTTGGGGGAAACTAGGTTGTAACTTTCGACAGCTCAAAAAATGAGTTAACATCATTTTATTATCACTGATCAGACCCAAAGTTTTCTCTAGTAATGACAAACGGTTGCATTTTCAATGAGTATCAATGCTTTGAACCATGATTGAGTTTTGAATTCCTTCTTGAAGTGGAACCTTTGGGTTACCCCACTTGACTGTGCCAAAATGCATGTTAGTGGGCACTCTTTAAGCCTATAAATAGGTAATATTGTCAGTCAATGTCTTTTTGGTCTTTTTACCCCTGGCTTTCAGATGTAGTTGCATGTAGATAGGAACACTGCCGACAAGGTGTGTTCGCTTCTTTGGTCTTCCTTTGACTTTTGTTCACCATCTGTACCAGGAGCTATCGCAGAACATTATAGAAATACACTTCTTCATTTCAAAATTTCATTTTGAAATATCTTCCCAAAAAGTGTATCATACGAAAGGATGTCCACATGTCACAAGTTGTGCTCATTTGGGACAACACATTTTCACAGTCAAATACTCAGTTTCATTCATTGTAAAATAATTCTAAAATAATCCTTTTAGACCTGTTTAGGTTATCTTTCCAGGTTACCAATAATTTCAGTTGAATCCATGCTTCAGCAATAATAAATAAACCTTACATACACACAAGATGAAAAAGACATTAAAAATATAATTTGCCAGTTAATGATCCTAACAAATACCTTAGGTTTATCATTTCTTACAAAAAATTAAGAACATCTAATTACCAGCTACTAACTTAAAAAGGTAGAAAATAAAATCAAAGACAAGGGGGACATAATTCTGGAAAGCTACAGAGCCTATAAATCTCACAATGAAATAAAAAAATATCCACCCGAACGGTTAAGAATAAACTGAGAAATTAAAAAAAAAAAAAAAGCATTAAAAAAAAAAAAACACAAAAAACACAAAGATGATGATAGTTCAAATGAACATGTTTCCGTTTTCCTGCTAAAAGTTACAAGAAAAGTTATCTCCCTTGGCATTGAAACATATTTCTATTTAATTTCAAAAGGAGACGGTTAATACTAATGGATTAAAGGTAGAAAGTCTACTTCAAGTCTATACTCCTAACGCCTCTGCTTAAACTTTGAAAGTTTTATTTATTATCTACTTTCCTTAATAAGTGTATATAAGCTCGCTTTTGGCTGGTTCATACTCCTCCCTGATCTTTTGAACAGGAGTAGTGGTTTGTTTTGGGTTTCTTTTTTCATTCTCTTTGCCCTCCCAGCAGTCCCTTGCATCTTAATGGTATTATCACTTTTTTGCTCACGGTGAACTGAGTAAAAAAAAAGAAAAAAAAAAAAAAAAAGAAAATTGACTCGGGATTTTGACCAATACTAGGATTGCTTAATTTCTCAAGCTTGCGTCTAATAATAATAATAGAAAAGAAAGAAAGAAAGAAGAATGTAAGTGAATTGGCAGAATTCGTGAGTGCTACACAACATATATTCAATAATTTTTTGTTTAATTTTATGCTTTGCTATTTCTCTTTGAGTTGTTTAAGTCACACCAATGTCAGTAGTGGAATTTCTTAAAATTTACTCGAATTTGAAAATAGTTATTTATAAAGAAATATTGTGTAATATGTGAGCATGAATGGGTTAATAAATAAAGTAAACAAAAAAACAATATCATTTTTTTCATTCCATGAAAAATAAAAAATGACTTGCCTGTGATTTTGGCACAAAAGATTGGATCAATAGCGGCAACTTTGTCAAACAATTCTTCAGAGGCACTGTCTGTCCAATCAGAAAGTATGCTCTCCTCCCTAGAAAAACAAAACAAGAAATATATATATCTCATACAAATTAACAGCTGTACCCTCTTCTCTCGGGTACACCAACAGGTTGGAATAGTACTTGTTGATAGCATCTGGATTATTTAAAGTACTAAAAAAGTATAAATGCTTGATATATTGTTGAAAAACTTTGAGTTATTAACATTCTACAAGTGTTGTTTACACCAGGATTGGTGCAAGGGTCTCATGACACTCCAAAATCTATGATACTTCCATTTTGAATCTATGATACTTCCATTTTGAATCTATGACACTTCCATTTTGAATCTATGATACTTCCATTTTGAATCTATGATACGGGGCTCCCACTCTACTACATGTCAATTTCTATAAGGTAGTCTTCATATAAAATACAAATTTTATTCTAACCTAATTATGTATAGCAATGGATCATCTGCAATATAACTGAACAATTCAACTAGAAACATTGAAAATAAATCCAATGTATCTAAATACAAATTAGAAACATGTCATAAGAGATCAATCTTAAATAAATCAACAATATTTTGTGGCAATTTTTAACATCAACTTGAGATTTTTCTTGGTAAAAAGTTGAATCATTTTTATACATTCTACATCATGGATAAAAAAAAAATGTTGAATTTTATAGCAGTAGCAACAAACCATATACAGCAGCAATATTCAATGCAAGGATGAAAGGTAGATTTATAAATGTGCAAAATGGATTCTGATTAGAATATCATCTGGTATGACACAGTGATTGGTTGTTTTGTATAGTACCATATCAACACCTCTATTGGTTATTTAATTCCGAAATTTAAATATTTTTTATGAAAGTTTATTTTTTGCGGATACACTTCTTACTAATTAACACATAGCTGGGGGGGGAGAAGTGATGGATTCATACCTTTCCTGGGGTATTTGTACATAAGTGAACATAACAGGAATTGGAACTCGGCTCTCTGATTTCAAACTCTGAGCCATTATCCATTACATCACTGTCACATTCAACCTTACAGCAACTGATATTCCCAAGTGGTTACCCATGTAGGTATTGACCAGTTTCGATATTGCTTAACTTCGGTGATTGAATGGGAACTGGTGTTTCAATGTTATATGTCAATTAGCCATGACTCAGTGAAGCAACTTTCCTGACAGAAGACATAGCAATCGTTTCAATACAACTCATGTCAATAGAAACCATGAGTCCAAGAAGGTACAATAAGTTGCTCTCCTGGAGGTTAGCATCAGCCATACTGATGGAAGGTAGAAAAGGTTCTCGGTGGTGATTAAATGAAAGGAGTTTTGTTTTGGAGGTGTTAAAATATACAAGCCATTTCTTGCCCAAGTTAACCAGTGATTGCAAGTCATTTTCGAAAGCAGCTGCTTGTTTTACTTTATTAGACTTACTACTAAGACGAGATTAAATAGTTACATCATAAAATATTTTTTGCATACCAAATACTGACATAACTTACTTAGAATTCTTTACCTACATTCATATTTCGAGCACACATTTTTTTTCCATAATTAAAAACTCAAATTATGATTTGTGACTAATAAGTTTGACCCTAATTCCTTGGTATATAAAAAATTTTGTTTTGGGAACAAAATGAGAGATAGCAATTGAAATGCCATCTAATTTTTCCCATTTATGTTACATCCAAAGGAGGAAGGTCTTGGCATTTTGAGGAAATAAAATTGATTTCCTCAATTCACAAAGTTTCACTGAATTTAAAACAAAATTTTTTAAATTCACAAAGTTTTTGTGTTATTTTTAAACTCAATATAAATTAAAATCTTTTAAAAGCACTAATGTTTTTCAGTTATTTTAAAATTTGAATTTTTAACTGTTCCCTCCTCAGATAGACACAAATCCCAATGCTGGATGTTCAAGCAGATTTTCAATCTCAGGATCATCCTGGATCAAAAAAATGTATGTCTACGTCGAGCAAGTGTGGCCTGAATTAGTGGGGTTTCTGGCACATGCACGGGGAGGCAGAATTTACCATTTATTTATTTAGAAGATAAATAAAAGATAGATGATTAAATAAGCGTGTATTTGGAATATGAGGCTAGGTAAAATAACCTGATAGAAGTAAAAACTTTAATCCTAGGAACTCATACTTCCTTACAACCAAAATTTTCTGTCTGGTTCTCAAGGCAAATGGCAATTTATACAATTCTCTTTTTGTAAACCATTTTTTAATTTTCTTTTTAATTTACCCTGCAATTTTATAAAAGTATTTCCTGATACACAATAGATTGTTTTTATAGTACTTTTGTTTTCTTTTAAGCTACTACTGACCGAAAATAGTTGTTACATTTTCTTATACATTTCTAAACTAAATGCAATAAATACTGTGTGGCAGAAATACCTCCCACATAAAATGGTAAAAAAACCATTAGCTAGATGAAGACACCATTGCCACTTATGTAGATATCTCCAGATTCGCTAAAAAAAATGAGCAAACATGATGAAAAAATGCCCCAAAGTTTTATCGTCAAAATCTGTGTTATTATTAAGAGGATAGACCAAAGGATTTTTGATTATTAAATTATATTTTTTTATCCTTTTTAGTTTTTAGAATGTCCGAAACTGGTTAAAAATCTTTTTGTCTTGCTCTACGGAGTAGTAGGAAATGTTAGCGTCTTTTTTGTGGTGAAAAACATTGATTTTGGAAATTCTTGCAAAAATCACATAATTATCGGATTTTAATTAAACTTTCAGGAATTACACTACACTACACTACACTACAGTGTAACCTGGATATAAGAGTGATTTTTATCTGGTCCCAAATTAGAGCATGTGTTGAGACCGTCAGACCAAACCCAGATAAGAGACTTCTTTTCCGGTCCCGACAACTCTATATCCGAGTTACACTAACAAATGAATTAAATTATTTTTTTAAATGTTTCCTTTTTTAGAAAATATTGGTAAAAATATTGTTTAATAATGTTACCCAACATACTTATTTCATTTTTTTTTTGTGAAATATCGAGAAATTAAATTTTGTGCCACTTAATTTAATTTAGCTAATAATAAGTTAGATAAAGACACCATGACCACTTAAATGTCTTACAATTATAATATGGAACGTATTTCTGCCGCACCCTGTATTATGGGACATAAAAAAATATTACTCGTTGTTCAGTTTCGTATTTAAAATAAAATTTAAATTAATAAAATTATAAAAACAATTATTTAATAATCGCTATTACTTATTCGATTAATTGATTTATGATTTATCATTAAAAAATAGATTTTATTTTTATTTAATTGTTTGTTTTTAAGACCATTTTTTAAAATGTTATAAACATTAAAAATAAACGTTCGCAAAGTTATTTTTATGAATTCTTTAAAAGAAAATATATAAAGTAAATATTAACATAAATTTTACTTAAAACAAATAACGCATAAAAAAAGCAGGAATTAACTTTGTTTTTTTTAACTTTTGTCTGAGATTTAATTAAAAAAACGTTTTTATATCTGTAAAATAAATTATTAAAAAATACCCACGAAGAAGCTGGAATGTTTTGATTTTTTGCTTGTTCCGTTGTATTCGCTGAAGACTGTGGAATAATTAAGGGTAGAACTCGTGCCACCCTTTTTTGAAGAAGTTGAAAATCTTGAAGCATCGCTAAAACGTCTTGTTGGCCGCATTCAAGTAGAACACCGGTCACTTTCGACACTGTTTCTTTGTATAAGTGTGGGAAATACGAACTAATTTGGGCATGAAGATGATTGCCCAATGTCTCCAGTGTTGTCGGCAAATTTGAGTCTGTCGAATCATCATCTTTTTGACTTTCGTCACAATTCATTTTTTCTTCGTTAAAGATTTCACTTTGCCTCTTCTTACGTATACAAACAGTTGATGGCTTCTCGGCAATTGTGGTCACGTGACAAAAACAAATCCCGGAATAAGACATTACAGTTATCTCCCCTTGCTTTTTATTTTATTTTATTTTCCTAAATCATTGCTTGTCCTTAGCACATGTCACACTTGTACTGGTCTTCCTGTGTACCTCCCAGACAAAACATTTGCATTCACAGCAGATTGTGTTGACTTCCCGATTGTTATTTCTAGGACAATAGGTGCATTTCGCCCTCTTGCAACTGTGCTGTTGCCCTGATACTCACGATGTACTTTGGGCTGCAGTGTTGTACACAACAAATACTCCTGCAGCTTCAATGGCTCTGACAACTGAAAGATGGAGACCATTTGGATTGCTTGCCCTGTGCAGAATGTTGGATTTTGCCAGTTCCTTGCCCAACTCCAATAGGAATCAATATCTGTGACTTTTCATGCGGCGGTTCCAATCTTTGTTTTCCGATGTCCAAATTAAAGTATTTAGGGCTTCAATATCTAACGTTCATGAAAATTCTCAGAGGCCATCAACGTCTGCCACAAGAATATTCTGTTAGCAATTTGCCTGCATTGCCCACGTCGCCTTTGGTGCAGTTGTATCCAAGTATCAATGTTGAGCTTCTTGTGACTTTCACTGGATACTGACTCATCAAGAAATTGAGTGGAGAGTACATGAACTGTTTTGTTTTTCTTTGGGGTGTAGCTGACCACTGCTACACCGTCTGAGATGATAAATTTTGATGACAGAAAGTCTTTTGCAATTCCATCGTTGCAAGAATGTCAAGCTTTTTTGCTCTTAATGTTCCTGTAATGTTTTTCTGCAACAAAAATTCTGCAGTTGGTACGTACTTAAAAAAAAATCCGTAGTCCCACCTCTACCAAATCCAAACAATGACGATGATTCCATCAAGTCACATATTATATGGTGTCCCAAGTTTCTCTTTGGTGCATTTCCTGGAAGCTTTCCAATGTAGACTTGCAAGTTGTACAAATATGATGTCTTGCAGCTGACCAGATTTTGATCCCATATTTTGCTGGTATTGAATGTACTGCCTCATTAGACATCTGCCATGAAATGCAACTAGTTGCTAATCTACTGTAATGTCATCAGATGGTTAGAAAAGCTTCTTGCAATTTTTTACAAACCAATCCCAAACATCAAATATAGCTGCAGGTTTATCGTTTGCCCTTCGTTGATCACGTGTTGGTTTATCGTCAAACCTGATAAACTGAAAGATGGGCACAAATCTGCTCTCTGCTAAGGCAGCAGTAAAAACTGCATGGCGAATGTTCTTATCTGTTGTTCACATTTCAGAAATCATTTCCTTTTGGGATCGAAGAATCCTAGCAATTAGCAGGACACCAAAAAACGCTCTTATTTCCACAGGATCTAAATCTAACCAACTTCTCGATCTGTTCGGAGGGGCATTTGCATTGAAATCTTGAACAACACGTGATGCTTCAGCATTGGTGAAAGTGCATATAGTATCCACAATTTGGTCATCAAAGAATATGTTGAAAACTTCAGATATAATGGTTGCGGCATTAGTTGTGGGCCTTGGCAGAGGAGATCCTCTGACAATGTCACATTAGCAAGTCGGCGGAGGCACCAAACTAGTCCATCGCTGAGATGTTGGGATCTATATTGCAGAATCCATAGACCTACATTAATATAGGTACCATTAAGGATATGATCCTGAATTTTATATTCCTCGTTTCTCTTGGCTATGCAAGATCTGCTTTGGGATGTTCTCGGATCTTTAGTAAATGTCTGTGCAGGTGACACAAAGTTTATGGATGCACTTTACAAACGATTTCTCCTCTTATCTAGCTCAAGAGTTCAAAGTGTGAAGGAAATTGGTTGTATCTTTAGATACTTCAAAAGCTGAGCTAGAATTGTTTTATTATCACTGATCAGATCTCGAGTTTTCTTTAGTGACGACAAACGGTTGCATTCTCTATGAGTATCAATGCAATGAATGTCAATTGGGTCTCAATTCACTCCTGGCCACTAATGGAACTTGTGGGTTACCCCACTTGACTGTGCCAAAGCACAAACTAGGGGGCACTCTTTAAGTCTATAAATAGACAATGATATTGTCACTCAAACTCTTTTTGGTCCTTTTAACTCTGGCTTTCTGATGTAGTTGCACGTAGATAGGAACACTTCCGACAAGGTGCATTCGCTTCTTTGCTCCTCCATTGACTTTTGAATTCTACCACACACGCCTGTGATACGCACGTGTATCGCACGCACAAGCAAATTCTTTTCATAACGTGATTTAATGTTTTTTCCTTCATATTTTGTCTACTCTTGTAATTCCTTTTGTTAATACCTGCATTGTCATTCGTTTTATATTTTTGTTTCTGGACTCACATTAAGTCTGCTAATATTGTTTATAGAGCCCATAAATATTTACTATCCAAAGTGTTGATTCCCCACTACATAATGGGGGCTAATATAATACTTACGTCATTAGCCTTTCCCTGCTCTATTGCTATTTCCATGGCACATGTTCTGATTAGCTACATTCCTTAGTCCCGCCAGCCCTGACCATTACAAATGATATTCGCCATGTCATGTACACAAGTATGAATCCTCTCAATTTCCTTCACATTCTATTAGAAAGAAGTAAGTTCCCCTAAGACAGCTTCTTCCTAAGAACTGCTACTTTGTGGAACAGACTCCTGGTAGGATGTTTTCCCAATCATAATTTTTTAACTTTTTAAGTCTAGGATTTGTTGCAGTATACTGGCATGTTTGGTTCGAAATAAATCACCATTATTTTGTGAGTATCGCCTCTTTGGTTGTGACGTGTATAAACATTTTATATGAAATATTTATGGGCTCCTGGAAAATTTATCCCACAAATAATATTGGAGGACTCTATGTGGGTGCGGGTAAAAATAAAAATACACAAAACCAAGAATATAAAACAAACGACAATGCGTGTTATTAACAAAAGGAATTACATGTGTACACAATTACAATGAAAGAAAAAAAACATTAAAACTAGATATAAGAAGAACGTGCTTGTGTGTGTGTGAAACAAGCATGTCTGATAGATGTGTCTGTGTGTGTGTGTGTGTGTACGCGGGAGAGAGTTCAAAAGTCAACAGAGGACCAAAGAAGTGAACACGCCTTGCCGGTAACATTCTTTATTGATGTCAACTACATCTAGAAGCAAGAGTTTAAAAGAGATAGAGAGAGAATATGATTGCCTTTTTTTCAGGCTTACAGAGTGTCCTCTAACAGGTATTTTGGTAACACCGTGTGATAACTAGTTTAACCATTTATCTTTCCTGTATATAACCTTATGAAATTCACTCCTAGCCCTTTCTTACACTCATACAACATCACAGAGTATCCTTCTCCCTAGAGTGTCTCTTTGGTCTTGTATTGTGCGGACAATAGTATAAAAAAAGTTCAAAATTCCAAATATAACATATATCTGAAGAGATTCAGAGAGTATGCTGGCTGAAATTTAAACAAAACTCCTTTCCATCTTCTGATTACATAGTCAAACCAGTTTAGCCCCCTTCTAATCTTCACATGTAGCTTTTTTCTTATGGTAGCCATTCTGAATTTCTTCAGATATTTTCTCCAGCGATGGTTCTGTTGTTTTCGAATATTTACAGCTTTTTTTTTTTTGTATGTTTTTTTTTTTTTTTTTTTTTTCCACAGTACCCTGATCTCACAAGCATAAATTACTATGGGGAGGATCAAAGCAAACTAGAAACCCATCCCTGTTCAAAAGACAAGAGTGACGTTCGAACCTGGCGACAGGATCGCCTATTGGCGGTTCACACTCCTCCCTGGTATTTTGAACAGAAAAGGTTTAACCCTTGGTCCCTGTTTAGGATTGGGTTTTCGGTCCCATCTAAACTATCTTCATTCTCTTTCATTCCCAGTAGCCCTTTTCATCTTAGTTTCATTATCGGCTTGCTTCGGGCGAACTGATTAAAAAAAAAAAAAGAAGAAAGAACCTTGTCTTGATGTAGTATAGAATGTCTTTTTTTTGTGCCAGATCGTCTTTATTAACGAGGAACTAATTTTGTCTGTTACCGCCAAGTTATTTCCCCTCGACTTTCTTTGTTTAGCGTCATTCCTTATTTAAAAAAAACAAAAAAAAAACAGAAATATTTTAATTTTAAATTTCACGTGGCGAATTCTTATCAATTAAAATGATAACAAAAAATAATTAATTTATTCCGTTTGTAATTGATGAACAGTAAATACATTCCAAGATAAGTGTAGGTAAGTAGAAATGTTTGCAGATGTTGACGCATTTTTTTTTCGAAAAGTGTTTTTTTGTTTATTGAGGAGAACGCGCACTGAACAACAAAATATAAAATTTTTTATTTAATGAATTTAAATCGTTTTTGTATTTTTAAAAATTTATTATAATAAATGAAATGTTCTGATACCAGATTTGTTTTTTCTTTTCAAAGATACATCAAGTTCAACATTTCCGTCATTCATGTTTTTTTAGTTTTCTATCGACACAATTTACCAAAATTATTTAAAAAAAATCATAATTTCAGGAAATTTTATTCTTTTTATTCAACAAATAATACCGCAGAAAAAGAAAAGCCTTTTTTTTTTAATTATTAAAACTGCTTTTTCTTTTATTTTCAGTTGGATTTCTTATCGAGATAACGAATTTTCATTAATTTTTAAAATAAATATTTTGAAGAAAAATAAATAAATGTAGCGGCGGCCGCGCGGAGAATGGATAATATTTAAAAAAAAAAAAAAAAAAAAAATTAGCGCAAAAGACAATTACGTGTTTGTTTTCAGGGAGAAGTAAACAGTAAGTGACTTACTTACTTCTCCCTGAAAACAAACACTGACTTACTGTAAGTCAGTCGTGATTATTAAGTTGAAAAATTTTATAAATTCATTTCGGACGCTCCCCCCGCCACGATTTATAACTTTTCAAATCGAAAGGAGTGCTCGTAAAATGAGACTCTAGTTAAAGAAATAAATCTATGGTTTCTCAGAATATGAGTCTAGTAAAGTAAAAAAAAGATATAAAGAGTAGTGTTTGGTATGCAGAATTAATTTCTGTCGTTCGGTTTAAGAAGTCAACAAAAAAAGCCCCCAAACTTAACTTGAAATTATTGTTGTGTATATTTGGGCAACAATACCTACATGTTAAACAAGAAGACTAAAAGGTACTTTTGTTTACTTTTTTATTTTATTTTTCTCGTATTTTCTTTTCTAATGCAAACCAAAAATTGTCCAAACGTTTGATTTTGAGCACTTTCGGCTAAATTAGACATTTTGAAGGACGTTATGCTGCATGTTATGTAAGTGCTACTGTGGACAGTATAAAAGTTACTTTAAGTAGATATATTCTTAATTTCCAAATATAGCCAGTACATTGTCGCCGTGTATATAACTGAAGGGTTGGTTTCTTGTTTTTGTATAAGAGCTTCTTTCAGTTTTAAATGCTTTTTGAAGTTATTACATTTGTATTATTGTGGAGTATGTTGTGACCTTGGTACAATTTGATGCTGGTTTAAATGTGTCCATATAGAGCTCTGGGCAGAGAGATGTAAAATTAGTCATCTTGTCAGGCAAGTGGTGATGTGTCCAACATAATCATAGGTTTATTTTCATTGGGAATACAGATTCATATGGGACATCTAAATTCATAATGTTGATCTGATATAGTTTTGATTTCATTGGCAAGATATTTCTGATACGTTGAGTAATCTTTTCAATATGAAATATTCACACAGGTACGAATATTGTCTCAAGTTGTAAAAGTGATTCTTTTCTTTTCAGATTCCAAGTTTCTGTCAGGAAGATGTTGCACTTTAGAACAAGGTAGACATTAAAAGCACAACTATGGATTCTGAAGACCTGACATTTGGAGATGAAGTTTGTAAAATGTAATTCTTCTAGAAATATCCATTCATCTGGCAGTTGAAAAAAAAAAAACAAAAAAACATGCAAATAAAAAAAGTTCCTGCAAGCCAAAAGGTTTTTCATGATAACAAAAACATGGAAGTTCACTTAAAAACTTCTACTGTACAGAATGCATTTAACTGTGAAGTCTGTGGAAAAACTATTGCTATAAAATATAAGATGAAAATTCACATGAGAACTCATACTGGAGAGAAACCATTTGCTTGCGAAATGTGTGGAAGAGAATTTTCTAGAAAAGATAGTTTGAAAATTCATATGAAAACTCATACAAGAGATACACCATTTATTTGTGAAGTGTGTGGTAAAATTTTTCCTGTTAAGAGTACATTGGAAAGCCATGTAAGAATTCATACTGGAGAGACTCCATTTCATTGTGAATTATGTGACAAAGCTTTTACTCAAAAAAGTGCCTTGAAACGACATGTGAGAATTCATACAGGAGAGACCCCATTTTCTTGTGAAGTATGTGGCAAAGCTTTTTCTCGAAAGATTAATTTAAGAACACATTTTAGAATTCATACTGGAGAGACTCCTTTTACTTGTGAAATATGTGGCAAAGCTTTTTCTGAAAAGAGTAATTTAAAAAGACATATGAGAACACATGAAGAATAAACTTGCATTTTTAACACTCATCAAAGTATATATTTTTGGAAATGTATCTGAAAGATTTTCTGAAAAGAAACTCATATTTGAAATGAGATGTAAAATAAATCTGAAGTTTTAAAAAGATTAATATGAAAATTCATGACGGAGAAACTATTTTCTTGTGAAGTTTGTGGCAACGCTTTTAAATTGCATATAGAAAATAACACATTTTACTCTTGATTAATGCTTTTATTATAATAATGAGAAGAAAAAATATTTAACTTTTGCTGTATATAAATAGATTTGAGGAGGAACATGCAAAGTTGTTTTTCTGAAAATTACTAATTTTTATAATGCAGGAATATTAAAATTTTTTCTTAATTTTTAAAATTTGAGAATTAAAATTAGGTGCCTCCACAGATTCAAGACAAACAAAGTTTAAAATGAATTTTTAATAATGAAAGAGCTTTTATTTTAGTTTTAGCTTCAAACAGACAGATTAAATTTAATATTTCCAATAAGCAAGTTATGCTGTATTTCAAAATCAATTTCAATTGATTGGAAGGAGTTTTTGAAATTTCTAAATTTTGCACCCTTTTTAGTAAACTGTTATAAAAATATAATTCTCTTTATTAAAAAAATCTTCTAAAAATAAAATATACTTTTCTGAAACTATGAGGAATATTAGCTCATTTAAAGTGTAATTAATCTGATTTCAAATAAATATTATTTACTTTAAGTCTAAAACATTGCAGAAATGCATTCTTTTAACACAGCAGTACCTATTTATTTTGATTGACAGACAGATTTTTATCTAATGTTCTTCTACAGTAGCTTTATCCATAAATAAATAATTGAAGAATATAACATGAACACCTTTTAAGTACTCAGTAATTTTCAAATTTTAAGAAAATATTCTCTGTAGTCTAATGTTTTATTGAATTTTAGATAATTTGGGCCTTAAATTTACCATAGTTATCAGTCTTATTTTCTGATAATGTTGTGTATGGGCAACCATAACAAAAATCAGCACATTTATACACATACAAAAGCAATTCAAAATACTTTTTTAAAATACTTTGGGGGGTGTCAGATTGTAATAAGCTTTATGGTACATGATCAGTAAATATAGTTTTACTTAACAATATTCCCTAACAGTTAAATCATTGAAACTGAATTTTAAAAAATTTAAAAACTTCATAAGTTATTCTCATTAAAATTGTAAAAAAATGAAAACAAATCTTATAAAAATTCATTCATCATTGAAAAATTTTTTTTTTAAGACATTATTGTCCTTTTATATATATAATCAAAGTTTTTTCTAATTCAATAATGTCTTAGTTTTATTGCATTTTTTATTTGAAAATTCAGAACAGATTTTTGGTAAGATGGGGTCCGATTTTACAAAACAAATTGGTGATCTAAATTCTTCAAGGACTTCTGCTTTTAACTAATATAGTCACAAGAAAATTATCTTGTTGAATTTTTGAGTTTTCATAAAATTAAGTGGGGTGAAACACATGTAAAAAAAAAAAAAAAAAAAAATTACCAAGATTTTCTAAAACAAACCATTTCTAAAATAATTTAATTCATTTGTGAATAAGTCCTGAAAGTTTCATAAAAATGTAACAATTATTTGATTTTTTGCAAGAATTTCCAAATTAAAGTGTTTTCATTGAAAAAAACCTAAAATTTGCTATGCTAATTTATAGTCCATCTGTCGATGCAAGAAAAACAAGGTTTTTAATAAAAATTTTGAATGTTCTCAAATTGATTAAAAAATTTAATTAAATATTTAAAAAATACTTTGATCTTTCCTCTTAATAATAACACCATTAAGTTTGTAGCATTTTTTTTATCACAGTATGCTAATTTTTTAGTGAATTCATTGAGGTGCCTAATGAAAATGATTTCATTTTCAGGTGATGTTTCAGAAAAAATGCATCTTTGTGTTCACAAAAAAATATGTGTCAAAAGGGCTGTTTTCTCCTTTGACATCACTATTATTTGAATTACCTTCTCCTCAGCAATGTTTCTTTTAAAAAGCGATTGTTAGAATTTTAATAAAACCTAAGCCTATGAAAGTGAATTTATACACTTTTTTGTTCATGAGAATTGACAATAAAAATAATAAATGCTATTTATTATTAGGTTGGTGCAAAAATAATTTCGTTTTCTAACATATGTTACTATGTGAGAAAACGAAATTATTTTTGCACCAACCTAATACATTGCTTATTGGAATGGTTGGCAAAAAATCAGCTAATTGCCAATTGATTTGAACTTTATAAAATGGTAAATAAGGATTTCTTTAGAGTTGGTTCACCTATTTTAATAATTTAGTAAATGTTTATAAATTTATGAATAAAATATTGTTTTCATATTCATTTCTTTATAAATTGGTAAATGATAAATATTTCATTAGTTTTAATGCAATTGTATTAGTTTTTAGAATGTTGTAAATAAAAAATCCATTAGTGTTGTAAATTCTCAAGAACAAAAAAAAAGTTACTTTCCTCATATGTTTAGGCTTTATGACAATTCTAATCATCATCGCTTTTTAAAACAATAAACATTGCCAAGGAGTGAAGGTAGTTAAAATAATAGCAGTGTCAAGGGAAAGGCTGTCCTTTTGATACTTTGATTTTCTTTTTTTTTGCTTGTACGATGATCCAAATCTGTTGAAGGTCTTTAAAGAAGTAAGAGAATACAAATGAAAAGATTAAGAATTGACAAGGTTTTTCATTTCATGGAGAGAGTGTTATAGCCTCCTCTACACTTTTTTATTTCTTATATATGTTTCCTTTTTCTCACTAAAGCCAAACAGCATCTCTATAACTTTTTCTTCCACTTTTATTTGCAATGAAAATGGAAGGGTTCATTATTTATTTGAAGTAATGGCACAGCATGATGCACATGCTAACTTAATAACAGAGGAACAAGCAAAAATATAATATTGTGTTCTGACATTTCACATTCAAAGGAATTGTAAAAAGTTTGGAATATTAGTGTCTTTGATATGGCTAAAAGTTCTCCATACTTTTAATTGATGGCACATTTTTTAAAAATAAAAAAATTTGTAACACATGACTTTTGTTTTGTTAGAAAAGGCAGATTTAATTCAAATGTACATGAAAAGAAGCACTTAAAAAGTTAATAATTACAGAAAAAAAACGCACAAAATGAATTGCACAAAAGTGTCAAATTTCAATTTGGTAAACAGTCTTTAATCTCATAAATCATGATTTTTTTTTGTGACACATGACTTCTATTTGTTAGTAAAGGCAAATTCTCTCTCTCTCTCTCTCTCTATATATATATATATATATATATATATATAAAGAATTTAATATGATTTATTAAAATTGGGTAATTAATTTAGACTAAAGTACTTTGTGACATCAATTTGAAAACCTCTAGATAATTTTTAATGTCACAAATCCTGAAAACAAATTAGTAAACTCCTCTGAAAAATGCTTGTAGGCTCTAGTATGAACCTGACCAATTTTTATCTATAGCCTTAAATACTTAAATATAAACCCAATCAGTGTTTACCTATAGCCTCAAATATAGACCTGACCAGTATTTTCCTATAGCCTTAAGTATAATGCTGAGCAATATTTACCTATAGGCTCAAGTATAAATCTGACTAATGTTTACCTATAGATTCACATATCATAAAAAACATATTTCCACATTAAATAACAAAACAAGGGCCGATATGTAGTAAACCCCCACTGGCCAAAAACAACCTATCTCTGAAAAATTTCTTAATGTTGATCAGAAAAGATGGATGTGCAGATTGTGCAAAATTTAACAGAATAGAAAAAGGAATCAACGAGCTAAGGCATGGTCTCATCAATTTACAATTGAAATGGCTAGATGTAAATGTAAGTTCTATGCTAACAGTTTCTTCTATAGAACTTCTTACTTGTGGGACTCTTCCAGCTTCCCAGTCAATTTTGGTCTTCAAAAATTTAAATGCAATGTCAATTGTTATTTTAATTCTTGTTCTTTTATTGTTCTCTCTCCTTAATAGTGTTTTTTATTTCCTCATATTCCATAACACTTGGTAACTCTGTGTCTTTGTGGCTTTATTGCCATGCTTGGTATGAAATGATTAGAAAAAATGTCTGGTCTGTTGCATTCACTTTCACACTAATGCCTTTGGGAAAGGCATGAATGCATTTCTTCTTTCCCCCCAGCTATGGGTAAAATAGAAGATCAGCTTGGGCTCTCTAGTCTTGGTTGGCAGCAAGTCTAGGAGAACAACTACTCTGAATTAGTATACCATGGAGTAAGCAGCACTATATTTCCCAAGAAGTCATAACAATTGACAGTTGATAAAGAAACAGTGATTGGAGATCCTGAAGAGACATATCTGAGAAATAACAAAAAGTGGGGAAACACTTTACATATTGTATATCAGAGTTATTTCCCTTGGCCTAATTTCACTATTAAACTCTTTGGCAGTCTGCAAACCCTACAAATTACAATTGGGTAATAAGTTTATGTTTGATTATGTGCTAACAGTATGTTCATTATGATGTGTCTCAAGTACAAATCAGTTTTCTTTCTGCAAATTTTTTAATGTCACAAAAGCTCTAAAACTCGATTCTTCCAAATAGTCACCAATTTTCAAAGTATTCTTCACGAATTAGACAGTTGTGTAGGGTCAGCAGGACGCTGAAATATGGCATTTGAATGATCCATGAAAGTTGAAAGTTCAACCTGCCTCAGGTAATGCAAAAATATACAGACAAACAAGAGAATCATGGTAACCTATCAGTGTTGAAATTTCCATACAGGACATGATTATTTGAATATTTTAGACAAAGAGTTCCTATTATACAAAAAGTAATAGAGCTGAGTTCAAATTCCAGTTGTGTTAGGTGTATTCATTTAGGTGGCAATACCCTTGGGAAAGGTGTGAATCCATCTCTTTTCCTCCCATATATGGGCTAAATAATAGGACTTGTATCTGAAAAAAATCATTGTTATATGTAGAAAAATTGTTAATACAATATTAATTCAAAAAGAAATTATTCTTACAATCCAAAATATGTTTTGACTTTAAATAACCCACGAAGGGTTGATAAACAATAAAAACAAATTAATCAACATAACACTGTCAACGTCAATTGGTGGTATGAGAAAAGAAGATGAAATTTCTTGCAGATGTGCCTTAACTTTTGCCTTGTTACAAATAGCAACTGTGTGGCAGTTTGGCAAAATTGTGTCTGACACAAAAGTGCACATAAAGCAGATATGTCTCATTAATTTATTAAGCCCGGAGAAAAAAAATGACACCTTTTGACATCTACAATGATGTATTGGATAATGGAAACCAGACTGGATGTGAGCATAGATGTGAAAGGTATGTTCTATTTCATGCATGGCTATATATATATATATATATATATATATATATATATATATATATATATGTGTATGTGTGTGTGTGTGACAATTGTTGGTCCTACACAGCTGTTGATTCATGAAGAGTGCCTTGAAAATTCATCAGTAATTGTGGTGAATATGTGGAAGAAACAACATTTTTAGAAATGAAAATGTTCTCCTTTCAAACATTGTTATTATATGCCCCCCTCCCTATCTTTGTTGTAGTTTTACTTGAAATAAACATTTTCTCTGTTGTACACTTTGATGTTTATATCTAAATATCTGAGGTGTGGTGTTACAGTTACACACAATATCTTTCATAAGCAAAACAATAGTAATTCATCATCACTAAAACAAAAAGGTCATAGGGTATAGTGGCTAAAGTATTGGGATAAATACAACAAAGATCAGGATACTGGTAAAAAAAAAAAAAAGACAATGTATAATAGTAACAACATTTGATCACATAAATTGAAAGAAAGGTCAGAAGACATAATAGCTAAAGTAATGTGATAAAGACAATAAAAATGAGGATACTGTGGAAAAGAATCAATGTATAATAGTAACAATACCTCATCTCAAAAATTGAAAGAAAGGTCAGAGGGCATAGTCATTAAAGTATTGTGATAAAGACAACAAAGATAAGGATACTGTTTGAAAGAAATCTATGTAGTCATAATTACATAATCAAATATTTTACAATTCTCTGATATTCTTGCTTTTACAATGATTATTTTTTGGATTGCAAATAAAAGTGGGAAATTTCATTTTCTCTATTGAGCACTAATTTTTTTTTAATAGAACAAAATTTTCTGCCTGTCTTCTTAATTTCAGTAGAGACGTCAGTTGTGAATTCACTCCTTACTTGACATTAGCATCCAAGCTTTGAACACTTCATTTTAAGGATTATTTGTCATCAGTCTGTCGCTACACAGTTCTTGGCAAATGTGGCTTCCCTAGATTTTTGTTATAGTGTCAGGTTCCATAACCCATTAAGGTAATTAGGACACCACATGTACTGCAGTCATAACAGTAAGAGTATGTCTAGAGCAAGAGAGCCTGACAGAGTCTATCCCCTTCAGGCTGCTTTTGAATTCATAGTTTTCCCTCTCTTTTACTAGTTGTCAACCAAGGCCAAAATACCAGTCAACCCTGCTATTTAAAACATATCTGGTGAGAGAAAAGATGGATTCCTACCCTTCCTAAGTTTATTTGTGCAAAAGTGAACATAACAAATTTTAATTTGAACTTGTCTAACAACTCTGAAAAAGAAATGAGCAAATTGTCAAATGACTCAAATATCCATTGTTGTTTACAAATGAACTGCAATTAGTAATTATAGTAAAACCATGATTTAATGTCCATCAATTTAAGGAATATCAGATTTAAGGAACCATTTTGTTCCACGTTTGCTACTCTATGGATTTAAGAAATTAAAAATTGAGAAACTGTAAATAACATTGGATAACATGATCTCATTAAATTTTGTTATTTAGTTAAAAAAAAAAACAAACCCCAAAACAGCAAACCAGATGAAAACTCAACTGGGTTTTAAACCTAGTTAGCATAGTACCCATCAAAATGATAGGATTATTTACATATGATGTTTTGGGAATTTTCTAAGCCTTACAAAGTAAATTACAGTGCAGATTACATTTATAGCCCCATTTTGAAAAATCTTGTCAATATGGTGAAAATGTGTCCCAGCTGAAATGTGGCAAAGAGCCAAAAGTAGGGAGCACCCAATGAGGATCGAACACACTATTCAGTTGTAATTGATCTAGCAAGAAAAGCTAGCTAACCATTATACTATGTTGAGGTGTCCAAATGATTTTCTAAGTGTTGCTAAAATGTGGCACAAGGCCAAAAAGATGGAGCCCTTAGCAAGGATCAAAGTCATGACTCAATTGTAACTGATCTAGCAAGACAAGCTTGCTAACCCTACACCATGTCAAGGTGTCCAAATGAATTTCTAAGCGTAGTTTAGATATGGCACAAGGCTGAAAGTATGGGGCACTCAATGAGGATCAAACACATTACTCAGTCGTAATTGATCTAGCAAGACAAGCTTGTTAACCATTACACCACATTAAAGTTCCCATAAACGAATTTTTTAAGTGTAGTTTAGATGTGCCACAAAGCTGAAAGTATGGGACACTCAGTGAGGGCTGAACTCACTATTCACTTATAATTGTTCTAGTGAGAGAAGCTTGCTAACCATTACCCCACATCTAGGTGCCTAAAAGTCCTGTCAATATGAGCAAGGAAAGGTATGCTAACAATTTCTTTACTCACACTTGTTGCTTGTGGAACTCTCTTTCAGCTTCTTGCATTTCAGTCAACTTTGATCTTCAAAAACTTAAACACAATGTTAATTGTTATCTTCTGTTTTCTTACTTCCTGTTCTTTTATTGTTCTCTCTCCTTAATAATGTCTTCTTTTTCTCATATTCTCTCACACTCTGTAACTCCTTTTGTCTTAGTGGCTTTATTGACTTGCTTGGCCTGAAATAATTTGGTGGAAAAAAAAAAGCATGATTCTCTCATTTTATATTTTATACAGTTCTTTGCATTATTTTTTTGATTATTTCACCATAAGAAAAACACTTGATACTTAAAAAAATATGTAAGATAGATTCTAGAGAGAAAAATTGTCTAGCGCATTACAGTGAACCAAGTTTCTTAGCAGCAGACCTAACAATGGATTCAATATAATCTTTCCGCTTCATATCATACAAGAATGTCAGTCCCAAAAGGCAAAATAAATCACTCTCCTGGAGTTTAGCATCAGCCATGTTGATAGGAGACAGAAAGTGGTCTCTTAGATGATTAATAAAGAGAAGTTTCATTTTGGAGGTGTAAAAGTTAACATGCCAATCCTTGCCCCAGTTAACAACAGACTGTAAATCATTTTTTAGATCAGCTACCAATTTGACCTTATTGAACTTACTATCGAGACAGGAGCAAATGATTGTGTAATCAGCATAGATACCAAGTTGTGAACTGATGTCATCAGGAAGGTCATTGATGAAAATTCAGAGCAAAGTAGGTACAAAGATAAAGCCCTGAAGGACGCCTGCATTAGTACAAAAACATCTAGAAGAGTGACTGCTCGGGACAACTTTCATTTTGTGATTTGATAAGTTCAAAAATTTGTCCCAAAATACCATAACCTTTCAACTTGTGAAGACTGGTATGCCATACCCTGTCAAATGCCTTTAAGATATCCAAAACAACAGCCCAAGCTTCACCATCCTTATCTAAAGCTTGATAGACTATTTCAGCAATAATCATTAGTACATCAGCATTTGACTTAGAGAAGAGAAAACCATATGGCTTGTCTGAAAGAAGGTCCTGTGATGTGAGATACTTAACCAATTCAGAGTCAGAGCCTCTTGTAGTTTGCCAAAAAGAAGTAGAATAATATTTACAATTTTATAAAGTACAAATCGATTGGCAATTAGCTGATGTTTTGGCAACCATTCCAATAAACAATGAAATAAATAGTGTTTATTATTTGTGTGATAAATTCTCAAGAACAGAGAAAATTTCACTTTCATGTGTTTTGGGTTTTATTAATATTCTAATCATCACTTTTTAAAATAATAAACATTTCCAAGGAGTGAAGGTAGTTAAAACAATAGTGGCGTAAAGGAAAAAACCACCCTTTTGACCCACTGCTTTCTTTCAGACAAGAAGATTAAAGATTGCCAAATTTTTTAACTTCAAAGGAAGATGGGAACAAGAACAGAGGTTGCTCAAAATATTCTTTTGAGTACATTGGGAAATTAAGTTAGGTTGTAAATTTTTCACAAGAAAGTGGGGAGTTACTGTAGTCACTGAAGTTATAAAAGGCCTTGGTAGAAAGTGTAATGTATCAGTAAAATTTACAAAGTGTTTTTGTTGAGCTGTTTGAAAATTTATAGGTCAACAGGAACATCTGCCCTTTGTAAAGAAAATTTTCTGAAGTTGGTACTGCCTTGTAAATTTATAATAGAAGAAAATGAGTTAAATTTATATTATTAAGGAAAACTTGGTCTGTTTGTGTGTTTGTTTCAAATGTTCAAAATTATCTGGTTTTCAGTTTTTATGTGTTGCCCTGGAGTTTGTTGCATGTCACATAGTATCACAGAATCCAGTGTCCTTTTTTTCTCAGCTCACTGCTAAGGTAACTTGATCTACTTATCTACATCTCTTCCTGACTACTCACTCCTGTACATATGTTGAATAGAGATTAAACTGGTTGACAGCTTTGCTAATAAATATGCCAGCTGCTTCAATAAACTACTTTTCAAAATTGTCTTGAGTTTCAAATTCTATCCTTGTTGGTTGAAAATAATCTTGAGAATTCTTGAGAAACAAGTTCTTTTTTCAACATTTTTTTCCAGTTGATTCCTATTTTTTTTTTTTTTTTTTTTTTTTAATTACCCTGAAGTTGACATTGTGTCACCTTGATTAGGCTTGGAACCAAGGCTTAAAAAATTCCTGTTCGAACACCTCACTGGTTGAAAATGTCTTTACTTTAGATTGTAGAAATGGACAGAATTTTTTTTTCCCAAATACATTTTAATAGAGGTTAAGATTTTAGTGTTCAGGGCAGTATTCATAAGGGAGCCTGTTCCACAAAGTAACAGTTCTTGGGAAGAATCTGTTTCCATGAAACTTTCTTACATTTGGAACACAGAGGGAATGAGGGTGATTCACCTCTGTGGAAGTAGCATGGCCTGTCCTGACTATAAAAGGTCTGAATTGGTGGAACTGAAAGATTACAATTTCAAATACATGTATCATGCAAAACTAGACACATATTTTGTGTTTGTCGTTATGACAATGAATGTTAGATTTACAATGTAAATTTAATGTTGAACTGGACCTTCATTTTATTTTTGCCTTTATGCAAAGATGTAATTTTAAAGTATGGAAGCAGAAAGTGAAAAAAATATTGCATTTTTTTTTCTCATTAAAAATAATGCTTTAGGGTTATTTATAATTTTTTTTTTTTTATTTCATAATACCAAAAATTGAATTTCTAGTAGTGACAGGAAAAAAAGAATTTGAAGCTATTTTTTGTTCTGTTTAGGCTTCCATACTTAAAAATTAGGACATGTCAGTACAGTAAAAAACAACACGGAGAGTAGTTGATTGATTTTTTTTTTTTTTATGATTTATCAATCCTTTTGTGGGTTAAAGTGAATATTGCATTAACAATTATTTGAGTTTTTTTTAAAAAAACATTGTTTTTTCCCCCAGACAGAAGTCCTACTATTTAAGCCATAGCTGGGGGTAGAAGAGATGGATTCATACCTTTCTCAAGGGTGTAAGTGAAAGTATTTTTGTAGGGGTGCAAAATTTTATTAGAGCAATAACAACATATTAAACCAACAAAAAAGAAATGATAACTAAAAAAGAAACAATAACTAAATATATATATTACCGTAAATTGTTAATGCCAAAATATAATGATTAAAAACAGTTAAACAGGTTTGTCGGGCCTTGCTCAGGATAAAAAATGTACACAGTGATTAAAAAATATCCAACTCCAGACTAATGTGTCTTGGTGACTTTAATGCCTTGCTTGAGGTGAACTTGATTAAAAAAAAAAAGAAAAAAACATCAAAGGTTAATTACACTAACCATTGTGTAAGAAGTATGGTTGGTAGGACTTAATGTATACTGACTCCAAAATCTTCAAGTTTATAATTACTCAGCACTGAGAAGATCTTCATATAAAACCATCTCTATATAAGACCCAGCACATTCTTCTTCTTTATGTGCTGTGTTCATTCAGGATGTAGACAGTTATGGCCCTCCACAATTTCCTGTTCTTTGTAGCTCTTAATAAATTTTGTTATTTCTCCTAAATCTTGTTCTGCCATTCATTTACTCAAGCTAGCTAAGTAGGTTATGCATTGTTTTCCTCTGTCACTCTTGCCTACAATCTGTCCTGTCAGTATCAGATTTTCCAAGCTTTCTTTACTTATTACTGGTTTTTAATTACATGTTCAGTTACCACTGAACTTGATACCTTAAAACACCTATGTAAATTTTCTACCTTTCCCTTACAAATATTGGATGATAGATGCAGGTTGGAGTTAAAGTAAGGAAGACAACTGGAATTCAAACTCGGCTCTCATTTTGCATGGAAAGTCGAATTGTCAAGTTCAAAATCCAGGCGAGTCTGTTGCATTCAGTTTTGAACAGATGCCTTTGGGAGAGGTCATGAATCTCTCTCTTCTCTCCTTCTGATGCCCCAGCAAGACAAGAGGGCTGAGTCTACTCTACTAATAACAGAAAGGACATGGCTCTCTAGGTTTTTGGTGGCCACTTGTTTTAGAGAAGGAAAATTCTGAATTCAAAACCATGGAAAAAGCAATGGGAAACTACTTCACTATATTTTCGAAGAATGCATGTCAATTCACTGATAATAAAGAAGATGGATCTGTGGGGAGTCATGATTGTCTATGGCATGAAGAAAAAAATGTATAGGTAATCAAAAATGAAACAGTATTTACATAAAAATGATGAAAAATAAAGTGTCAAGGTGTTGTAGAGTAGTTTACACAGTGGAGGCTTGTATTTCAATAAGTCGTCCTAAATTACGTTCGACGTACAAAACGTTAAGTAATAAGTGTTAATGACGCAGTAATCTAGTTGTGATGGTTGGTACTTCAATGTCCGATAACGGCTGACTCACTCAACACCACTGAGCCAAACTGGCGACCACTACTACTACTACTACTTATTATGTGTGGAAGAGTCTATTAATAATAGAATAGGTACGTCAGGTATAACACAAGGATAGAAAATAAAACATATTTCCAATGCAATTACATACTCACATATACAGCATATTAAAAACACCAAATAACAGAGAATATTATAAATATGCCAAAAAGATTCTACAATACAAAACACACTGTTTAAATCAAAGTGTCTATTGGCTAAAAATTAACATCACCATGTGAAATATTTGACCAATCAGAGAAAACGAAAAGTCTATTTTGGGGAAAAATGTCTTAAAAACCCCACAACCTTCAGAGAGCAGAGTCTCCAAACTTAACACAAAAGAAAGCTTGCTTTTTATTCCTTGCCCAACCCCAGCACATGCAGAAAGATTTGTGTTGGTTACTTCAAACAAATCATCTCCAACAACAGTGTGGATGGCCAATTGGTGACTTCAAACAGATCATTTACATTATTCGGACTGTTATCCTCATCTTCATTGCCATATTCACAATGTTTCAGCAGTTGTACACCATGGCCTTCTTCAGGTGATTGAAATTTCAAACTAAACCCTTTATTTGTCCACTGGGGTAGATTGTTCTAGTTCCACATGCTATGCCTATTTCAGATGTTTCAGTTATTTTCCTCATGGACACATGGCCCAGTGGATAAAGACATTGGTTAGATCCATTGACAAGACCCAAACGGATGTGAATTCAAAGGCTACAGCAGTGGTGAACCAAAAAAAAAATTGAGTTGAGTTAAAGGGAAATAACTAAGACATTCGGAAGAGGCATGGCATGTGGAACTAGAACAATATACCCCAGTGGCCAAAATAAAGGGTTTGGTTCCAAATTCCAATCACCTGAAGAAGGCCAGAGTGTACAATGGCCGAAATGTGAATATGGCTATGAAAATGAGGATAACAGTCCAAATAATGTAAATAATCATAATACCTTATCTCAGAGATATAGACAGATATTCAAACAAATCATCTCCAACAATGTTGGTTGACCAGTTGGTGAGTTCAAATGAATCATCTTCAACAATAGCAACAAAGGTGGTCAGTGAATTTTCGCTAACGATAATGCAGTTTTTTCTGTTGACCAACTATTTAAAAGTCTTTCCTAGTTTTTCTGTGTACCAATTACTAAATGACTAACTCAATGAAATACTATTTTACTCCTTTTTGACTTCTTTTGAACATGTTTGTAAATACAAAAAGATTTATGGCAAACTTGGACCTTTGTACCCGCAAAAAAGGGAGTATCAAAAAGGACAAAAGTGAACGTCATGAAGTTGACTTGAATTTGAACTCAGCCCTTCAATTTCTCATTCTGAGCCATTATCCATTACCCCACAATGCACATCCAATCTAGTAATGCGCTTAAATTAATAAAGTCTTGGTACAAAAAAGCATAGCTCATCAGAACAATAACAGTGAAAATATTTATAGAAAAGGTACAGGGAAGCTATGTTATAGCAGTGGGAATGTAACTGAAGCTGAGATGCCAGGTCAGGACTGATAACATTTTCAGATTCTTTGAATTTTGTAAATAATGTCTAGATATATAACGAAGGCACCAGGCATAGCAAAAATACCTATGCCAACTGTCAGATTTATAAATTACCTGGACCAAATAGAATAAAGAACATTAAAAAGAAAACTAATTTTGGAGGGAAAGATTTTTTTTAAAACTACTTTACACAGGCCTTTGTTAGTGGATGTATTATGGCTACATGCAGCTGATATTTATCAAATAAGCTGAAGTGAATTTGTCACAATAAATCACTCAGTAAGCAAATTTATATTCGAGACCAATGTTAAACTTGTTTATTTGTATTAAATTTCTGCGCAGTTACAAAAAATAACTTAAAAAGAAATGAAGGGAGTTAACCATATGGAACTTTTTTTTAGATTAATTTGGTCTCAATGTTGGGTGTAACATTTTTCTTTTTTTACCTTTCTCTTTGGAACTTAGTCACCTCTATTCTTTCTTTTCTCTCTTCCTCTTATTCACCTTCTATCTATTGGTGCAAAAATATATCTATCTCTTCAGTGCCTTTTTATTTGCCTTTTCTTTCTCTTCTGTTAAACTACTGCTCTCCCCTCTTTCTATTACTTATTCTCTGACTTTTAATTGTCTCTCTCTTTCATCTTCTACATCCTCTCATTTTGTTCATGATCTTTCTTTTTTTTTTTATTCATCTTTCCTTTCTCTCTTTATCTCTACCTCATTTGTTTTTATGCTTTTTCTTTCTTCTCTTTTTATCTTTCCACACTCTCTCTCCTTAATTTTTTTCTCTCTTCTTTTCCTTCTGTCACACATTTTTTCTCTTTTTTATTTTTTATTTGTGACTTCCGTCTTTTACATTCTTTGCCCTTCCCTGTCTCTGAATATTATTTTCTCTGCCAAACAAGTACAGGTAGCCATATTGTGAGAGACCAAGCCCTTTCAAAGGAGAAATCTTTGCCATAGTATTTGCAATGAAAGAAGAAAAATGACAGACATGGATTATTTTAGTCCAAAAGTCCTGGAAATTAAACACAGATTTCCAAAATTGCCACATAAAAATAAACAATTTTTGTACTTATTGCCCCCACTGAAATAATAATTAAAAAATTTTTTTCTATATCTCATATTGTGAATATGCCTCATTCAAAAAATTGTTGTTATATTTACGCCAATAAAAATTCATACTAGATTAAAAGCAAGTGAAATTAAGATGAAAGAAATCTTAGGGAAAAATTAATAGAGAGTTTGTTTGATGTGTAGGGATATGAAAGGTGATTATCTCCCTTTGTTCAAGATAAGTGAGGCGAATCACATGACTGCCACTTAGTGATGTCACTTCATACAGTGACAAAAATGGCAGTCAAATTCATTTGGTTTACAGGAGCCAAACTGAGTATTTGGTTTTTTTAGCCAGGGATGCTTGGTCCAAGCTGAGGCTATATCTACTTCTTCCAGTATATAAGCACATGGTGCTACATGTTTATTTTATAGCGTTAATATGTCTGTATACTCATTTGCAAAGTCATTGCATCAGAGCACTGACCAATTACAAAATAGTATTGTAGAGATACAAAAGGCGATTATCTTCCTTTTGTCATGGGCTTTGTGATGGCTGCTTCGTGATGTCACTTCAGTGACACAAGTGGCCAGTCATTCGGTCAATTACATAGCAGCCAAAACTGAGATGTTGTTTTCTTTTAGCCTTCTTCTGCATTTTTTATTTTACATCTAGCTCACCTACAAGCACTTGAACACTTATGCAAGGATTTACTTATTTAAAAAAAATTGAATTCATCCCAAGGAAGGCAGTAAAGCCACAAGGGGTTACTGGGTGTGGAAGTAAAATAAAACAGAAACCTTACTAAGTAACAAAAACAAAAGAAGAGTTATCAGGAGGACAGTAGATAGCGATTGACACTGCATTTAAATTTTTGAAGATTATTAAAGTTGGCTGGAAAGCATGGAGCTGGAAGAGAGTTCCACAAGTGAGAATTGCGAGAAAAGAAACTGTTAGCACAGAACTTAGTTACATCGAGCCAACTCAACTGTAAATTGATGAGACCTTGTTGCCAGTCTAGTACTGCACTTAAATTCATAAAGTCTAGGGACTACAGCAAAGAGCTCATCTGAACAATAACCATGAAAGTATTTATAGAAAAGGCAGAGGGAAGCTACATTATGGTGGTGGGAAGTCATGAAGCCAAGATGCCAGGTCAGGACCAATAATATCACTGATTCTTCTTTAGATATTTTCAAGGATCACTGGACCATATGTGTCAGCAATATTCTAAGCATGGACAGATGATACACTTATAGATAAGATAGATTTTGGAGAGAAAAATTGTACTGCCATGCTACGCCTATTGTAGTGAACCAACCTCATTTCCTTTGTATTCCACTGGTAAGATGTAAGTTCTACTCAAGCAGTTTCTTTCTTATACTGTTGATAACCCAATGTAAAGCCGAAGAGCCACTCAAAGTAGTGTTTTGCTTAATGGGGTTGCTTCAACGATGAAAGTGTAGAGAGTAAGAAGTGAAGATGATGATAGATAATGGAGGTTATGATTATAGTTATCAGGGAAGAATCCTTTCAGGAGTTTGTTCCATAAAGTAACTATTCTAGAGAAGAAGTTTTCTGCATGGAACTTATGCCTACCAGAATACTAGGAATACAAAAAGAAAGAGAATAATCTGATGTCGTGTACACAGCATGACATGCTCTAGCCGTGAAGGGCTGAACTGGGGGGATATGGAATGTCATTCGTTTGAATATTTTTCCATGGAAATAGTGATAGAGTAGTGAGAAGCTAATAACGTTTTGTCCGTGATTGATTGATTGATTTGTTTTTTTACAATTTAACTTTTTTAAAAGCCAAAAAATGTTTGAGATGGTAATGTTTTTTACTGATACAAATCTTACTGATTAACCTATAGCTGGGGGAGGGAGAAAAAGTGAATCTATACCTTTACCAAGAACATTATTTACCTTATTTGGACTATTGTCCTCATCTTTGTCGCCACACACACATACATATGCACATGCATTTGTTACTAATTCTATTTCACTTTTTTGTTTTATTTTTGGTTTCTCTACATGAGTTTGATCCTCACTGGGTGCCCCATACTTTCGGCCTTATGCCACAACTAAGCTGCGCTTAGTAAACCACTCTGTTCAGATTTACTCCTCATTTCTCTTTCTCCCAGTCAATTTATCTATCTCATTCTGTTCATTCTCTCTCTCTCACACACACGCACACATTCTCTCTCTCTCTCTCCCACTCTATTCATGTATCTCTCTATTTGGTTATCTATTTCAGTCTGTTCATCTCTCTATCCCTCCTTCTCTCTATCTCAACTTGTTCATCTCTCTCTCTCTCTCTCTCTCCTTCTCTCTATATCAACTTGTTCATCTCTCTCTCTCCTTCTCTCTATCTCAACTTGTTCATCTCTCTCTCTCTCTATCTCAACTTGTTCATCTCTCTCTCTCTCTCTCTATCTCAACTTGTTCATCTCTCTCTCTCTCTATCTCAACTTGTTCATCTCTCTCTCTCTCTCTCTCTATCTCAACTTGTTCATCTCTCTCTCTCTCTCTATCTCAACTTGTTCATCTCTCTCTCTCTCTCTATCTCTATCTCAACTTGTTCATCTCTCTCTCTCTCTATCTCAACTTGTTCATCTCTCTCTCTCTCTATCTCAACTTGTTCATCTCTCTCTCTCTCTCTCTATCTCAACTTGTTCATCTCTCTCTCTCTCTATATATATATATATATATATATATATATATATATAGAGAGAGAGAGAGAGAGAGAGAGAGAGAGAGAGTGAGAAAACAAGCTGAGAAAAAAATATTAATATAAAACTCAGTGTGTGAAGGACACATGGCACAGTGGATAAAGGCGTTGGTTAGATCCAGTGACAAACCCAAAGAGTGTGAGTTCAATACCCGGTTAAGGCAGTGGAGAACTTTCAGAGGGAAATTAACAGGAGATAACTGATAACCGACGTGGAACTAGAACAGTCTACCTCAGAGAGCGAAATAAAGGGTCAAGTTCGACATTCCAACCACCTGAAGAAGGCAGGAGCGTACAACGGCCGAAACGTTGTAATAAATTTGGCGACAAAGATGAGGACAATAGTCCGAATAATGTAAATAAGGTACATAATACCTCATCTTAGAAATATAGACAGATACTGAAAGGCCGAAACGTTGTAATAAATATGGCGACAAAGAGGAGGACAATGGTCTGAATAATGTAAATAATGTATATAATACCTCATCTTAGAAATATAGACAGATACTTTCCCAAGAATATATGCATGTAAGTGAATATATTGAACCTAATTGGAATTCGGCTTTTCTGATTTTCAATTCCAAACTTTTATCGATTACACCCCACCCACATATCCAAGGTTGCAGTACCTGGTATTCCCTGTGGTCTGGGGAAAAAGTCACAATTTATAGTGGCTGGTAATTAAGTTTTAAAATCATCTATTCCTGTCGAATATTTCACAAGTTTATGGGTTCATCGTTTGCAACAGAAATTCATAGTAAATTGATCCAACCTCTAGCAAACGTTTTCTAAAAATGCTACGGTCACATATTTGATACATTTCATGGTTAGGTCATCCTAATACCCCATAGGACCTGACTTTATGTGAAAAAAGTTTCAATTTGTCATTAAAATTTGAATTAAAAGTTCCCTGAATTTTCAGTTTAATTGATAATTTTTGAGACTGGGATTTTGTCCACTTTTAGAATAAGAAGAATCTTGGATTTTATCCAATGAGTTTTTGTTTGATGTATGCTAACATTGTCCTGTTCCTTTTTTTTTTTTTTTTTACCTGTGATTACATCTGGCAACAAAGCCTGTGATCAGGAGATTAGAAGTTTTAAGGAGTGTGAAACCACCTCTTATTTGCTGTTGTTTCAGAGGCCCACCCTGTCCTGGGGTGGTAGCACCTGTTAGGGTCCCAGCTATGAGAAAATAGTGAACTCTCAAACAAAAACAAAATACTATAAAAGTATAAAAATACCTATTTATAGTAAAATACCAGCAATACATTTTTATATACAAAAAAAACCAAAAAAACCTATAATACATTTTTAAAGCAAAATGACCAGCAATACATTTTATAGCAAAATGACCAATAATACATTTTATCTGCAGTTGAAGGCATACAATTGTGTTCAAAATATTTAGATTAAACTAGGAAATAACCTGTAGAGCTTAATATGCTGCTGCTGCAAAAAAAAAGGCAACCAACGAAGCAGTCACCCATCTAGGTACTGACCAGACTTGATGTTGCTTAACTTTGGTGATCATACAAGAACTGGTTTTTCAATATGATATGGCTTTCGTCTGTGGAACTAGGATTAAAGTCATATTTCTCAGTCCGGTTCAGGCAACTATTTTTTTTTTCTGTAAGTCCCTATTGTATTAATTCCTCATGACTGTACATGTGAGTATTTTATATCCGATGCTGTGTTTATAAGTAACTGAAGTGCATGTGAACTTTTGTGACTGTGAGAAGTGGGGCATGGGAATGGGAGAGGGCCCTATCGATTCAGTGCAGAGTTTCTTATCAACGTTTCATTTTCTTTACTGCTCTTTTGTTTTTTTCTTTTCTTCTTTCAGCATCTGTTAAAATAATCTTGAGCCCTGCTAGTTGGCTGGTTGTGAAAATGTCACCGAGAGACTACCAAAAGGGAATGATTTTGCTTGGAGTGGAGAAATTGCTAGCATGACTTGTGGTAATTTGACTTGCAGACTGACTTGCTGACAAGGCGTGGCACTCATCGCCACAAATGCTTCTTTTCACACACACACACACATACATACAAACATGCATTTGTTACTAATTCTAATGTATTTCACATTTTTGTTGTAGTTTTGGTTTCTCTACATGAGTTTAATCCTCACTGGGTGCACCATACTTTCAGCCTTGTGCCACAACTAAGCTGTGCTTAGTAAATCACTCTGTTCAGATCTACTCTTCATTTCTCTTTATCCCAGTCAATTCATCTATCTCATTCTGTTCATTCTCGCTCTCTCTCACACACACACACACACATTCTCTCTCTCTCTCTATCCCACTCTATTCATATATCTCTCTCTTTGGTCATCTATCTCACTCTGTTCATCTCACTGTCCCTCTGTCTCTCTATCAACCTATCTCAGCTTGTTCATCTATCTAGTGAGAGAACAAACTGAGAAAATAAATAATATAAACACACACATATATAAGTACTATGAAAGATTTGCTAAAAATGAATAAACATGTTAAAAAAAATGCCCCAAAGTTAATAAAAACAAAGTTTTATTGTCAAAATCTTTGTTATTATTAAGAGGAAAGATCAAAGGATTTTTGATTATTAAATTATATTTTTGAATCCTTTTTAGCCCCTTCAACATTTTGGTTAAACCTTTTCTTCTTGCATCAGTGGGTGACCATAAATTAGTAAAATTTCTTTTTGTGGTGAAAAGCACAAGGATTTGGAAATTCTTGCAAAAATCAAATAATTGTTGGATTTTAATGAAACTTTCAGGAATTATTCACAAATGAATTAAATTATTTTAGAAATGTTTCCTTTTTAGAAAATCTTGGTAAAAATATACAACTATACAAAAATACAAGTATATACCAATGACCAATCAAAATACAAGTATATACTTGTATTTTGAGTGGTCATTCCAACTTATGTAACAGTGTTTCCCCTAGCAAGGGGTGTTTGATTGATTTGAACCTTTTAAAACCCTTAATTATACATTCAACACCATCACTTGATAAGACATGAAAAGTGTTGAAACAAAATGGCTATTTTTGTAGTGATTTTATAACATATTTATGTTATAATTTTCAAATAATATTTGCTCTACTCAGTATTGAGCCCTCTTTTAAGAATAGTATTTGTTGGTTATTGGAATTTATTCCGTATACCCCAATCCTATATATATATATATATATATATATATATATATATATATATATATATATTCAGGTATAAATAAAAGATATATCTGTAAAAAGACAATCTAAATAAAGATGTTCATCTCTTTCTCTCTCTCTCTATATATATATATATATATATAGACACACACACTATATATCAGTCTGTTCATCTCTTTCTCTATCTCAGTCTGTTTATATCTGTTTATCTTCCTCAGTCTGTTCATATCTTTGTCAACTCATACCTATCTATGGACTTACCTGTATCATATGATATGACAGCATTAATTCATCAATGTTTTGTTTAGATGCTAGACCTCCACGCCCCACCCCGTACATGTTCTAATATGTTGTCACTGGATATAAGCCCATTTCTGTTTACAATGTAAATTGATGCATTTATGTGCTACAGACATGACAGGCAACGGGGACAGAGTGCACGCATTGAAAAGAAAAGTTCTTACCATACAAGCATTTTGCAAAAGAATGACATCAGATGCAACAAATGCATTCTTTCATTTATTGATTGACCCCTGTCAAGTCTGAAAATGGGTGTAACAGCCATTTTCTTTTCCTAATGACGGCGTAGGTAAGTTAGCTAAGGGAGATTGGTTTTGTCAATTACTCACTAACCCATTCTCTTTGTAAGTGATCATCAGCAGCAACAGATATAATTTGTCAAAATATATGGTGATAGGATAGATCACAGGGAAAAACCGGATTCATGCCTTTCACACGAGCATTATTGGGCACTACTTAAATTGACTGGTATGCGTGTAAAAAATAGGGAACATTGCTTTGGGAATAATTTTTTTAAAATTAGCATATCATTAGGCCTTCCTCAAGCCATAACATTTGTTGGAATTGAAAAATATTAATTTATTGGAATTGAAAAATTATTAATTATAAATATTATTTGTTGGAATTGAAAAATTACTAATTTATTATTTTAGAAGTGGGGGGGTCTGTTCATAAATATAGATACAGTGTCAAGTCACCAGAGTTACCTGTACTTTGTTTTTATTTACAAGTATAAAGTTTGAAATTGTTTACATCAATGATAACAGTGTACTACTAATATTGGTTTTTTTCTCAATTCATAAAAGTAAGCATTTATCAATGTCGTAAGAATGGTTTCAAACTTGACTCATATAAATAAAAACAAAGTACAGGTAACTCTTTATGAAATCAGGGATCGATTTGACACTGTATTTATTATTATAAACAGGGCCCGTTATCTAAATTGATATTAAAATAAGGATATTTTTTGATTCAGACAAATGTTGTGGGCAGAGGAAGATTAATTTGTAGAAATTGTTCAAGAAATAAAATTTTCCCTATTAATTACGAACTTACCAGTCACTTTAAGTAGCCCACATTATTGCTAAGTAATTTTTTTTTATTCATTTCAGCCTAAGCAAGGTGGTAATGCCACTAGTATGCAGGGGGTTACAGCAAGTGAGAGTGAAATAGAAGACTGGGAATAGGGAGGATTGAGAAAGGACAAAAGATGAAGGGGAATGCCACTAGTATGCAGGGGGCTACAGGGAGTGAAGTGAAAGAGAAGACTGAGAATAGGGAGGATTGAGGAAAGGCTAAAAGATGAACTGTTTCAAGAAGATAGAAGATGGCGATTGATGTTGTATTTAAAGCTTTGAAGATTGTAGTTATCAGGGAAGCAAGAAATAAGAAGGGAGTCCAACAGGTGAGAAGAAGTGTGAGAAAACAAACTGCTGGAGTAGAAGTGCTGGTTGCATTTAGCTAATTCAATAATAAAAGTGTGGGATCAAGATACCAATCTAGTATCACGCTTAAATTCATGTATTCAGGACAAGAAGGAAAAAAGCTTGTCAAAGCAGTTGCCATGAAAATGTTTGTAGTAAAGGCAAAGTTGAGCCGTATCCAGTCTGGGAGAAAGTGACTGAAGTCGAGATGCCTGGTCAAGATCAATTACATTGCAGATCCTTTCTTTGGATTTTGTCAAGAATCTCGAGATGTGCAGCATGAGTACCAGACCAGGTATGGCAGTGATATTCAATGCACGGACAAATGCGAGATTTGTAAATGTGCAAGATGGATTCTAACGAGAAAAAATATCTGGCATGACACAGTGACCCAACTTTTCTTACAGTAGATCAGGTATTGATTCAATATAGTTGCTCTACTTCAACAGTTTCAAAAATTTGAATGTTCATGTTGACAACTGCCACAAATGAATCTGTTTTGTATATCATGAGAACCAGTTGATTGGCCTTGACATAAGTTGGACACCACACAGAAGAGAACTTACTGTCTAGATACGAACAAAAATAAAACAAAATCTCTAGTGAAATTACTCAGACAGCAGTGAAAGACCACTGATTGAGCAAGTGTACTGTGCAACAGTCATACCCACTATGACTGACGTAATGCCATTGTTGTAAAAACTATGAAGAAGATGGGAGTAAGTCTCTCATACGTAAAATTACTGTTTATTCACCTTCTGTCTTCGTTAGTATCAGCAAGTGGGTGTATGGCTTGGGGAAGGGTCTCTGAACAGGGATTTCATTCTTAAGAGAATGTGAGTGCCTCTCTTTTTTCTCCTCTAGGTTGGGAGCACTTATATATCTTCCAATCATAAGGTTGTCCCACGCATGCACACCCTAAGCGCAGCTGAGTAACCACATGGTTACATGTCACCACTAAAATCCTGCAAGGTGGGAACCTGAACCTCTCTGGCTATGGGATTACATTCCAGGTCAATCCTCTGATGCACCTGGCTCTTCTGATTCTCTGTTGTAATACTGAGTATAAAATCTGCTTTGTTATGTCTTAGGGTGGGTCCAGTATATATTGGGGCTGCCACAGATCAACTTTCTTATTGATAATGAATTTAAATCAGACCATCTATCATTTCCTTATGTGAATCACATAAGAGAAAGTAATTATTCACTTCTCATACAGGTTCAAATTCCAGTTGTGTTCCCTGCATTCACTTATATGCAAATACCCTAGGGAAAGTTATAAATTCAACTTTTCTTCCCACTCCCCAAGCTATGGGCTGAATATCAGGACAGACTGGGTCCTATAGCCTTGGTTGGCAGTCAGTCTCCCAAAGTCAGTCAAAAAAGAGACATGAACACCCAAGCAGGTGTTGTGTATGGCACTTCACTGATACACAGGGCTTGGGGATAAAACACTGCCTCAACCAAGTCTCTTAGCTTCACCACAGCTTAAATTTGGCACCTAGGTTTTCGGAAAAGCCAAAAATCACAGAGATAAAATTGCCATTGAAATGTCATTTTTTTAACACTATTGTTTACTCAATAAATGATCCAAGAGCCGCTCAAGGTAGAGGGTTACTGAATGAAGTTGTTGCATGTATGTAAGTGGAGGAAGAAAGAAGTACATATGAGGATATGTAGGATAGATAACGGTTTACCCTAAAATAGGGAAGCATAGTCTCAAAAGTCTATTCAACAAAGTTACAGTTCTTGGGGAGGGGAACTTCCTCCTTACCAATGGAATACAAAGGTAATGATATTTGTGTGTGTACATGGAATAGTGGGTCCTAGTGGTGAACTGGAACTAAGAAATGTAGCTTGTATGAACATTTGCCACAAAGTTAGCGATAGTATAACAAGAGACTAGTAAAAGATTCATCTGTGGGAAAGGGATTATGGATAAGATTGAGGAGAAAGGAAGATGAAAGGGAAAGGAAAGAAACAAAAGAGTGAATGAGTGAATGGGAAAGAGCGAGCGGAGGGGAAAAGAAACCGAAGTATAAGATTTTTAACACTCAAATTTACTTTTGTAGCACAAAAGAGTGTCATTGTGACCTATAAAAACTGGAACAACAGAAGCAGACGAAAAATAACTACAGATGTTTCCCATCCCAGCAATACAAAAGAAATAATGATTTAAATGTATTGAATTCGAGGAAAAAAATTATTTTAAAATAGCAATAAAATATTCAAGTACCATAGACCATTGTTAGGAGTTCTTTGTAAATGAGTTTCTATTCTAACCGCCAGGAGGCTAACATTTTTTAAAAATGATTTTTATCTTTTCTGTTTTAATCTGTGTTCTGCCACAGTCGTCTCATTTTTTTTTGTGTGTATAAAATTTGTCCCAAAATAGTTGTTAGATTTGCAAAAAAATAAAATACACTTAATGAAAAAAATTTTGAGAATCATTTAAGAATTAAATAAATTAAGCTAGTTTTTTTTTGTTTTTTTTTGAAAAACAAATCAAAAACTACTGCGATATTAGACTTAGAGAGACGCTTCGTTCGCGGACGGCAAGATAAACAAATTCCAAATATAAATTGTTTGTCCACTTAAAATACTATATTTAAAAGAAATATATATTCAGTTTAAAATTTAAATACTGGAGTCATATGATTTAAAAAAAAAAACAGCAACTTAGGGTCGCATATTTCGTATTACTGTTTCCAATGAATGATATTGTTACCAGACAGAAAAATAGAAATTAGTCCCCGAAACATAGATGTCAATTTTATTCAAGTTGTATGTTTACTTTAACTCACTGACAGATCTAAAATATTTCTACAAAATTAAAATTAAAAAAAACAACAACAAAAAAAAAAAAAATATTCTGAAGAAATAGAAATAGGAGTAGGACTAAGGAATTCTGACCTACCTGCGGCCAAGATGTCTCATTTGTCCGGTCGGAGCCGCCACTTGCAATTTAGGTAAAGCGCATGCGTGGTTCTAGTGCTTTTAAAATCATCGCTAATTTCCATGCATGGTCAAAAACCTGAATAAAAGGTAGGCGAATAGAAACGGTAAAATTCAATTTATTACCGAAAAGTTCAATAAAATTTTATAATTAGCGGATTTTTTTATTTTTTCTTCTTCTTCATTTTTTTATTTTCAGACTATAAAATTTGTTTGTTTTTACCTCTGATTTCACGATTTTTATGCCATGAGTAAAGCCTAAGAAAGACTGGGTTCTATAACTTTGGGTGGCAACAGGTCTAGGAGAAGGAAAAGTGAATTCAAACCAACCTAAGACACATCACTTTCACTGCAACAGCATTACATGTGGTGCTAAGTTGCTGGGAAGTGCAAGTAGGATTGTTATCCGCTTTTGTACTGTGTCTTTGATCTGCATATCTAGATATATGGTTTCAGAAACGAAGTTAGCTGATTGACCTGCCCTTAAGAATGCCGGTGGTGGTGTTAAAATGATAAATAAGTGATATTTTTCAGGGGATTTAAGAAATGTTTTTATTTTATTTATTAAACTTTGTTTATTATTACAACCATATTTTCGAAATTTTCCGGTTCACACTCCTCCCTGGTCTTTTGAACAGGACTAGAGATTTATACCTTGTTTCCTGTTTAGGATTGGGCTTTCGGTTCCTTCTGAAGTCTACTTCAACACTATACTTCTGACGTCTCCACCTAAACTCTGAAACTTTATTTACTATTTATTTTTTTATTTTTTTCCATCAATAAGAGTAGAGCTTGACTATAGTTCGGTTCACACTCCTCCCCTGTATTTTGAACAAGAGTAGAGGTTTATCCCTTGTTTTCTGTTTAGAATTGAGTTTCTGTTTTTTTGTTTTTTTTCTAAATTCTTTTCCTCCTCTCTCAGTCCCAGTAGCTCGTTGCGTCTTCGTGACATTATCGTCTTGCTTAGTGTGAATTGATTAAAAAAAATGTATGAGTAAATAAATTGCAGTTAAAAATATTGATATCGGCGTAAAATATGACCGACCATTTTATTTTTAGATTTAATAATATTAATAGAATTTTTGCAACACGCTGATCCGTGTTGAAATCCTCACAGTATTTAGTATTATTATGGCTAACATTTTCGTCGAGATTTACAAACTCTACGTTTCGTTCCATTTTGCAAACCAATCTATGAACTTTGAATAAGCCGATTTGTTTGGAAAATACTTTGACAAAAATCCTACTTCGTAGTTTAATAATTTCTTTGATTTAATTTAATTTTATAGGACTTCATGGTAAACAATATTTTTAAAAAAAATTCCGTTATTTTCGTTGTAACAGCAAAGAATAAATTCTTAGGATTTCTTACTCTTGAGCATGCAACATGCAACTGGCCATACGTAACTATTTCTGAGGCTAAATTCCAACTATTTGAAGCGTTAGACCTTGTGATTTGTTTATAGTCCTTGCAAATGCCAGGGCGAAATGGAAACTGGTTTCGAAAGGATATTTGGAAGATTTAGGAATAAACTTTATTTTTGGAATTAATGTCTCTGCCCATTTGAAACTCTCCTTACTATGTTTATATTTACAGTGGCTACTACTGCGCATTATATTTTAACAGAATGAAATATAAACTTAAAAGATATGTAGGAAATAATATATTGCATTTTTATTAAATAAGTATTAGTTATTTTAATCATTAATTTTTTTAAAAACAGTAGGAGCATTTTATAAGTTAAATAACAAAACTTTTAATTTTTCCAAAAAAATAAAAAATAAAAAAATAAAATAAAAAATAACGAAAATTTATTGTACTAAGTTACGCACCCTAGTAAAAATAGTTGTACTTTGTATCCCCTTACCTGTTTGTAATTCTTTACAAAATTTAGTTTCGAACGGTCAATGTATGGCTATTTTAGAGGATGTGACAGATGGATGGACGGACTAACGGCAGTCACAGAATTTTATATATAGATTATCTTGCTGCAGTAGACAGTGTTCACACTCACAGCACGCTTGAAAATTTTGGGCGTTAAAATAAGAGATCGTCAGAAAAGAAGAACAAAAAAATAAAAAAATTTGTCGTATTGTTGAGCTTTGACGCGTCATGCAGCATACATCGGATGTAATTACGTTCAGAAATGTGCATTCTAGACATTAAAGTCATTGTAGTACGTGGTGTAATTTTACAAAAATGCGTTCGTTTGATAAAAGTACAAAAAATAAAAAAATAAAACAATCTTCGCAGTTTAACTTATCACAAATGATCTTGCTGAATAGCAGTTGCTTAGCTAGATTAGCGACCTGTCTATTAATACCCAACCACATGGAACCCTTCCACACCGCGCATGCGCGCACACGTGCGTGCGCGCGAGTGTATGTTTTTAATCATTTCATCCCAAGCAGGGCAATAAGGCCACTAAGATGCAAGAGGTTACTGAGTGTGAAAAACATAAGAGAAAAAAAAATTGTCAAGCAGCGAGAACAATAAAAGAACAGGAATTAAGAAGACAAAAGATAACGACTGACATTGCATTTAAAATTGTTGAAGATCAAACTTGACTGAAAAGCAAGAATCCGAAAGTTCCACAAGCGAGAAGTGCAAGAGAAGAAACTGTTAACATAGAACTTACGGTTAAATCTAGCCAATTCAACTGTAAAATGATGAAAACTTGCCGCCAATCTAGTACTGCGCTTAAATTCATAAAGTCTAGATATTATAAAGGAGAGTTCATCAGAACAATTATCATGAAAGTATTTATAGAAAAGGCAGAGGGAAGCTACACTACGGTGGTGGGAAAGTGACTGAAGCCAAGATGGCGGGTCAAATCTCTAAAGATACTACATCATCATCTAAAATCTGTAAATATATATCAGGGGCACCAGACAAGATGTGGCAGTGGTATTCAAACCAAGTACGAATGGTAGACCTATAAATATGTAAGATCGCTTGTGGAGAGAAAAACTGTCTTGCACAACAAAGTGAACCAATTTTCCTAGCAGACCTAGCAATTAATTCAATATAATCTTCTCATTGCATGTCACCAGAAGACGTTAGTCCAAGAAGGCGCAATGAATCACTCTTCTGGAGGTTAGCATCAGCCATGCTGGTGTAAAGCAGAAATGGATCTTTCAGACGGTTAGAGAGCAGTTTCGTTTTGGAGGCGAACAAAATTGATAAGCCATTCCTTGTCCCAGTTAACAGCAAATTGTAGGTCTTTTTTTTTTTTTTAGATCAGCTGCGAATTTGATCTTATCGAACCGATCAGACTTTTATTAAAACAGGAATAAATAGTTGTGTTATGAGCATAGATACAGAGTTGAGGCGCGCGTGTGTGAGCGATAGATAGATAGATAGATAAATAGATAAACTGACCTGCTGAAACATGACCAACTGTGTAGTAAATTGTTTGTCTACCATGCGCGCGAAGAGCAGTTCTTATCAAACAAAAACTCTACAGGACATCTAGATGTTTCCTCTGGGATCTAGTGATAGGTTGAGATCCAAACTTGGTCCAACGCATTCAGTAAGTGTTCAATGGGAATTAGATCTGCAGGTTTTTTATGAGCGAGGACAACACTGTAACAGTTTCTTCATGCTTCTGAAATTATTCCTGTACACCTCGTTTAGAGTGTAGCGGGGTTCATTGTCCGATTGAAAGATGCCACAGTCATCGTAAAAGACTCGATTCGGTTTCGTTCAATTCACACTAATGCCCTTTGAAAAGGCATGAATCAATATTCCTCCATCTATGGGTTAACGAGTAGGGCAGACTGGGTTCTGTCGACTTGAGGTTGCAACCAGTTCAGCCTCCTAGCAGAAGAAAAACTTTAAATTCAAAACCAACCTGAAGAGGGATGGACTTCGTCAGGTTATTTTGCCCGAGACAAACCATTGTTGTTATGACTGCAGTATATATAGTGCTCCTACGTCCCTAATGGCTTATGGGAGTCGTGATGTGACTAGAGGGGCCTTATTTACATTATTCGGACTATTGACCTTATCTTTGTCGCCATATTTATTACAACGTTTCGGCCGTTGTACGCTCCCGCCTTCTTCTTGAACTCACACTCTTTGGGTCCTGTCACTGGATCTAACTAACGCCTTTATCCACTGTGCCATGTGTCCTCAGTACCCGGCTAAGGCAGTGGAAAACTTTCAGAGGGAAATAACAGGAGATAACTAATAACTGACATCCATTAAACATGGTACGTGGAATTAGAACAGTCTACCCCAGTGAGTGAAATAAAGGGTTCAGTTCGACATTCCAACTACCTGAAGAAGGCCGGAGCGTACAAAGGCCGAAACGATGTAATAAATATGGCGACAAAGATGAGGACAATAGTTCGAATAATGTAAATAATGTACATAATATCTCATCTCAGAAATATAGACCGATACTGGAGAGGCCTTGTTATTCGTTTCAAATGAAATCAGAAATTAATTCACAATTTCTGTCTGAATTTCTGGCTGTATGAGTTATTATTTACAACGAGACTAGTATCCTAATCTTTATCGTTATTATTACAATATTTCGGTCGTTGTGCTCTCCGGCCTTCTTCAAGCGTCTGTAGATCTAGGTAATCTTTAGGCAATTTCGAATGGCACTTTTTACTTATCTATCTATCTATCTATCTATCTATCTATCTATTTCTGACTCAACTTATATATATGTGTGTGTGTGTGTGTGTGTGTGTGTGTGTGAGAGAGAGAGAGAGAGAGAGAGAGAGAAAGAGAGCAAGTAATGTATTTCTGAGCCTTCCACGGTAAATTTACATCCAGGTTCATAGAGTATGTAGCGGCTTGCGTCCACATAACGTTGGAACCGATCTTCAAACCAAGTATTGGTTTAAAGCTTCCACTAAAGCGTGAAATTGACAGTCACCACGAAGTGTTGATTCCTATATCCATATGTCCAAACTATCTCTCTACGCATTAGAAATATTTTTATTACACTTTTATTTCGTTTAATCATGTGAACGCAAAATTAGAAATATCGCCCCATCCAAAAATATCGCCCCACCCCCAAAAAACATGTTCTTTTGAAAATTATTTCATTTGTCTGCTTTTCTTTAAAACAAAGCATTTAACATGACAGCTTCTAAAACATCTTCAATTTTGAGTGAGGTTTTGCCGGTGGAAATATCACGTGCCGCACACGCAAGTGCGTCATTCAAAAATTCACTTTTGATTTTTTTTAAAGAAATTTTCTTTTTATTTTAATGCGGTTAATGGTCGGCAACTTCAGAGCAAGCGATATTTTATTATTTTATCTTGGCTGTCTTGTATCAAGAACAAAAAAAAAAAAAAACGAAAACCAAAAACAAAAGAAAAAAACCCCAAAAAACAGAAAAATCAACCCCCCAATAAAAACAAAACAAAAACAAACAAACTGTCCTGTATGGGGCATAAAAAAAAAAAAAAAAAAAAAATGAAAAAAAGGAAGCCCCATGCCAAGGTAAAGGTTTGGGCCTATTGGCCCATTTTAAATGTCTTTTGGACAAGCCAGGAAAAATATAACGGCAACATCAAAAATCAGAACATTTTAAAATGTTAAAATGAAATCCGCCAAAATATTTCAATCCCCACATCCATTGTGAAGAAAAGATGACCTGTCATATTACCCCACTGCTAGAGGACTTCTTTTAACGCCTGTTAGATGGTGTTATATAAAGCTGTATAAAAAAGAAAGAAAAAAGAAATGATTAAAACCCTATATCTCTCTTTACTCTTTTCAACCACAGCATAGCATACTGATAAGACGTATCTCGTTTCTCCTCCGAGAGGCTTCTTTAGCTATCATGTAAACCACAGGATTAATTTTATCCCTTTCTGACCTATATTGTTCTCTATATAAATATATCAAAACCCATGTATGTGTTGAACTGACTTATTTTTAAAAAAATGTTAAGACATCGAATGTTGTTATTATTGATAAACCTCTTTCGTTACAAACTCGTTGGAAATTATGTTCGGAATCACTTTAACATCTTTCCCATGAACTGGGATCTGATCACGCAATCGAATGTTATGTGCACAAGCTAGAATCTTTATAATATATTAATCTATTCGGACCAGCATTCTCATTTTGGTTGTTATACTCCCAACGTCTCAGCCGCTCTACATTCCGACCTTCTTCAGTCAACTGTCAATTTTTGTACTCTGTAACCTTCTTGAAACTGGACGCTTTTTTTTATTCAATCTCCGTGGATAGTTCATTCTCAGTCTGCTTTGTATGCCCAGGGGAGATAACTCGTATCAGTTTGGAAATATAACTGATATCAGTCAATACTCATCATTCTTATTAGTTTTGTGTCGTTTGTCTGTTTCTTTCATTGGACGTGACTTTTTAGTACAACCAGACTCAGGGATTGAACTCACAACTACTAGTGAAGGAGATACGCTTTGATCTATTAGGCCTTGTGCCTCTTGGACATACGTTGGTTTTAGTGTAATAACTTAATAGGAGTAGATAGGTTCACCTATCGTCCAGTTCAAACTCCTCCCTGGTCTTTTGAACAGGAGTAAAGGTTTATCGCTTGTTTCTGTTTAGGAATGGGTTTCCGGTTCCTTCTAAATTCTACTTCAACTCTATATTCCTACATTTCCACTTAATGTCTAAAATTTTATTTACTATTTATTTACTTTTTTTTTCTCCTTCAGACAGGTTCGCTTATTATTCGGTTCACATTCCTTTCCGGTCTTTTGCTCAAAAGACTGGGAAGGAGTTTATCTCTTGTTTCCTGCTTAGGATTAGCTTTCAGGTTCCTTCTAAAGTCTTTTCCTTCTATATCTTTTTCAGTAGCCCCATTGCGTCTTAGTGACTTTATTGCCTTGCTCGCGGTGAAATGATAAAAAAAAACTAAAAAAAAAAAACAAACAAATAATACAAAGTTAAACAAGAATTTCTCCCCTAACTGATATCAGTTATCTCCCCTAAGCATATGAAGTGGAATGAGAACGATCTATCTCCGTAGATGGAATAACAGGTTCGGCTTGAAATTCCAATAAGGTAATCTAGTACGAAGAAGGCCGTACAGTATAACGACCGAAACTTTATGAGTATAAATATCCAAAAAGATCATGGTGGTCCAAATAGCAAAGCGTATAACGATGATTAATTCATCATATAAAATCTGGCAAAAAATAGAATCTCTCTTAAAAAAAAAATATCTGGGATTGGATTTTGTGATTTAAACTGATGAGTCAGAAGACTAGATCCAGTTATCGTAGAAAAGGAGAAAAAACTTGTTAGACTAATGTTGATTCCTGAAAATCAGACCGTGAGTACTACTCTTCATCCCTGAAGATCATATTCATGGATAAATTTCCCACTGAAGATTAGACTGAACGTACATGGGAAAATAAATGAAAAAAAAAACAAAAAAAACTATGTAGCCATTCTTACTTAGTTTTGTAACAGCACTAAGAAAGTGATCCGTGAATTTGAAAGGATTAAAATAAGAATAGACAAAATATGTCTAGATTATTCAACCAAACATATATATATATATATATATATATATATATATATATATACCTTGAGGCGGTGTAATGGTTAGCAAGCTTGTCTCGCTAGTACAGTTACACCTACTTGCCTTGCGCCACATCTAAGCTACGCTTGGAAAATCATTATATATATATATATATATATAGATAGATAGATAGATAGAGAGAGAGAGAGAGAGAGAGAGAGAATGATAAGATAAAGAACAAATAGAAAACGTTTATAAATCTAAATGCAAATAAATAAGACGGAAAAATTTATTAGTGACGTGTTTCACATATTTTTATTGATGAAGTAAATCTTATACACACACACATACACACGTATGTGTGCGTATATATATATATATATATATATATATATATATATATATATATATATATATATATATATATGGTAACATATAGTTTGCATATATATAATTTCACCCCAATCAAGGCTATTAGAAGTGAAGTGACATTAATGTAAAGGGAAATAAGAAAACGTCTTTGAGGAGAGAGAACAATAAAGGAACGGGATTCAAAAAGACAGCTGACGGGGAAGCAAGAAGCCGAAAGAGAGATCCACAGGCGAGAAGTGTGAAGGAAGGAACTCTTAGAATAGAACTTACGTTTACACCAAGCAATTATTTCTGTTTATAATTATGGGTATAGAGTCATAGTTAAATATAATTGGCAGAAATACCCAACAAACGGAATTGACAAAGTTTGCAATAAACAACAAGAAAGGAAAGAAAATAGAACAGCGCAAAAATAATATGAAGCAAACAATATATGCGAGACAAAAGTCGGCAAAGCAACAGTAAGGAGGCAAAAAATTCACAAATTAAGTTAACAAATGAAAGGGGATACAGACAAGCAATCATGGAGTTCTGACTTCAAGACAAGAAAGAACAGAACTACATCAGATGAAACCGAGAAGTGGTCTATCTTACTAGCTAGGAAAAGATCCCGGCATGCATCTGTATACTTTCTCTATAAATTTGGGGAGGGAGATGTTTTTGCAGTCATTCGTAACAAAAATGGAACCAATAATGTGTCACTAATGACTTAATCTTTGCGATCGTCATGTGGTTGTAGGTAGCATAGTAGGAATTTATTTTCGTGCCTGCATTTTAAAACGAGATTTGATCATTTGTTTTGCAATTTATATAAATATTTGTTTATTCATTTCATCCCAAATAAGGAGATAATGCCACTAAGGCGCAAGGGGTTATTAAGAGTGAAAGAGAATAAAACGTTAGCGAGGGGAAAGGAAAATAAAAGAACAAGTTTCAGGAAGAGAGAAGATGGCGCCACTGACGTTGCATTTAAATCTTTGAAGATCTTAGGTGGCAGGGAAGCAAGAAATCTGAAGAGAGTTTCACAGGCGAAAAGTACGAGTGAAGAAACTGCTAGAATAGAACTTACGTTTATGCTTTCATTCATAAGGTGATTCATAAGTTTAATAAAAACCGGTTTAGAAAGAACATCAATGAAATAATTCACTTTCTAGTGGTAGAACCTCCGTAAATCTATCTGAACTTATTGTTTCATTTGGTATGTTGGTTGAAGAGAGATTTTTTTTTGACAATGAATGACGTTCATCTTGTACAAGGCCTTTGAGTCATTTTTCTCATAGAATACTTATCACGTTGAAACGCCGTTAAGCAAACGTCGAGCCTGATCAGTATCTAGATGGCTGACCGCTTGGGAATAGCAGGTTCTGTAAACTTGGATGTGCGGGTGGTGTAATCGATTAACGGCTCGAGATTGGCAATCGGAAAGCCGTTCCAATTCCAGTAGGGGTCGTTATATTCACTTACGCGCAAATAGTTTGTAGAAAGGTACAAATCCCCCCCCCCCCAGATATGGCGTTCATTAGTAGGGCTTGCATCAATAAATCATTTTTATTTCCTAATAATTATGACCATCTAAAAATACTTTTCTGGCTTTAAATAACCCGCAAAAGTTGGGTAAGCTATAAAAAACATGAATCAATCAATCCTGTCCTTGAAGGTGAAGTGGTTTTCCGAGGCCAAAGAAAAAAATAATCTTCAAATTTGATACAATTTAAACAAGATTTTACTCACTTCGGAGCCCAGCAAGCTCTTATTTTTTTTAACCTGTCAGAATTGGAACCATATATATATATATATATATATATATATATGTAAAGGAAAACAGACCACTTTAAGGTTCCATTATAATAATTTATTTCACCAGAGCCCTTTTAAGGGACGCTGGATCATCAGATAACACTTCCAAAAATGAAATGAAAGATGAAATGAAAGTATGAATTTTCATTTCATCTTTCATTTCCTTTTTGTAAGTGTTATCTGATGATCCAGCGTCCCTTAAAAGGGCTCTGGTGAAATAAATTATTATAATGGAACCTTAAAGTGGTCTGTTTTTCTTTAAATTATTAGCTCTGGATTTACATTGTGCTCTCAGGATTTCATCCTCCTTGGGACTACCCATACGGATTACCAAGTTTTTCATAACTCAATTATATATATATATATATATATATATATATATATATATATAAATGAGATCGACGAGATATTGGGATAATTAGAAGTCCTACCAGGATTTATTATTGGTGGCTGCAATCTTAACAAGATATACAAATGACACATGTGTTGATACCTGATACAGAAAGAAAACTCCAGGAACTACCACAGGAGGTAGAAAAGGAAAACGTGTACTAAACATCAACTGTAAGAAACAGAATACATTGTAGTTAGCAAAAGGATGATCCCAAGATGCAGTGGTGTAACTAAAGTGAGGCAGAAGAGACGGTCCGCCCGGGCAAAACTTCTTCGGGGGCTGCATTTTTGTGTCTGCTGTAAGCTATAAGGCTGTATAGACTGTATTGAAATAAAAGTGGTTTTAATGTCGAGACAGTACTCGCTATTGAAGTATCTTTTCGATTTCAAGTAACTAAGAAACTATGGTATATATACTGGCCTATCTAATGTCTATAGAACAACAATTAACAAAGGAAATAGTTTTTGACGGTGTCATTGAAGAAAGTTGTAATTTTCATTTCAGAAATAAAGATGGTCCTAATTTTTACACTTTTTTTTTGTCCCTACGTGTCGTTTTTGCTTTTTAACTGTTACCGATAAAGTTTAAATATCTTTGGTGTGTATTTAAAGTATACAATATTTGAGTATGTGAAAGTAATATTATAATAGTACACAAAATAGTTTTATAATTTTAAGAATGAGTCACTGTGCAATATGTATTTTTTGTGGGGGCGGCAAACTCAAGGTCGGCACCCACTTTAGCTATGTCACTGTCAAGAAGTGCGTCGGGTTACGTCCTCCTGATTTTCGAAACTGCTCCTATGTGACGCTCTCAAGATTATAATGATTTTTTATCACCCTCTTCTGATTTTATTTGTCAACATGTAGACCTCTCGCGGAGAACGCGTTCCCTTTGAGAAACGCACGAACAACACACACACACACACACACACACATATATATATTCACTCACTACACAGACTTTGGACCAAAACGGTTTCCACATTCATTTGTTACACACATTATTGTCTTTGTCGCTTGTATAGCTTTGTTGTTAATACATTATCATCTGTTTGTACGTATATATTGGTTCTTGTCGTTTCTTTATATGTCTTTATGTGGACTCACATCCGGAGTCCGCCATGTTTGTTGTGGATATTTCAGGAGACACACGTATTTATTTCTCAACTCAAACACCGATGCTACTAATGTAACAGAGAGAGGTTGACGCACATGAATGCACACACGCAAATATAACGTTTATAGATTGAAGATGGAAAACACGATCTTCCGTGAAAGTTACAAACTGTGTCAGCGCTATTAATAGGAAAGAATCTAGAACAATGATATATGAAACCTGAGACGGCTGATGGATAAAGAATAAATTTCAAATCGGGTTGGCGAGGACTTGTTTATAAACAAATGTAAAAAGGCAGGAGGCGATGCTTAATTTGGGTCATTAAAAAAAAATAGACGAAAATAATACTTTTGATAAAAATGTATTGAAGTAAATTGGAACGGGGAGGTAAGATCAGTGTATGTTTACCGCTAGCGAAATCGATTCTAAACATAAGTTGTATCCGCTGAATTTGGTCATCGAAAAGACAATTGAAATGAACATTGAACTAATTAATTTTATCCACTAAGAGATTTGAAATAGATCTGAATTTAAACTTTGCTTATGGCGACACTCGTGTTAAGCGCGTGAACAACCTGGCTTATAACCTTCGGTTCGCTATATAAACGCGAGTTTTGCTGAGTTGGGGAGACTTGGGCGTTAGACGAGAGTGATATTGAGAGAGAGAGACTGTCGTTGCAGTGAATCGGTCCAGTGGCGAGTCAGAGATAAGGACTTCAAGAAATATCATCGTCGTTGTAGCAGTCGCATTGAAAAGTCGCTGAAACTTGACGTTTGAAAAGCTACACTTCCACGTAGGGCTGGAATTACGAGTCACATACCCTTCCAAGTTGATTTGGAACGAGTTAATCACACACACACCTCTCTCTGTTGGTATAATTGGTAGAGGAAGGGTCCTCTGTTCTTATGTTAATTGCTTTTCTATCCTTTCTGTAAGCTCTTTCTACTGTTGTTGTTTTCTTATATAAAAGACATCAATATTTTACCCATTGTTGTTCGGTTTCTGCAGATATTATTTCCTTGTTTGCCACATTCTAATTTTCCTGCCGCTCACCCTCACAGCCGTGCCTACATCCCCAATCGACCGCGAACATATGGACAACATCCCGCTTACTGGATCTAAAAGCTAACACAACGTGGGCAGCAGGCGGAACTTGGCCAGCGAGCGGTCGAACAATCTACGGGTACTCAGGGAGCGTGCGGCCAACTACCCCTGAGTTCGGTTCAGACCGAGTGGGCGCCTCAACCCAAAGAGGAAGTCGCCGGAGGTTGAGGGGCTGAAGGGATGAATGGTAGACTAACGCCCGCAATAAGTTGGGAAGCACATAACCGGCCCGCAATAAATGAACTATAAATTAGAGATATCATAATCAAATACGTATGAAACCTGAAATATCTGGCAAATGCTTTAATATAGAACGGAAAATGTGACATCGTAATCCGAAGGCACATTAGGAAGAAGAAAAATTCCTTCCAAAACCTAAACAAAGTATTAAGAAACTGGAAAATCTTTTCAGAAATAAAGAAAAATGTACTGAGCTGTTATTTAATATTGGTCCTCCTATATATACTGGAAAATCCTCTCACAGATGAAGAAGAGCCTTGAACAGAAATGTCGTGCTACAGAAGGATGCTGAGAACATATAAGCAACGACGAAGTTTTAAAGAAAATGGAGACAAAAAGGATACTTATACAGAATCAGAAAAAAAAGACATTTGGAATATCTTGAGTACATAATGAGAAAAGAAGGCTTGGAGAATTAAATATTCACAGGACGCATTGAAGGCAAAAGAGATAGAGGAAATCAGCGCATAACCTACATAACGAGCTTGTGTAAATGGTTGTGAGGACAGGGTTTAGAAGAAATAACGAAAGGACAAATATTGGTAAGAATTACAAAGGGAAGGAAGTTGTGGAGAGCCATGATCGCCCACATCTTGAAGGGACATAGAAGGGGAAGATACTTATTGCTACGAATGAAGACGCACTTAAAATATTTTAAAAAGAGGACGAATGAAAATATAAATAATTAATATGTTGCAAGATATTTTCGTGAACCTTGGTGTTTTCTGATCTATTCCATCCCAAGCTAAAGAATCTGGAGTAATTTGATTTTCAAGTTAGAGACATTCTTGGCTTAATAATTCAATTGAAAACTTCAGGCTTGTTACTCTGTTGTTTTTGTTGTGCTCTTCATCTTCCTCTTCTTCTTCTTCTTCTTCTTATTATTATTATCTCATATGTTATTTTGCTTGCTGATGTTACTTAGTACGACTCTTCTTGTAGAACTGGTTTGAGTTGCTCATCTTCTTTCTCCAACGAAAACAAATACAAAAAAAAAAAAAAAAAAAAGCAGGACAACGCCGGGGCTGATGGCCTTGGTCGTTGAACAGACAAATTAAGTGGCAGACATTTTTTCTACCCTTTTATTTTCTTTCCTGCACAAAGCTCTATATTTAGCCACAGACAATGCGACAAGTGGAAACGTAATGTAATTTAAAGCACAAAAGACTTTTTCATAACAAGTGAATTATTTTTCTATTTGGGGAAATTTTTCATTGAATGATCATATCATCCGACATTTTTTTTAAAGAATCTGTATCGTTGTTTGATCTATGGATGCCGAAATCGAAATATTTTGAACGCAGTTGTATAGTTTCTTTGAACGCAAAAATACATTTGGAATTTCTTGGGCACATAATGAGAAATGAGAGCTTGGAGAAATTGATATTTATTAGAATATATTGACGACAAGAGAGACAGAGGAAACCAGTCTTCAACTACAAATAAAAATACAGGAAATATGCCTTCAAATACAGATAAAATATATCGTTGATAATTTTACTATAAAATGTATTGTTGATAATTTCCCTATAAATAGGTATTGCTGATAATTTTACTATAAAAATGTATTGTGGGTAATTTTACTATAAATAGGTATTGTTGATAATTTTATTATAAAATGTGTTGGTAATTTTACTATAAAAATGTATTGTTGATAATTTCCCTATAAATGGGTATTGTTGATAATTTTACTATAAAAATATGATGTTGATAATTTTACTATAAATAGGTATTGTTGATAATTTTACTACAAAAATATACTGTTGATAATTTTACTATAGAAATGTGTTGTTAGTAATTTTACTATAAAAATATACTGTTGCTAATTTTATTATAAAAATGTATTTTTATACTTTCATAGTGTTTCGCTTTTGTTTGGGAGTTTGCTATAACTGGGACCCTAACAGTTTCTACCACCCCGTGTCAGGGTGAACTTTGGAACAACAAAAATTCAGAAGTGGTTCTATAACCTCCAACCTTCCAATCTTGTTGCCGGATGTAGTTTATCGTCATACCCAAGATTAAAGAATTTGTATACATACTGGAAACAGACTGAATATTAACTTATTCGTATGTATTTGTATATTCTGTTTTACAAAATAAAACAAAATTTGACTGTATATTGTCTGACCAATAATTTGTAACAAATCTTTTTAATCATTTCGCCACAAGCAAAGCAATAAACCAACCCAGGCACAAGGGGTGAGAGAATATGATGGAAAAACACTATTAAGGAGAGAAAACAATAAAAGAGCAGGAATTAAGAAGGCAGAAGATAATGATTTACTAAGATTAACTTAGTATAAGAACAATTGATGAAAATAACAAAGTTCTGTGCCAATGTTTTGAAGACTAAAGATAACGATCGACATTGCATTTAAATCTTTGAAGATCAAAGTTTACTGGGAAGCAAGAAGCTAGAAGAGAGTTCTAGAAGCTAGAAGTGTGATACAAGAAACTGTTAGCATAGAACTTACGGTTTCATCTAGCCATTTCAACTGTAAAATGATGAGACCTTGCCGCCAATCTGGTACCGCGCTTAAATTCATAAAGTCTAGGTACCAAAGAGGAAAATAGTATTTATTTTGAAGAATACAAAAATGTGGCGCAAAGCCTAAAATGGGGATGGGGGAAGGGTTTGTCTTCAATCTGTCTTGTCTTAAACTGAGCTAGCTACTATTACTAACCCAAACATACCACAGTATTCCTTGCACCAAAACAATACATTCTCATGACAGCCACCATAATACCTCAAAGTCTCTATGTAATCCTAACTAGTTCCGATTTGTACAATTTGTCTGGTGGAGGGGGATGAAAATGACAACATTTAAAAAAAGAGGAAAGTTCATCAGAAATACCATGAAAGTATTTATAGAAAAGGCAGAGGGAAGCTACGATACGGCGGCGGTAAAGGAACTGAAGCCGAGATACCAGGTCGGGACCAATAACATTGCAGATTCTACTTTGGATTTTATTTAGAATCTTTAAATACACAGCAGAAACACCAGAGCAGATGTAGAAACAATATTCAAAGTAAGGACGAATGATAGGTTCTGGCGAGAAAAATTGTCTAGCAGGACAGAGTGAACCAACTTTCCTGGCAGTAGACATATCAGTTGATTCAATATAATGTTTTAAAATGGTTTCAATTGATTCAATGTAATCTTTCCACTTCATATAAGCGGAAGACATTAGTCCGAGAAGGTGTAATGAATTACTATTATGGAGGTTACCATCAGCCATGCTGATAGAAGACAAAAAGAGTTCTCTCAGATGATTAAACGAGGGCAGTTTCATTTTGGAGGCATTAAAATTAATAAGCTATTCCTTGCTCTAGTTAGCAAAAGGTTGTAGAACATTTTTGAGATCAGCTGTCAATTTGACCTTATCAAACCGATATGACTTTATTATTAAAACATGAGTAAATAGTTGTGTTACCAGCCTAGACACCGAGTTGAAAAACTGATGATACTAGGAAGGTCGTTGATGAAAATTAGAAACAGTGTAGGTCCAAGGAGAGAGCTCTGGAGGATATCTGCATGAATACAAAAAGATCTAGAAGAGTGGCTATTCAAGATAACTTTCATTTCACAATTTGATAAGAGATACTGATTTTTTTTCAAAAATTCGTACATAACCTTGTGAAGAAGACTGACATGTCAAATTCTGTCAAATGCCTTCGAGATATCCACAGCAATAGCTGAGCTTCACATTTTTTACCTAAAGCTTGATAGACTCTCTCAGCAGTAATCGTTAATACATCAGCTGTTGACCTAGAGAAGTGGAAGCCATATTACTTATCTGAAAGAAGACTCTACGAAGTGAGATGGAAATTCATAGTTGATTAGATCCCCTCTTTATGTGCCAAGTCCCTTCATGACGTAGGCGATCATGGCTCTCCACAATTTCTTGTCCCTTGCATCTCTAAATTCTGCATTTTCGTTATTTCTAAACACTGTTCCGCCATCCATTCTCAAGGTCGTCAAGTATGCTATACACTGTTTTCCTCTGTCCCTCTTTCCTTCAATTTGTCCTGTGATTATCAGATTTTCCAACCTTCCTTCCTCATTATATACCAGAGAAATTTAAACGGCCTCTTCCTGATGTTAAGTATAAGTTTCCTTGTATAGCAATTTCCCTGCTACACATTAAATGTACAAGGTACATCAAGAAATCTTTTGATGCACATATTATTCTTCCTTATTGCTATGTGTCCCAGCCAGCAACATTTTTGTCGCTTAAACACTTCTATATTTATCTGGCAGGTACTACGATGTGGTGTAATGAGGAATGCTGTGAGTCTCGTTAGCCATTACTACTGAGTAGTAAATAAACCCAGGCCTTGTACAAGTTGAATATCATTATAATATATAAGGAAGACATTTGTGTCACTAACACACAAAACAGAGAATGTCTCATATCAAAAATATTTAACATCGAAAAACATAAGAAAAATTAATTTCTTTTAATAATATGTGGAAATATCCACTCTTTGCCTGATGAAGGTCGCGAGACCGGAAGCTCGTGTAGCAAAATTATGGAAAATAAAGCATAATATATTTCTTTAAAAAAAAAATCCACATTACAACTAAAAAACGTTTGCGGTTTCTTTCTTCTTTTTAATATACACACTTTCTCTTGTTGGAACTATTATAACCTCTTCCCCCCTATATATATATATATATATATATATATATATATATACACACATATACCTACGTTTGGTGTGTGACTTAAGTTTCGTTGGTTACCTAACTCGTCGTGGACAAGATATAGCTTAAAAATAAGTTACAGGTTATTTAAAATATTTTTAGTTTGTAAGAATTTTTTTTAGAGATAATGATTTACTGATACAAATCCTACTATTTCATCTATAGCTGGGGGAAGAGGTAGATTCATACCTTTCCTAAGGGTATTTGCGCGTAAGTGAATAGAACGAACCCAATGGGAATCGGAACTCGACTTTCCGATTAACAATTTCGATCCATTATCCATTACACCACCCGCACATCCAAGCTTACAGCACTTCGTATACCAAAGCGGTCACCTAACTAGGTGCTGACCAGATTCGACGTTGCTTAACATCGTACGAGAACCGGTTTAGCACTTCAATTTATCATGATTAACAATGTTGACAGATCATGAGTGTGGTCACCTATAATTTGAACGAATTTGCTGCTTTTTGAAATTGAACCTTATAGTTTGCAGAATCAGAAAACCTTTTTTTAGGAGTACGCTGACAAATACAATAATATATTATTTATATTTCGGACTAATATCCTCATCTTTGTCATTATCATAACGTTTCAACCGATGTACCCTTCAGCCTTCTTCAGGTGTCGATCCGGGTAACCTTCAGGGAGTTTCAAACTGAACCCTTTATTGAATCTTCGGTGGTAGATTGTTCTTATTCTAATATCCATGGTTAGGGATACCTCGTCTTTTTTTTTTTTTTTTCGTACTGTTCAGTTATTTCTAGTCCTGTTTCCCACTGAATACGAGTTTTCCTACCCAGCCCAGGGATTGAACTCGCATTTATTAGGTTGGTGCGAAAATAATGTCATTTTTTGACATAAAAACATATGTGAGAAAACGACATTATTTTTGTACCAACCTATACTATCAAATTCAGGAACTGACGCTTTACTCTCTTAGGGACAATCCTGAACCAAGAAATTTGAACCTTAAAGCTAATGTCCCTAACGTCTGCCTGCTGTTCCCTTCGTCGTCGATCTTAAAACAAGATGAGATATCCCTAAACATAGACAGCAAATTGGGGAAAATCTATACTCATGGATTAAAGAACAGGCTTCATTTCGCTTGTTTTTTTTAGCCTCACAAGTTTACGCATCTGCTGGAATTCGTTCCTGTCACAATATGTCGGCCGCGTTCAACGAGTCTATGAAATACGAGTTAATTGCCTGCAGTGCAGAATTCCATTATATGATAAACGGCGCAGGTCATTGTTTTATGTAAATGTTAAACGGTCAAGGATTTTCTCATGTCTTGCTGTCTACATCGAACAGTGGCTTGTCAAAATAGATACATTTTGCATATATTCTGACACACACACACACACACACACACACACACATCTCTCTCACACACACACACCTCTCACACACATACACCTCTCTCTCTCACGCACGCATTTCTCTCTCACATACCCTTCTCTCTCTATTTCTCTGTCTCATACTCACACATACACAGACAATCATACACACACTCATATCTCACACACACACCTCTCTCTCAGTCTCACACACACACATCACACACGTACCTCTCTCTCTCACAGACACCCCTCCTTCTCACATAGATACCTCTCTCTCTCACATATCCTTCTCTCTCTTTCCTGCCTCACACACACACACACACACACACACACACGCGCGCGCGCACATAGACAAGGGACGCTCCAAAAGTAATGTTTCCTATTTATTTCCACGAAATCTATTAGGTAGCATCATAATGTCATAAATAATTTCCGCTTTTATTTAACAACGTTGTTCTCCCCAACTCAATTATATTTATTTATCTTTTTTTTATCGTTTCACTCTAATCAAGGCGACATTGCCGCTAGAACGAAGTGGGCTGGGTACAGCGAATGAATGAGAATGACAAAACTTTAAAGAGGAGAAGTGAACAAAAAGGACAATAACGGAAGAGGATTCAAGAAGACAGAAGATAGCGATTGGTTATCAGAGAGAAAGAAACCAGAAGGGAGTTCCACAAGCGAGAAGTACGAATAAAAAAAACCGTTAGAGTAGAAGTTGCAGTCGTATCTAGCTAGTTCAACAGTAAACGGTGAGACCTAATTGCTAATCTAGTAGCACGCTTAAATACATCTAGTCGGGGTACCAGGGGAAAAATCTCATCAGAGGAATTTCCAGTATTTACATTATGCGGACTATTGTCCTCATCTTTGTCGCCATATTTGTCACAACGTTTCGGCCGTTGTACGCTCCGGCCTTCTTCAGGTGGTTGGAATTTCGAACTGAACCCTTTATTTCGATCCCTGGGGTAGACTGTTCTAGTTCCACGTGCCATGTTTGATGGATGTCAGTTATCAGTTATCTCCTGCTAATTTTCCATCTGAAAGTTCTCCACTGCTTTAACCGGGTATTGAACTCACACTTTTTGGGTCTGTCACTGGATCTAACCAACGTCTTTATCCACTGTGCCATGTGTCCTTGAGGATACATGGCACAGTGGATAAAGGCGTTGGTTAGACGGCCGAAACGTTGTGACAAATATGGCGACAAAGATGAGGACAATAGTCCGCATAATGTAAATACTGTACATAATACCTCATCTCAGAAATATAGACAGACTCAGAAGAATTTCCATGAAAATATTTGCAGAAAAGACAGAGGGAAGCCATGTCACATAGGTGATAAAGAGACTGAATTTGAGATGCCTGGTCAGGGTTGATTTAAATGAAACAAAAGTGTTAAAACAATGTATTGAGATTAAAGAAAGCGGAAATGAAGAATTCACAACTAAAATGGAGGCCAATGACCGTTTAATTAATCTTCTCCCTTTATATATTTCAGACATTCACATAGTATCCATTATTCATTGATTTCTCCTGCTATTACATATATCGCTTTTTGCTCTTTATATTTTAATGTTAAAATGTTATGTTTAATATAACAGTGAAATGATAATATCTCTCGGAAGAAAAAGATTAGCAACAGGACCACAAAGATGGCGATGAAAAAGTCTGTTTCAAGACTAAGTTGAATCTGTAGAATTTAATAAACATAGATGAAAGAAATTCATACTGCTAGTTGAAAAACTAGTGAAATTAAGATGAAAAAAATCCTAAACAAAAATTAATAATGGCTGACAATGCTTCATCTAATAATAAAAATTTAAGATATTATTACTACTAATACTACGAGATGAAAAGCAAGTGAAATTAAGATGAAAGAAATCCTAAACAAAAATGAATAATGCTTGACAATGCTTCATCTAATAATAAAAATTCATGATAATATTACTACTAATACTACTATATAAAAATAAATGAAAGTTATATGAAGAAGATATTGGTTGATGACGTGTTTAAAAATTAAAGATAATAATACGACGTTCAATATTTCTTTTTTTTTTAATTATTAGAAATTATTTATAAAGAAAAAATTGTTATGAAATTTTGAAAAATGTCAAAAATACAGATTATCAGCAGATAAGAAAAATGACCTTTTAATCTCATCTTGTTTAATCACGACTTTTAGGATATTCTTTAAGGAAAATGATTGGCATCATATATATATATATATATATATATATATATATATATATATATATATATATATATTTGATTTTGAAATTAGCAGCTTTTAATTTTAATATTAAATTTTATCATATAATTTAGTAATTATTGGTTAGAATAAATTCTTTTTTAATACTACCCATATTTTAAACATCTGAATAGATATTATAATATAACTTCGTTGTCAAGTTTTTTGAATTTTGCTATACTTGTATTTTGATTGGTCAATCTAGCTTTTGTAACAACGTTTTCCCCTTGCGAAGGATTGTTAATTAATTTGAAACTTTTAAAACCATTTATTCAACATCATCACTTGATAAGACACCGAGGGTGTTGAAACAAAATGGCTATTTTTGTAGTGATTTTATAACATATTTATGTTATAAATTTTTAAAAAATAAATAATTATATATATATATATATATATATATATATATATAAAACGATGTAGCTGTTGGGGAGATGAGAATCGAGTAAGAATAGACATACTATGAATCGTCATATAACTAAATACCCTTAGGTAATACAAAACTCGTCTTTTGAAAATTTAAATAAAATTTTACCTTGGGGTATTTTTGTATAATTAATGATATCATCTGAAACGCAATGAGTGCCGCTAACTTAGAGATTTTGATCGAAAGTGATGAAACATTCTTCAGAATATGGGCGGTCATGGCTCTCCATAACTTCTTATACTTTGTAACCGTTAGTAAAATTTGTTCCCATATTCTCCTTCTTAGGCCTTATCCTGCCATCCATGTTCGTTATGTAGGTTACTGGATATTTCCAGCACCCATTCCTTGTCTCCAATATGTCTTGTGAGTTTTAAATTCTGTAAGTTCTGTTATTTCATCATGTGTCTCAGAAATTTGTTTTTTTTGTTCACATTTTCCTTAAAATATTTTCGTTGTTAAAATCCTCTGTTCGTAGTATTCTCAACTTTCTTCTATGGAACCAAATCTCCTGATATCTCCTCTTCGTCTATGAGGAAATTCTCCAGCATTCACTGCCATATATGAGGATTGATATTACATAGAAGTTTAGCACTCTGTTTTTATTGCTCCAAGTCTCATCTTTGTCCGTGAGGAAATTGTCCAGCATTCACTGTCATACAGGGGGATTGATATTACATAGAAGTTCAGCACTATGTTTTTGTTTCTTTTGTCTCAAGTCTCGTCTTCATTTGCGAGGAAATTGTCTAGTATTCACTGCCATATCGAAGCATTGTTACTACATAGAAGTTCAGCACTCTATTGCCTCGAGTCTCATCTACATCTATGAAGAAATTGTCCAGGATTAACTGCCATATTGGAAAATTGATATTTCATAGAATTTCAGCATTCTTTTATTTGTTTCTGTTGCTTCATGTCTACTCTTCATCTGTGAGGAAATTGTCCAGAATGCATTGCCATATTTTAGAGGATTGATATTAAATAGCAGTTCAGAATTTTTCTCTTATGTTTCTAACGCAATTTTCCCGTTTCTTAATACTTTGCTTAGCTTTTGGAAGTTTACTTGCGCTATGCCAATGCACCTTCGGATTTCGGCGTCATATTTTTCATCGTCTGTTATAACAGTTTCCAGGTAGTTAAATATCTATCCTTGCTTGATTCTGACAATTCCAATTCGTAGCTCCAGTTGCTAATGACCATACCTTCTGTCATTCTTACAATTGATAGTTAGTCCTTTTTTCACGCTTTCCTTTACTAGCTTGTTTAGCAGTTCCTGCAGTTTTATTTTTGTCTCTGCCATCAACACTGTGATATCTCGCATTCACAAGCGGTCACCCATCTAGATACTGATCCAGCTAGATGTTCCTTAACTTCGATGATCGTATGAGAACATGATATGGCCGTAAAACTGAAAGTAGTACAGTATATAACTGCAGTTCCTAATATCAAATAACCAATACCATTTAGTGCCCCCGGAATGTTTACTGTGAACAGACAGCCTGCATGCGGATAGAAAATGAATTGAACAAGAACACAAGAAAAGAAAGGGGCATAAGACAAGTGAGGATCTCTTCATAAAAAAAAAAAAAAAAGAATATGTTGCGTTGCATCTCAAACCAGACACCAGCTTCCTTGCAGCTTCTTCCGGTGAAACGCTTGTCAGCTAAAAATGACCCTTCGGCCAGAATCGTTTACCCATGAGTGAAAAACAAAACAATTTCTATCAGTAAACTAGATTTTATTCTTGGTTGGTGTTATGGTCCGGTTCCTTGTAACACGGTGATAGTCCAAGGTAGAACCAATAAAGAAGAACTCGAACACGGGTATGGAATAACACAGATATATTACAAACAGGAATATATACAGAGAAGTAGAAAATATTAGTACGAACAATCAGGTTTAGTAGAGAGAACAATGTAGTCTCGACCAGTATCACTATTCCAATGTCTTACAGTAATTGTCTGAACGCGACTCTGTTTTGGACTGCCTCTGACTCGACTCTTGACTCGATTTGAACTACTGACTTCCCTTGAACTACTCCTGAGGCGCAGTATTTATTAAGTATGGAATAGTCCATTATTATTATTATGGCTCAGATCCCATAACAGTTTGTAACCTACTGCTATAAGCAAGCGAAGTAGAGAGGAGGTGTAGGTGAGGGAGAGGTGCAAGGTTGAGCGGTCGTTTACCTTGTCCGTCCTCCGAGGCCCGATTTATTTCTTGTGTGCCTTTTCGCAGGATGGCCACTTTTATAGATATCGTTTTTCTCTGTCTTGTCATCTTCGCCTAAAAAAAAAGTAATTAATCTTCCTTCCGTGACTTTCTCTCTGAGCCTCTTGCACTGTACTTTGAAGTCGACTCTACTTACTGATAACCATCGGTCGAAAATAAATGTTCTGGATCCAGTTTTACGACAGGCCCCGCTATTTTCAGTTTAACAAAACAGCTGACTCATATTGCTGCAAATATCAATAAACTTAAAAAGTCATAAAGTTTATTTTATTTTCCAACAATATTAACTTAACGAACCCATAGCACCAGAAAGAGTGCCAGATTGAGCAATACAAATGGAGAAAGACGTCTACCTAAGTTTCGTAGACTATGCAAAAGCATTTGAAAAGGTAGGCACAAAGATCTATTTGAACTGCTAGGACAACTTGATTTGTTTAATAAAGATGTTAGAATAATGTAGAATATATATTAGAAACAAACCATTTGCATACGGATAGAAAATGAACTAAGTTTCGTCTGGTTCTTCTGCTATTTAGAGATTCTAGATAATGTCCAAAGAATAATCTGCAATGTTATTGGTCCTGACCTGGCATTTCGGCTTCAGTTATTTCCCCATCATCGTAACGAAGCTTCCATCTGCCTTTTCTATAAATACTTTTATAGTAATTGTTCTTATGAGCTTTCCTCCTTGGCACCTAGAGTTTATGAATTTATGTGCAGTACTATATTGGCAACAAGGTCTCATCATGTTACAGCTGAAATGGCTAGATTGTAACCTTAAGTTCTATGCTAATAGTTCCTTAACTCGCACTTGTCGCTTCCGGCTTCCAAGTCTACTTTGATTTATGAAAACGTAAATGCAATATCAATCGTTATCTGTTGTCTTCTTAATTCTTGTTCTTTTATTGCTCTTTCTACTTAATAATGTTTGTTTTTTATGCATATTCTCTCATATTCAGTAACCCCTTTCATCTTAGTGGCTTTATTTCGTTGGTGAAATGATTTTTTAAAAAGTGCCTACAAAGAGACATTATACAAAAATCTGTCTGCTCATTGAATTTATTTAACCTTAAAAGCAAGGAGATCTCAAGGGAACTACCAGAATTTATAATTTGTGGGCACAGTCTTAACATAAGATATGCAGATGATATTGTATTTCTGGCAAACAAAGAGAAAAAAATCTGTAGGAACTCTTAGATAAGGTTGTAAAGGAGAAGAAGA
>OZ010602.1:82065879-82320879 GCA_963932145.1 Acanthosepion lycidas | reverse complement strand
ATACTAACAGCAAACCGCCTGCATACGGATAGAAAATTAAACCAAGTGCACTCAAAAATGGGCGTAAGACAAGGATGTGTCTTCTCACCGGATTTATTTAACCTTTACAGAGAAGCACTTCTAAGGGAATTAGATGTTCTACCAGGATTTATTATTGGTAGGAACAATCTATGGGTTAATTAGTAAGACTTGTATCGCTAAAACATTATTAACTCAAAAAATATATCTTATAATCTAAAAACATTTTCTGGCTTTAAATAATCGGCAAAAGGTTGATAAGCCGTAGAAAATTAATCAATCAACCAAATACTGATTAGTGACACGAGTATGTCTTTTAGATTTATTTACATTCTCTGAATTATAAATGCACAGAAACTACAGTGGGCACAGAGTGAGGGATCTGTTTATATATTGTGTGTAATATAGAATCGTCCCCCACTTTATAGTCACATTATAATTTCTTGTTTATCAAATTCTGATTAGGTATGAATCCACTCCTACCCACAATTATGGATTAATTAGTAGGATTTGTACTAGCATATCATTATCTCAAAAAAATTATTACAATCTAAAAATATTTTCTGGCTTTAAATGGTGGATGAGTCATAAGATATAAAATAAATGCATCAATAAAACAAGGTAGTGCTTTCAAACCTAACTCAACAATTTAAAGAAGGAGCAAGGATTGCTTTTCATTTATTCTTCCTGGCGCGTTTTTGTCTACATCTTCGATATTGAAGTATTGATGGCGGACAGTAAGTCTGATTATGGCAGCTGACAAGATACAAATATTGCCAGGATCGCCTTCAGCCAGATTGTAACACGTGACTCATGAAGAGACAGTATGGAGTCGGTACAAAGAAGAACATGGATTAGAAGAAGCAATAATCCTCTTTTGGCGGACAACAACACTCCGATCGATACGAAACGAGAATTAATCAATAAAAACGAAAGAAACTTTAACATACAATATAGATATTTTATATATGTTTCTGTCATATGGATATGTGTGAGTGTGTGTAAATAATGGTAGCCTTATTTACAGAAAAATCTATATATCCTTTCATCATAAGTGGTTTATATATATATATATATATATATATATATATTTCATATGCGCGGTACTTAGTGGAAAGCGTTCAATATCAGTGATAGAGCTAACATAGTAAGTTGTATAGATATGAGTTTGTGGCCTTGGGTTTCCCACTTTTGCAGGTTGTCTGATGATCGCAAAAGCGTGAAACTTATATCCATACAACTTACTATATATATATATAGTTTTAAAGTGTGCTATATTTATGGAATAAAGTGCTCAATATCAGCGTATGTAAATATAAAAATGAATATGAAGTCAATACTCAGAAGCGACAGACCGTTTCATGCTATACACAATTGTCAGGCCGCGAGTGTTGGGCGTTTTCTCGACTATTTATATATACAAGTCAGTAATGCATTGAGGGTAGTTTATTCTGGCGGTTTATTTTGGCGGGAGTGGTTTGCTTATTCCTTTATTTATTTGGGTTAATTTATTTTTCTTGTTTTTATTTATTTTTATTATTATATATTTATTTATTCTTTTCGGTTTTCGATGTTTTATTAACGTAGTAAAATTTAAAAATTTATATATATATATATATATATATATATATATATATATATATATATAGTTAAATTCCCAGATCAATTCTGTGGACAAGACAGATTGGTATAAATAAAATGACGTCGGCAAAATCTAAGATCTTTTTTCCAATTGTCATTTTATTTATACCATATATATATATATATATATATATATATATATATATATATATATATATGCAGTGCTGTTCGATAAAAGTGACTCATCTTATCCTTTGAATTTAGCTCAACTTTCGTTTCATCGGAGAAGAGAACATTCTTCCAGTCTTCTACGGTGAAATTTTTGTAATAGTGAGCCCATTCAAGTCCCTTGGCTTTGTTGGCTTTGCTTATTAGCGGCTTAAGCCTTCGTGTACAAGATTTGTAGCCTTGTTCTGATGGACTGTTGAAGAGGCAAGATTAACACCTTGCTCTTCGCTTAGACTGGCTGCGATTTCTTGGCAAGTTATAGTCCTATTCTTCACAACTTCTCTCTTGATTACCCTGCCAGTTCTGTCATCAATCTTTTTCTTTCGTCCCCTTGTTTCCTTCCTAGGAACAGGAGTGGCATCATTATGTGCCCTAAGCACTCGAGAGACAGTTGATTGCGAGGTTATAGCGATTTCTGCAATTTTTCTCGTAGGCTTGCCTGCTTTTGAGAGGGCAATAATAGATGCCTTAAGTGGTTTTGATGCGTGTTTATACCCTTTCGTCTGGTTAGTGACTTGAGTGGCTATTTTAAGCTGTTTTTATACTGTATAAGGCTTTCTGAAATATTCTGGAATACTCTAGATTTAATTTAAGCTGTTCTAGAATTCTCTAGAATATTGTTCTGAGTGTATTGTAAAATAGTTTTCAATATTTTGTCAAAAGTTCTTTAAATTTACCAGTTTAATCATTAGAATGCGATATCTGAGTCACTTTTTTTGCACAGAGTTTTTTTCCTGAATCTCATTTATATCCAAATTTATAATTATCAATAGAATACCTTAGGGTGAATAAACTTTTTTCCTAGGTGGTCGGGAAGGGGTCTTTATATTAGTAAGATTAAAAATTATTTTAACCCCCAAAACAATAGACAAAAAATATTTTTAGTAAAAAAAATCAGGTGAGTCACTTTTATCGAACAGCACTGTATATATCCGAATGTCAGTATGTCAGTGTGTCACACTTTTTCAACTTTACTCCTAGAGGCCGTAGCCCAACATATACCATTTTGGAATCAGGTTTGGTGAGCTAATGAAAAACATTCCGGGTCGGATCTGGATCAGCATTGATAAAAAACAATGAAAGGGACACAAATCTTTAACTTTCAATAGCTCATGTTCAAATGAGAACTTTACTGTTCTCAAATTGTTTCAAAATTGTTCTCAAAGTGTTTCAAAACAAAATTGTCCGTGTTTTCAACTTTACTCCTAGAGGCCGTAGACCAACATAACATACCATTTTGGAATCAGGCCGACTCCATGAGCAAATATAAAAACATTCCAGGCCGGAATCGGACCCTCAATCCCGAAATCTGGATTTCCAAGTTTTCATTAGTGTGTTTTTTGCGAGGAATCTTTTTGTAAGATAAATTTTTTATAACTTGGTAATAAATTTGGAAATAATCGAAATTAATTGCAAAATTCAGTGAAAGTCACCTATAAAATAAAAATAATTGTTTGTACGGAAAGTAAGGACCTACGTACATCAAATTGGCTTTAAATTAAGTGGCGGCAGAAGAATTATCGTTGAACTTTTAAATTGTAAGCTAAAATATTAATGCAATATTAAAATGCAGGGATCAGTTTTGAGTTCTTCTGTAGTTTATTAGTTGTCTATCGCGTCTACTCTTCCCCTACCCTATTGTGATGAAAGTCCAATCAAGAGCCATCCGCAGGAGCTAGCTTAAATGCCGCCCGATAGGGTGATTTTTAAGCTAGTATATATATATATATATATATATATATATATATATATATATATATATATATAAAGCGATATAAAATTTTTATATCAATAAACAGTATTTAGAAAAATATTTTGACAGACTGTAAAAAAGTATTTGTGACGCGTTTTAACCGTTAGGATTTCATCGGACTGGGCTTTTTTGATATTGTCACGTCTGTTTGAAAATTTTTGAAAGAATATTTTTTTTAAATAATATTTTTTGAATGAATATTTTTTCAAACTAGCCAAATTCATTTGTATTTATTTTCTCTTTTTTTTTGGGGGTGGGGGACTACCAGCGTCTCTCTTTTCGTGCTCGTGTTACACGTGGTAACATCAACAAAGTCCAGTCCAGTTTCATGAAAGGCTAACGGATGAAACTTTATTCCAATTTGTCATATATATATATATATATATATATATATATATATATATATATATATATAAGGCAAAAAGGAAGCTTTTCTTTGCGAACGCATTACATAAGTTAAGTAAATAACTAGATAAAACAAATCATATTTTACCATCTGTTATAAAGTTCGTTTAAGACTCGTAGTTCTGGTTAATAATACTGTCATATAAAGTACCATAGTCCAGTGCGGCAATGTGTACGACTCAACGCTACGCCTTACGACCCACTTTGCAATGACCGTACCTATGAGCAGACGTTCTACTCGTAGGGGATAGACGAATCCATGTTCAACACTTATTGTTGAGAAGGTCGGTCATCTTTCTACACAACACCTCCTTATATATATATATATATATATATATATATATATATATATATATATATATTACAACACATTTGTTTTTATTTACAATTTTTTTTTTTTTAATAAAAGTGTTTAAATTTTATTAGAATGTTCCAAATTAGGATTGGGTTGTTTTTTTTAGAACGTTCCAGATTAATTTTATGATTACTTTTAGGAATGATTAAAAGTATTGTGTCATTCTTTTTCTCTCAACTCTCATTTAAACATTGACAAAAGCAAAATAATTGATCAAGACCTCTGTAAACGTATTGTTGATCTTTATAAAAAATGGACTTAGTTATAAGAAGATATCTAGTCAGTTAAATGTGCCATTGGTACGATAGTTCGTCACTGGAAGACGTGTCATTCAATTCGACCCACCAAAAGCTCTGGTCCTCCTAGAAAGTTAACGGAACGTACGGCAGGATTATTGTCGAGAAAAGTTGACAACGCGACCTGAGTTACGCTTAAAGAGCATCGGGGAGGACTAGAAATAAGTGGGGAGTAAAAGTGAAGCACAGATACAATTAGTCGTTCACTTTGTCGATATGACATTTTTTGAGGACTTCAAGGGAAAAAAAATAACACGTTCTTGCAAAACTGGTTTTTGCAGACGAACATTTTATCAAACCTGCAGCATTTTGGGAAAATGCACTTTGGTCAGACGAAACGAAAATTGAACTTTTGGCAGAAATGCTGTGGCAAAGGTCTGGAAAAAGAAGGGTACTGATTATTCACCGAAGAATATTTTACTAATCGTCACCATTAGTTACGGATATTTGTTTCTAGTTATGAGCCTGTATGCCAAGCTCGTAAACGTAACTTGTCACAAAATTGCTATCACTATTTCTGAAACGCATAACCTACCACATAACTGTGCTCATATCCATTGTTTGGTCACCATAAACGTTTATCAAGGGTTGTTAGATGGCAATGGGTGTAATTTTCTTCGCATGAAGGAATTAAAACTTCTGCTGTGTATGAACTCATGTCAGATGCCATTTTGCCAGACAGCTCTCTGTAATAATGTAAAATAAAAATAGGCGTTATTGGCAGAATAGTTGAAACTTTACTGTCATACTAGCAACATCTGCATTGCACATTATGAGCTAACTTCATAAAATAAAAAGTATTACTTTTGTAATACTCCATACTCATGTATGTGTATGGGGGTATAGACTTCAATACCACATGGTGACTGGGAGTTCCCCGTGTGAAGCGATCATAAGAAATTGTCGTCTTGCAATATTGATTTCTATGACAATTTTCAAATAAGATGTTTTCTAGCGGGATCGAAACCGTGCATAATCTGTTCGATGTTCACCCTTTGTCTGTTTTTTGCTCAAGTAATTTTGTCCGGCTATTGAAGTTAAAAAAAAGAAATAAACAACGCCAGGACGTAGCCAACAAAATCTCGTCTACCAGCCAGTTCTTAATAATGACTGAGACAGTCGAATGTACTTGAGCAAAAACAGTACAACTTGAGCTTTGGACAGTTTATTCATAATTTTTTATCCTGACATACAACATCTTATTCGAAAATTGGAAAATACAAGGTGTCCTAAAAAATTTTGACATCATTTCGCAGGCCAATAATTTTAGCAATTATTGTTGAAATACACTATTTACACTATTCGGACTATTGTCCTCATCTTTGTCGCCAAATTTATTACAACGTTTCGGCCTTTCAGTATCTGTCTATATTTTTGAGATGAGGTATTATGTACATTATTGACATTATTCGGACTATTGTCCTCATCTTTGTCGCCATATCTATTACAACGTTTCGGCCTTTCAGTATCTGTCTATATTTCTGAGATGAGGTATTATGTACATTAGTTACATTATTCGGACTATTGTCCTCATCTTTGTCGCCACTTTTATTACAACGTTTCGGCCGTTGTACGCTCCAGCCTTCTTCAGGTGGTTGGAATATCGAACTGAACCTTTTATTTCGCTCACTGGGGTAGACTGTTCTAGTTCCACGTGCCATGTTTAATGGATGTCAGTTATCAGTTATCTCTTGTTAATTCCCCTCTGAAAGTTCTCCACTGCCTTAACCGGGTATTGAACTCACGCTCTTTGGGCACTGGTAAAAATGGTTTCTGAAGACGTTAGGTTTATAATACCCAGAAATTCATTCACGGATGTTCTCATGGACAAATGGCACAGTGGATAAAGGCGTTAGTTAGATCCAGTGACAGGACTCAACGAAACGTTGTAATAAATATGGCGACAAAGAAGAGGACAATAGTCCGGATAATGAGAATGTACCAGAGAGGTGGATCGGGCGTGGTGGAGATGAAGACAGTTTTCTGATGAAATGGCCGCTGCGGTCACCGAACCTGTCCCCGTGTGATTTATTTTTATGGGGATATGTGAATGATATGTGAATGGACTGGTCTATGTCTCCCATCTTCCTGCCATCATTGATGAACTCAAGCAGAGAATCACTTCCGCACTGGACAATGTTACCGGTGACATGCTACAGCGTGTTTGGCAAGAGCTTAACTACCGATTTGACGTTTGCTGTATCACAGGCAGTGCACATATTCAACACTTATGAAATCGGCCCCATAATACATTAATGATGTTCAACACTTAAACTCTTCAATTTCACTGAGCTAGACTTAGTAGCTTTCAAGATAATTGCTTTTAAAATGATGTCAAAGTTTTGGGGCGACCCTGTACAATAAAACCGTAAACAGACAGATCGTGTCGTTTGAATTGAACAAGACTAGATAGGATGACTTTTTGCTATCTAAATATATCACACACAGACGCACATGATAAAATGAGGAACAAGAAAAAAAACATTATAAATGTTTCATTGTGATTAATTGTGATGAATCATAAATTTGGGTTTAAGTTGGATAATTGTTTCGATTTTTAAATTCTTTGCTTTCATTGGTTGGATAGACGCCACGTGTTGATTTTATAGTTTTAATATGTATATATATAAATATGTATATTCATCGAAGTCATTATATCAGGGCACCGACCAATTACAAAATGTTATTGTATGGATACAGAAGGCGATTATCTACCTTTGATCATGGGTCACGTGACGGCCGCTTAGTGACGTCACTTCATGCAATGACGAAAGCGGCCAGTCGTTTCACTGCAGCCAAAACTGAGATGTTGTCTTCTTTTAGTCTGGGCCAAGGGGCTCGGGCTGAGGCTAAATCTACCCCCTCCAGTAAATGCTACAGCTTACAAGCACATGGCACCGTTTCCCATTGGAAATATATCTTCCTTAGATATAGAAAGAAACTTTGAACTCGCAGTCCTTAATTTGGAAAGAAAAAAAAATCGCCGTTTCCCCTACCATGGAGTAAAAATGTCCTCGCCTGGGACATAACAGTTGAAACCGGCCCATTTAAATTGGGTGTCCCCTAAAAATGGCTTCTTCAGAAGCACAGAATAATTTCTATATATGCAAGACCTTTCCTTTTTTTGTCTTTCCTTACACTCTTCTCGCTGTGTAGATATAAGATATATTTTTCTCTGCATGACACACACACACACACACATATAGTTTTGTGTATGTCTTAGTAGTATAAAAGTCTCTCTAAGAACAAAGTATGTTTGTCGTTCCTTTTACTTTCAGCGATTCCGTTCCGTCCGGGAAAGTACGGATATAATAATGCCCATAATGGGGAAAATAGCCACAATTAAGATAATTGTTGGATTTTAATTAAACTTTCAGGAATTATGAACGAAATCATTTTAAAAATGTTTCTTTTTTAGAAAATTGTGGTAAAATATTTTTTACATTTGATACCCCCCTATTGAATTTTATGAAATTTCGAGAAATTCTTTTTTGTAGGGTTAATGTTTATGCTATGCAAAGGTAATGTTAATGTTTATATTAATTATGAGGACAAGTCCTGCGAGAATTGAAATGATTATTTTTTTTGTCAAACAAGACCCCTAGTTACAGAAAATCTACTCTGAATCGTAAAGTAAAAAAAAATACAATAAAACTAAGGTATTGTTTTATTAGAAATGCTTTTAATTGCTAAAAAATGTATAAAATATATTATGGACATTATTGTCTTAAGAACATTTTTTGCGATAAATAATGAATTATTACAAGAATTTCATTTTTTAAAAACATTAATTGGAATAATTTATAAACTTTTAAATCTTTTAAAATTATGTATAAATTTGTATCTGTCAATTAATATTTCGAAGGTTCTAAAAAGGATAAAATTATTAATTTAATAATCAAAAATCCTTTGGTCTTTCCTCTTAATAATAACATAATTTTGTCGATAAAACTTTGTTTTATTAAGTTTAGGGCATTTTTTTCATCATGGTATGCTCATTTTTTAGCGAACCAATGGATTTACCTATATAAAATGTTCAATTGAGAAAGGAATAAATACAGTTTTCCGATGAAGTCACCAGCATTCTCTCTTTCTGCCAATTTTTGTTCAAAGGTTAGTGTTCCTTTTGACCAAGACCTTTTAAAATGGGACACAGAATTCGATCTCAACGCCGTGACCCTAAACACATTCGTATGTCGATACAGGCAAAATAAGGATTTAACAAGCTATTACTTAAAAGATATCCACAAACAGTTTTTTTTTTCTTTCTATCATTCAAAAATATATTATGCTATTAGTTAAAAGTTTATGATATCTTTGAAAGAAAACTTCAAAGGTTGCCCACTCAGCGGTTATCTGATTTTTTTTTAACTTCGATCATGGACATTTTGTTGGAGACAAAAAAAAAATCTCTTACCAACAACTTCGGAATCGATCTGCTGCAAAACAAGAAACACTAATTGAACCCCACGGCGTTCTATTTGATCGATCGATTGATTCACAGCAGCGTGTGACGGAGTAAAGCTGAGGTTTACCCTATGATACACCCCAGCCAATACTCTGTTACCACGGGTGATTATAACCTAAGAAACGACTGCGGTTAGTTCTATCGGTATCGCTACATTTGCCCCCACGTTGTACTGAAAGATCCACAGAAAGCGACGGTGAATGAGCTATACCCAACCCTGTCGTGATGGGATCTAAGGTAGGGATGTAGAAGTTTTTGGTTGATGCCTCGTTTGACTAGTCTGGTTTGATTATATGCAATAATCGCCGATGGTGTCAACGACTTGTAAAATGTGACCAAACTGGAAGTTTTAACAACGCAGACGCAGAAAGCGTTCAGTAAACCCTAGCCCGCCAGACGAAAAAAAGAAAAAAAAAATGAAAAAAAAAAAAGGGGAGCATGAATGGAAAAAAAAAACAGGGAGAACCAACGAGACAGTCCCAGGACTTCGAAAATATTTACAGGGCTGTGAAAATCCAGTCAGCGTTCAAATTTTGTCCGAAATAACGGATAGACAAATTAAAAATTAGAACTTATATTTGTAAATAAAAATCGCTTTGTCTTATCTATGGGATATGCAGGGTGGTGTAGAGCAAGGTTTTTCAACGTGGGCCATATGTCCCCTTGGGGATCATGAGATATTTTCAAGGGCCACAAGGCCAAGTTTGAAAAATGGGGGGCCACGAGGAGGCACAGAAAATTTAGGCCGCATAAAATATATATGCGGGGTATTTTGTAATTAATAATTATTATTTAAAATAAAATATTAAATTTATTATTAATTTAAATATTAAATTAATCTAAGCCATTTTATTGACAAATATTTTTTTTATTGTAATTTTGTTCATCTGACCTATGTTTTCTCCACCTTGTTTTTCAATTTTGAAAAGCTAAATGTCCTGAACAAAGAGCTCCAAGGAAATGACCCTGTTTTCCTGCAAGGAGGCAATTAACGCATTTAACGGGAAACTAAAGCTGTTCTTGATGAACCGTACGAGATGGGAGTTTGCATAGTTTCCTTCCTTAGCAAATATATCTACCGAGCTGCTTGATGATGACCTAGCAGTGTATGTTGATCATTTTGTTGCATAATGATATGAAAACTCGCTTCTCTGATCTATTCCAAATGACATTGCCTCACAGGTTTGTGGATCCCTTTATTGCTGATAGATCTGAAGTCGATATCACCCTACAAGAAAATTTCATTGAACTTCAAAATAACACAGTAGCTCAAGCGAGGTTCAAGCATGGAAGATACCAGAAGCTGTGGATGAATGAAGACATGCATAAGAAGTACCCACTACTCTGAAAAGATGTGAAATTGCTCTTATTCACTTTTCCCACATCTTACTTGGTTGAGTCCGGTTTCAGTCGCATGATGCATCTGTTGTCAAAGACTCAAAATCGTCTTGCCATAGAAAGAAAAGAGGCAAGAAGTTGGTATGAAGGGCCATAAAGAACTCGCATTGGATTGAAGGGGGCTACGACCAGAATAAAGTTGTAAAACATTGGTGTAGCATAGAAAATGAAATCGGGCGAATAGTGTCGAACCTCTCGGGAATTTTCCGTCTAAGTTAGTTACTTAATCTTTTAATAATTGTGGTATTCTTTAGATCAAAGTTATGGTTGAATTCATTTCTATGTATAAATAATGCATTTGATAAATTATTGGTTACGAGGGCTAATTTACTTTTTTGTCTGGCAACAACCCCTGGATAACAGAAAAAAAGAGTATAAGTCAAAATGTGCAACCTTTTGATATCATTTTTGTGTATATTGTATTTAAACTGAACATAAATTTTAATAAATGTACAATTTTAAATGAACAAACAAATTTAGATTTGAAATTTGATCTTCTTGCTGTTAGCGAAACGACAGGTAGCGAACTAGTGTTTGTGTGGGTATAGGTGATTGTGTGGGGTGTCTCCTCATGGTGTATTATCTCAGGTCTATGCGTTTCCAATAAATTTGTCTATTGGCTTTTGGTCGATTGATTGTACAGAAATTTCCCGAACAGGAAACTTGAGTGGGCGTTAAAATTTGAAGTAAGCGCGTCGCTTTCCGCGAATGCGTACTATTTAGCTTGTTTCGTCTGCTCTTATTTCTGCGCATGCGTTCATATTTGCGAGTAGGTGGTATTCTATCGATTTCTATCGTGTTTTAAATGATTCGCCTGCCATCATATACGAGTGATTATAATCTTATCAGTTCGATTGAAGAGAAACACGCCCAGGCGAATAAGCCAATAAAATTCTGATGTCATTTTCGATTCGAACGGATTCTTTCTTCTCTCTCGTTGCGGAATATGAAGGCGTTATTAGTCTCTGTGATAGATTAATTCGCGTTTAAGAAGAAAAGCTTGCAGCTCACTGTCACACCAATTACCGGATTTGCTTGTGAATAAATCAATTTTTGAAGATGACATATATGTGGAAGATTTAGGAAGGCATTTTTTGAAAGTTCAAATAAGAAAACATTCACTAATTAAAATTAAAAATACCACATAAAACATCTTGTGTAAATTTAACTTTTTCGTTACACTTATCACTTACAATGAAACAGAATTGTTTTTTTGCTTTACTCAGCTCAGTAATAGTTGAAACCTGTGCGAGATGAGAACGTTTAGGATAATTTTCTTCTTATTTCGAATATGAAAATATTCAGTAGTTAAAAATAAAAATTCTGCATAAATACCTTGAGTTAATTTGTCTCGGTCTAATGAACAGCAGTAACAACTAAAATGAATATCAGTGAGAAAATGAATGAAAGAAAGAAAGAAGTGTTTAATGTTCCCTGCCAATACCTAATAAATAATAGACTATTCCGTTTGGATCCCGAGCAAAGAAGGAAAAATCATATCAGAGACATTACTTGGTTTCAGTGAGGAAAAGAAAGAAAGAAAGAAAGATGTGAAGATATAAGTGTTTAACGTTTCCTGCCAATCTTCTTATATATAAAGTACAGCGTGTGTTTGCGCGTGTGTGTGTCGAAGCAACTCCTCGGCTCCCACTGGTCCGATTTCAATGATTCATTCAATAGCCCTAGAAAAATTAGGCGCAGTGAACGATTTTCGTTGAGTTCAGATTCAGGGTTGCCAGATTATGTGAGGTTAAAGATATATATTAATATATTATACTAGCCATTATCGTTGTTTTAATGGTTCAAGGAAGTAACTCTTATTTTCCTTTTGTATCAAAAAATTCAGTTCACGTTTTATTATATACTAGCTTAAAAGACGCTCTATCGGGTGACATTTAAGCTAGCTCCTGTGACTCTTAGTTTGGCCATCATCACAATAGGTAGGGAGGAGTAGATGCGATAGGCATCAATAAATTACAGAAAACCTCAAAATTGATCGCTGCATTTAAGTATTGAATTAATGTTTAAGCTTACTTTTTAAAAGTTCAACGATAATTCTTCTGTTACCACTTAATTTAAAAACGATTTGATGTACGTAGATCCTTATTTTCCGTACAAACAATTTTTTTTATTTCATGGGTGATAGAACAGGGATCAATTTATAAGATAAAATTAATATAGTGCAAAAATGAGAAAATAGAAATTAGAATTATTTATACATTCAACATTTGAATAGTTAGAGAAACATAATAGCTAATATTTCAATGAATATGCAGCGATTTAGTAAGTATATGTTACATGTAGTACAAGTTAGAAAGTATAGAGCACTAAGTCAGGATTAAACTCACTACTCTCGCTGAACGTGTAATGAACTAGCGTAAGACTAGTTAAATATATAAATAAAAATACATGCAAATGAGGTCATTCTGTGTTCGTGTGTGTATATATATATATATATATATATATATATATATATATATATATATATATATATATATATATGAACACAGAGAATACAGAAGAAAACTTACACCAGTGTTAAATGTGCATAAAAGGAAAAAATATATATATATATAAGCAGTAAATTGTTGCTACCCCTTGAAGAGTGAACGAACAGGTCCGCCTACGAAACCCTAGAGTCGGAATGCTGAAGATAACATCAATCAGCTAAGTGACAAACTTTTACTCCCATTAATCCTATATATGTATTGAGTATAGCAACAAAGTCCTAAAATGTTTATAATAGCAAGGTTTTAAAATATCTAAATTGTAATTGTTAAAAACTACAATAGAAACAATATTTTAGAACACGTAATTACAATTTTTAATCAGAATTTTCATAAATTAAGTTACCTTCGTACGTATCGATAAATTTTTCGAATTTTACAGCGTTCGTGCTCTCACGTATAATTTCTAAACCACATTAATTGTTTGTCTTAGCAATTCACCCCTGAAGATGATCTTGGATGAGATTTAAAGTACTTGGGAAAATAAAAACTATATAGATAATTTCGGCATTTTCTTGATCAGTTTTGTACTAAGAAATTAATCCATGAATTTGAGAGGATTAAAATAAAAATAAATAAACATAATATATCTAGATTATTTTATTATATCCTTTTTAAGAATTACCATTGTGTTCTCTTTAATCTCGCCCGAGGCACTTCGCCTATGATTTTAGATGTAGAAAAGCCAGAAGTTTTATATCAGGAGGGTTTAATTTTAACTTCATGCTAAAAAGATGGTTCAGATTGCATTGTGAGAGCTGTCCTAATTGCGTGTATTTTTTATCGTAAATAAGCAACAATGAAATTAATGGATGTCAATCTTAAACGATGCATGTGTTTAATCTTCCCAAGCAAGGCGACGATGCCACTAAGACGAAAGGGGCTACTGGGAGGAAGAGAGAATGAGAAGAGAGAAAAGACTTTAAAAGGAACTGGAAACCCAATCCTAAACAAGAAACAAGGGATAAACCGCTACTCCTATCGAAAAAGATCGTGGAAGAGTGCGAACCGGATGATAGGCGCACCTATCTACTCCTGCTTCAAGAAAAGCACCATTCAAATACAACAGTTATCTCCCTTTAATTTTCTATTTTCTGACTTTTTTCCCCATTCGACGAAGTGAAGATTCGATTTTAACGGTTTTGATTAATCTGGATGTGTCGTTGGTGCAATTGATAGCAGCTTGATATGAGAAATCGGGGAGACGAGTTCGAATGCCAGTCAGATTCGTTACATTTAATTACGCGCAATACACTTGGGAAAGGTATGAAGCCATCTCTTCTCCCCCAGCTATGGGTTAAATAGTAGAACTTGTAATTGATGAAATCATTGTTATTTAAAAAAATTGATAATTCTATATCAACTCGCAAAAAAGGGAATTGCTCTTACAATGCAAAACGAGTTTCACCATTAAATAACTCACAAAGGGTTGATAAACCGTAAAAAGCAAATCAATAAATCTAAATAGCAGTTGACCTTTTACCATCCCTCTTTGTTTTGTCATCCATTAACTAGGTTACTCGCTGGACTTCTTTGCTTATTATATGTCCCAGAATATTCAGCTATCTCGTTCTGATTGTAAGTATAAGATTCTCTTTAATTCCTACTTTTTTTTTAAAACTTCCTCGTTGCTTACATGCTCTCTCTAGGGGAAAAACTGTTTTTTAAAAAAAAACAAAAAAAAACAAAACAAAAAAGAACCAAAACCAAAAAAAAAAAAAAAACAGCATTTGATATTAGGTTGGTCGTTTTCTCACATATGTTACTATGTGAGAAAACGACATTATTTTTGCACCAACCTAATACATTGGTATCTATCCGGACTCGAACGCCGATCTCTGTCGATGGTAGGGTTATATATAATCAACTATGCTGGGGTGTATGCCTCACCTACTCTTCTAAATAAGTTTTAACCTCCACCTGGCCACTAACGACTTTTTTTTCGTTGATAGAAGCAATTATTTAAGAAAAGGTAAAGACACACCCGTTGCGACAGGTGTTTTTTTTTTTCGATCTCGATTTTGGAACATGTCATATTTGGCAAGCGGAAATGATTTTCTTATTCTGACAACAAGATACAAAAATAAAAAGAACAAAGAAATAGATACGCCCTAACAGACAGAAATATAATCAAGAAGAACATCTTAACCCCATTGCCAGATTTATTATAAAATATATAATTCTGCTTGTCCCTCTTTTAGTTATTTAGTTAGCACGCTCGTTACGCCCTGCCAACAACTTATAAATATTGGACTATTACGTTGTGTGGAAGATAGAAAAGACATATGACAGACACTACTTGGTTCAATGAAGAAAAGAAAGAGAGAAATAAAGAAACGAACGTTATGCTCTGCCAATATCTTATAAATAATGGATTATTTCGTTTTGATCGCGTGGAAAGACGGAAAAGACATATCAGAGACGCTACTTGGTTTCAGTGAGAAAATGAATGAAAGAAAGAAATGTTTAACGTCTTTTGTCAATACCACGTAAATAATAGACTATTTCGTTTTCATCGCATGGAAAGTCGGAAAAGAAATATAATAGACGCTACCTGGTTTCAGTAAGAAAAAGAAAGAAAAAGAAAGAAAAAAAGAAAGCAAGGAAAATTGAATTGTTTCACGTCTGTTTCAGTGAAATATTTTTCACTGTCAAACTATTTTCATTTGTACCCCCTTACTTCTTTAAATAACGACCAGCATTGATATTTATGATTGTCATTGCAATATTTTATTAAATTTGTTCAGCTCAAATATTTAACGACGCGATAGCGGAATTTCGATAGATATATTATTGAGCAGAACTCCCCATGAGCTTATTCAGGCATTAACTTCAGAATTAAGATTCATCAGAAAATTCAAATAGTAAAAAACGTAAAATTATCACAGGTTTTTCTAGTAAAATATTAATCTTTAACTTTGTCGGTACGTTATTTTTGTTTTTTTAACGGGACACAGCTCTTCTTTTAAAATATGAAAAATTTACTTTTTATTTAAAGCCTTAACTACACAACAGAGAAAAAAAAAACAGATTCTTATGTAATTAATGCTTTGATATTTGCTAAACTTTTTTTAGTATTTTATAGCTTAATGACTTTATTCTGTTTTTATTGTAAGGACACCGAAATAGATCGACATTTTTGACGATACTGGTAAACTTTACCTTTTCACTCTCAAATAAAAGACGTTGAACTTCAAATTAAAAAAACTTAAATTCAAATCAAAAAGTCCATCTTCAAATTACAAATTTCAACTTTAGATTACAAATATTGAATTTCAAATTAACAAACACTGAACTTCAGAAGAGTACTGAAATGTTAGGTAATATCAATTCTCCTATATCCCATTGAGAGCTGGACACTCTCTTCACAGATGAAGAAGAGAAATCTGGTTCTACAGAAGGATGTTGAGAATACTATGAACTGAACATGTGAGCAGCGACGAAGTTTCAGAAAAATGGAAGCAAAAAGGACATGTATGCTTAACATCAGGAAGAAACAACTCAAGATTCTAGTGTACATAATGGGAAAAGAGGGATTGGAAAATTTGATACTCACATAACAGTTTGAAAGCAAGAGGGAAAGTTGAAAATAACACATAAACTACCTGGCGCGCTTGGGTAAATGGATGACAAAGAGTGTTCAAGAGTGACAAAGGACAGGAAATTGTGGAGCACCATGATCGGCAACATCTTGAAGGGACACGGCATAAATAATAATAATAATAAGAAGAAGAAGTTAATGTTCTCATTTCTGGCATTGATCCCTTATCCGAAAATATTTGCTTACTGGAATTCCAGTAACGTATACAAATACAAGCTGGTAAATATAAGAAATTACACACACACACACACACACACACACACACACACACACACACACATATATATATATATTGTGTATTTAGGCAGCAATCCTTCTTTCATGCAAGCTTCATTAAATATGACAGACAAGGTGCTTTAAGTTTTTTATATAATTTCTCATATGATCTTATTTTTTTCTTTTCAGTAGATGAATTATACAAAAACTGCCCAAATGTTTTATTTTTCCGAGCGCTTTCGGCTATACATTTAGCCATTTCAAGGATGGAATATATTTACTGTTAACTGTAAATGGATTGTTGTATATATGTATTTAGCATTATAGAATGTTTTATTTTCAAAATACAGTCAACATATTGTTGATATCGTTGACATATTAAAAACAACAAAAACAACACTCAGTATCAACTATGTACATGGACATAATATGACGCTTGCGTATATATATATATATATATATATATATATATATATATATATATATATATACCTCTAAAGATATGTGTGTGTAAAATTATCAGATAGCGTATATCTGTGAAATGACAATATGAATAAAGATAAAAGAAAAACTTATCTTAGCCGACGCTTTTGTCCTCTGAGGGACTTCAAAGCAAATGTTTTATTTTGTGACAAGTATTTTATACACGAGCATAAGCACTCCTGTACTTAAAAATTTTGAAAAAAACACAATAACAGTTTTGCTCTTCTATATAAATACTTATTAAAAAATAAAATGCTTATATTTGCTTTGACAGGATGGAACGATACGATTTCCTTTTGTCTTATTTATATTGTTATTTTTATACTAAAACCACCAAATACATGATCGTCCTGGGTATGACGATAAACTACATCCGGCAGCAAGGCCTCTGATCGGGATATTGGAGGTATACAGGAGTATGGGACAATCTCTAAATCGCTGACCTGGGGTTGCAGTACCTGTTAGGGTTCAAGGTATGAGGAAATAGTTAACCTCAAAACTGTGGTCAAAACACTATGAAAGTATAAAAATACATTTTTATAGTAAAAATACCAGTAATACATTTTCATAGCAAAAAATAAAATAAAATTACCAGCAAAACATTTTTTAAAATAAATTACTATTGCTCTCAATAAAATCAAATTTAGGCATTAAATGACCCATAAGGATGTTGATATGCCACTAAATAAACAAACACAAGCCTAACACATGGCTTGAAAACTGTTAAAATGGTAATGATGAATGAGGTGTATAATATGAATGAAAGGGCGAGTCGTTGAAAATGAAGATTATGAGGATAAGGAAAATAGATAAGGATTGACCTCTGACCTAAAGGGGTCAATATTGAAATCTTAGCGAAAACTGTTGTATTGTCGAAGTTCACAAAGAAGAATGAGTGCTTAATATATTTATTCAGCACCAGTATCCGGTGCTAACAGATACATACAAAAAACACTGAACAATAAGTTACAAAACAATTAACAAGACAACTTACAAGGAATAGAGGAGGGTCAAATGCTGTATAGCCAAACGAAGTAAGATCAGTTCGAATATTAATCAGCTTATTATAAACTTATTAATCAACTGTTGAAGTCCTTAATAGTAGACTATTTAAGGGTATGAGCCGGGCCATCTAGTAGAGTACTGAAGGTGTGCTAGCTATTTTACAAAAAAAAAAAAAAAACTTTAAGAAAAATAGGGTAAAAAAGAAGCTTGTATTTCGAATAAAAAAGAGACAGTTAACATTTCTGGGACTCACAATGAGGAAAGATGACTTGGAGAATTTGACACACAAGAAACGCTTGTGTGTGTGTGTGTGTGTGATGTCTATTGTCCTGCGCACTCGAAAAATTTTTAGTAAAGAAAATGCATTCCCCGACACAAAGACATCATTTTTATTATTTATTAGGTTGAGCTAGCTCGGACATTCATGAGTCTATTACACCAATCATCATGGTCCTGCATCAATGTTGGAGGTGAGAAGGTCATTAGGGAGGCATTCTGTGTCATAACATAGCTGGTCAATATAGGTAGTCGCTGGGCGATCAACCCATCTTGTTCCATACCTAGGTGTCTAGAACAGTAGATCACTTGCGAGTTTTTGTTTTTCTCGCCAACAGTCTTCTAGAAAGCGCATTCTGCGTTCACATAACATTGTAGACTGATCCATACAGCTGTGATTTAGTTGGATGTTGTCTCCAGATGTTAAATATAGCTTACAGCATACGAATGTCAGCTCCATCAAGCTTAGACGCTAGGGTTTTAGTTAATGTACAGTGGCATCATGCATTATAATCGCCTGTACAGTGGCTCGAGAGTATCTCCGCTTGATCTATTTTTTTGAAAGACATTTCGATTTTTTCAGATCACCTTTTCTAGTTTCAGTTGTATTCTGTTGAGAAGTATTGGGTTGTAAATTTATTGCTGCAATAGAGGTGAGTGTGATTGCTCCATAGTTTTTTTCTATTTTTTTTTTTTGCAAATCCTAGATCTTCCTTTGGAAAAGGAAATGTGAAGCCTTCTGTCCATCTTTTTTAGTGTTTTTTAAGGCCGTCTTTAAGTTCTACATCTATAAAGTTTCTAGGTTTAATGTCAAGAGGATGTTCAATGATTTGCTCGACCTTAGTATCTAAAATGCAAGGTACATTTCCCAAGATATTTTTAAAGTGGTCTTGCCATGTATTCAGCCTGACTATTGGCCTTTAACTTAGATTTGTTTGTTGAACTTTTCCCAAGCAAAAGCATATTGTTTGTTGGTAGCAAATAAAGGTGATGACAAAGAGAAAAGGTACAAGGGTGTTACTAATCAAGTAAAACAAAATGATCTCATAAATTTCTATTCTCACCATAACAACAAAATAAAATCAGGACGAAGTTTGCAGTGTAAAATTTACCCAAAGTAATGTTCTCACAAAATAGCTAACTTAAAACACCCGTTACCGAACTTCAATTTATAGGACGGGGGTGGTTTTTGGAGATATTTTATAGAAAAAAAATGCATATAAATAGCAAAATATGGTACGTAGATAGGTTGCTAGCCGAATTTTTTGTCACTCGCAATCCTCTAATTATTATTAAAAATACGCCTTTATATGCCGAATCTAGGTGCATCGTCAGTGTTGTTGCTCCCATGTAACTAGAAGTTTCGGGTCTAAATAAACAACAGACTTCTTCGATAGGCGACCCGACCGAATATGATCAGTATTCGGCCTGCACCCAGAATAAAATTTGCTACTAGCTTTAGGACGTGCATTATATAAGTTCCCCCAGTAAACAGCAACTAATCAAGACTCCTCTTGGGCTATTCGATGTTATAGATTGGATATCCTTGGTTGTACTGATCTTCCTACATGCGGCCAAGAGAGGGTGTTTTTTGGAAGAAAAGAAGAAAACAAACCAATATATATATATATATATATATATATATATATATATATATATATATATATATATATATATATTTAAAAAAATATAAGAACGATTAATTATATTGGTTCGTCTTACGACTTACTTTTCTTTCTACTCCTCCCCTTTAACTTCTCTATTATATCTTATTTGTTTGGTCTTTCTCTTTTTATAACTTTCCTTTTTATTCTTATTTTTTCGTTCTTTTCTTCTTCTTTTCTAAACTACACTTAATAAAATGTTTACAATAGTGTGATTAAAATGACTTAGACTATTTACAAAAAAAAAAAAACAAAACAAAAAAACTCCTAAAATGCGGTATGAATAATTTGTGATATTGATTTATATCTAATAATAATAATAATAATAATAATAATAATAATAGTCAAAATGATTGACCTAACGCTTCCAATATTTTGCAACATTTATAGAAAAGCGATTTAATAAAAAAAACTAGACAACGTTTAAAATGTTTAACAATATTTCGACAGTATGTCTGTCTTCTTCAAGTTATGTTAAAAATTGCATACAAGTATAAAAAAAAATATAAACCTTTGTAGAAACGTCACTTGTCTTGAGAAAAACGGTTATAGTTATAATCAATGCTGTTGAGTTTCTGCTACTGATCTCATTGATAGTTTTCTAAGCAAAAGCAGATTGTTTATTGGTAGCAAATAACGTTGATAGCAAAGAGAAAAGGAGCAAGTGTGTCACTAATCAACTAAAACAAAATGATCTCATAAATTTCTATTCTCACCATAACAACAAAATAAAATCCGGAATAATCATCGGATTCTACTTAAGAGCACTCAGAATTTGTAGCCCTCAATATTTACATGATATGAAGAAATACATTGAACATAATTTTTAGCTAATACAATACCCTAATTATTTCATATTCAAGATTATATATACATGCTAAGTTTGACTATATTGAAAATATGCGTTTTTGTGATCGAGTAAGGATCCAGTTTTTAGTAGTAAACAACAACCCCGGTGATTCTTACGGGGATTAGATAATGCTATTTTTTCGTGTGTGCCTCCGTAAACAAAACAACAGAATGAGATGAGAGAAAAGGTAAGAAGGTGTGGAAAAAAGATATATATATATATTTTTATCTATGACGCAACATAAATCGTTTTTTCTGTTGTTTTTTTTCTCTGCCTTATCAAAAGTATATCTTTTGCCTGAAGCTTGCGAAAACTAGGAAAGAGGCCTTTTGATATTTTAATTTACCGCAATCACACACACACACACGCATATGATAAAAATATAGTTTTAATGTATGGTGTACTTATAATAAAAAGTATAGTTTTAAGGTATATATATATATAATGTTGGTAAACAAGTCTGGAGAGACAAACAACGGATCAGCAGTTTGTTTAATAAATCATCGGCAAAAGTTCTCCAATGATAAATGATCAGAGGGCAAAAGACCTTATAGGTATTATAACTCACTACTACACACGTTAAACGTTGAAGACAGACTAGCCACAAATGTACACGAATGACAAATGTAACTTAGTCTATATTGCAACACGGCGCCATCTACTGTAAACTTCTTTAAACTTAACTCAAAAACGAAGGATTTGCGGACATATTTATGTGGACTTTTGTCCTTGTTTTGGCGTGAGGAACCTGCTCTTAAAGTTTGTAAAAGTATTTTTGACACACACACACACACACACACACACACACACTCTCTCTCTCTCTCTCTCTCTCTCTCCACACACAGACATACACACACACATATATATAAAGGCCAAATGCTTTGGCCACCCTCTGGATTTAGTAATTAGTGACTTTCATACCTTCTTTGGTTTAACTCCTACTAAGCATAGATAGTGAAACTATTTAACCTATTAGTGAATGGCGTCTAATTTATTTTTAGAGAGTGGGTACCCAAAAATTAAAATCTGCCAGCAAGTTAGGTTAGGCAAAAAGTGCTGAAGTTTTATTCTTGTTGTATGCGGCCTTGCATTGTCAAAGAGAAGGACAATATTTTTGATATTGACGAGTGTAAAGTGCTTTTCGAACAAACTCTTATAGACATATTGCAGCTACTGAACATATAAATGTGCATATAGAGTGTCATTACATTTTAAGATTTTTAAATGAATAATATTAGTGGCCTGACCTTTGCATCTAGCATGAAACAGACTGTTGCCTCTAAGTGTTGACTTCTATGTTCACTTTATATATGTTATGGGACCTTACCCATAATAACATAATGGACTATTCCATACGTAATAAATACTGCGCCTCAAGAGGAAGCAGGGAGTTCAGCCCAAAGTCAGGCTCGAAAACCCCACGTTAAACTGGCCTTGTGCCACATGATGGCCTCGTGGGGGGGGGTGACTAAATACCGTTTAGTCCGAAGTCGGGCGACCGGCTGATCGGCCGATCGGTTGAACTCTCTACCTACGGGCGGAGGGGAACCCGAAGGAGGCTACGCCGAAGGGCGGAGTGTCTTTCAGGGAGGTAGACCGACCCTGAACCCGTTTATACGGGTTCAAAGGGCATATTTTTGCCCGAGCCCACGGGCTCGGAAACCCCACGTTAAACCGGCCTTGTGCCACATGATTCCCTCGTGGGGAGGTGACTAAATACCGTTCTGTCCGAAGTCAGGTGACCGGCTGATCGGTTGAACTCTCAGCCATCGGGCGCGGAGGAACCCGAACGAGGCTACGCCGAAGGGCGGAATCTCTTTCGGGGAGGTAAACCGACCCTGCACCCGTTTATAGGGGTTCAAAGGCCATATTTTTGGCCGAGCCCACGGGCTCGGAGATCCCACGTTAAACTGGCGTTGTGCCAAATGATGCCCTCGTGGGTGGGGTGACTAAATACCGTTCAGTCTGAAGTCTGGAGTGAAGTCCGTCAGGAGTCTGTCAAGTCAGTCAGAGCGATCGAGTCAGTTAGTCGAGTCAGAGGCAGTCGGAAACAGAGTCGTGTTCAGACAATTACTACTAAACCTGATTGTTCGTACTAACACTTTCTACTTCTCTGTATATATTCCTGTTTGTAATATATCTGTGTTATTCCATATCCGTATTCGATTTCTTCTTTATTGGTTCTACCTTGGACTATCACCGTGGTACAAGGAGCCGGACCATAACAATATATATATCTTTGCTATACTTTTTTTTTATTTATTATTTTTTCTGTAGTATTGGTACTTATTTTTTCATTTAGTATTTTTCTTTTATTATTTTTACACTTTATATTTAATTATATTAAATTTTATTATTTTGAATTACATTAAGTTAGCTCCCTTTCATTATATAAATTATTTATTAATCAATAGCTGATAACTGACGTTAAACAAAATTAATAATTAAAATTAATAATTCATGATGATACATACTTACCCTTTATGATCAGACCAGTTATGTCAGTTGCTGGATTTAATACTATGAGAAAATATAAATTTTTAAAAATATATCCAAATATAGAATAGAACTTAACTACACTAGCATTACGTTGAACTAATATATTTTCAAATTTTAAGTAACGGTCGGTACACACTCAGTACTCAAGATTGCGTTTAGCATGGAACTCCGGTAGTGCAAATGGTGCAGGATATCAATATAATTATTTATTTAAAAATATGATTCCATCGCTACATAAGAGTTCTCATGTTTCAAAACAAGAGCCGAAAACTTCAATATAATTATTTGAATTAAATTGAGTTAAAGTACCAAGCTCTGTTTCAAAAAAAAAAAAAAAAAAAAAAAAATTCGCTTGAAAATGGAACAGTGCTTGGTACTCTAACTCAATTTAATTCAAATAATTATATTGAAGTTTTCGGCTCTTGTTTTGAAACATGAGAACTCTTATGTAGCGATGGAATCATTTTTGTATCGAGCACTATTTTTTTAAATAATAACAAAAATAATAAAGAACTTTGGATTATTTACCTAACGAGTTATTTCCTATTTTCTATATATTTTTACGCACACACACACACACACACACACACACACATATGATAAGATAAAGAGAAAATAGGAAACGTTTATCAATGTAACGTTTCACTTTTAGTAAAATGTTAGATTGATAAACGTTTCCTGTTTGTTCCTTATCTTATTCTGACGGATTCCGATCTATATTTGATCTGTATTTGACCCAAACTTACACACATACGCACAGACAGACACACGCACACACACACACACACACATATATATATATATATATATATATATATATATATATAATATATATATATAGATAGATAGATAGTCAAAATTATGTTAACATTAAAATGGTAGAAACCTTTTAGATATTCTCATTGATTGCTCTGAAAAAAAGGGGGGGAGGTGCTATGTACTAAGCTTTTACAGAACATTTTATAAATCTATGTGTATTGGTCGTTTTGTGGTTTGATTGTAAAACAGAAGAAAAATTCTGAAGAAAAATCTATGGACTTATGTGCTCTTAAGTTAACTCATAAAAAGTGAGTTATCACGCAACTCCTTGTAATTTTAAAATTTATTTTGTGCTATCTATTATGGTTGGATCAGATCTATCTCAGCGTCTCCCTTCTCTCTTTCTCTCTCTACCCTCTCTCTCTCTCTCTCTATATATATATATATATATATGTGAAAATATATAGAAAACAGGAAAGAACTGGTTAGGTAAATAATCCAAAGTTCCTTAGTATTTTTGTTATTATTTTTAAAAAATAGTGCCCGATATAAAAGTAGAGCATAAATATAATTATTTATTTAAAAATATGATTCCAACACGCTACATAAGAGTTCTCATGTTTCAAAACAAGAGCCGAAAACTTCAATATAATTATTTGAATTAAATTGAATTAAAGTATTAAGCTCTGTTCCATCTTCAAGCAATGTGATGAAGAAATGAGATTGGCTTTAAAGAAATTTAAAAAAGACATGCTACATCGTGTTTGGCAAGAGGTTGACTACCGACTTGACGTGTGCCGTGTCACAGGTGGTGCATATATTTGAACATTTGTGAAGCTTTGTGAAATCGGTTATAAAATCCACACCCTTTTCAATATCTTTTTAGAATTTTGAAAAATAAATCGTTTATTGTTTAATATGAAGCCTATTTAATTTCGTTTTCCTGGAATATGTAGTTATTCACATATTCACTTTTGAAATAATGTCTATTTTTGGGCAACACCCTATACATAGATACATACATATATATATATAAAATATCCGAATATAGACAGAACTTAACTACACCAGCATTAAGTTAAAATAATATATTTTCAAATTTTAAGTAACGGTCGATACACATTCAGTACTCAAGGCTGCATTTGGCATGAAACTCCGAGTAGTGCAAATGGTGCAGAATATATATATATATATATATATATATATATATATATATATATATATATATATATATATATATATAAGATAAAAAACAAATAGGAAACACTTTTCAATTTCACATGTTTCATTTTCATTTTAAATGAGCTCAAATTTTTGGAGGAGACTCTCTCTCTCTCTCGCTATATATATATATATATATATATATATATATATATATATATGTGTGTGTGTGTGTGTGTGTGTGTAAAAGTGAGCATACAGTAATTATAAAAAAAACGTGCACACAAACATATTGTATCGATTATAAAAACATATCAGCAATAACAACATATCAATAATAAACATATTAATCTTTCAAATGATCAAACTGTTTGGCTCCGGGATTCACGCACTGCTCTAGTCGAAACTAGACAATCATTCACGCTCTGACACAAAAGGCATTAATCAGCATCAATTTCCTGGCAAGTATTTCGTATGAACTGGATCATGGCATCACCCGAACGTGGGTGGTGCGCGAAAAGGTATTAAATAAATCCGAGAACCACTATTATAATATTGGTATAATACTTACTGTGTACTTATTTTTGCAGCCGCCAATATATATATAATTCTAATAATGATAGAATGAGAGGGGAGGGAGATGAACCCAAAAATCAACTAAAAAGTAACACAAAAAGCAAACTAAACATAACAGATGTTAGTAGGAACCGTCCAACCCACAAAACAGAGAGGCCGCTGTATTCTGCCCAATGGACAAAATCAAGAGGCAACTCTCGCTAAGGGAGTGGGAAAAAGGATAAAACATTAGACGGGAATGGGAAAATATAAAGCTGATCCAGTCGAGATAAAAGGAGAGCAAAACAAACTGGGGAGGTTGGGAATCTCCACTTAGATCATAACCAAAGAGCGGCCGGGATACAGGCCAGGAACAACACTTACTCACATTAACTAGGTACACTGAAGTTTGTCTAACCTAACCAAGGGGAGGGTTCCACAGGAAGCCACCCCGATGTGCAATAGGTTGACCTAGAAGAGAAAATCAAGGCTAGCCCCGGGTCACACGAACCAAGCTCGCCTCTTTTACCCACCTTTAGCTAAAGACTGTCGAATGCAATCGTTTTCTATCAGATCTAATCTTCATCTTGAGCTGATGCTCAAAGAATTGGATTAGATGCTGATGAGAAAGACGGTTGCCTCGCAAGACTTCCTCCTTTCGTGTCGTCCAAATCACCATTCGAGCCGTGTCCAGCAGCGTCAGAAACACCATCCGTTTCACCCCGGAATACGGGTGCGACACATTGTCACACGCGTATGCGCGATCCATGGACAGAAGCTGTTCGGGAGCGAGACGATCCGTCAGTACGCCGACATGGTCCCATAAGGGGCGGACCTGGGGGCAATGGTAGAAGGCGTGCTAAGCCGTTTCTTCTAAGCCAAGACCACACCGTTCACAGTCTGGCAAATCCGCCAAACCCCATATGAAAGCCTTGTCGTTGAGAGGCAGTCGATTCCGAGCCAATCGCCAGATAAGCGAAAACTCAGGGTTACTGAGGTAATCCGCCGCTGGCGCCCAAGACCAGTAGGAGCGATACTCCCCCTCCGACAAGTCGAGCGTATCTCGTAGGGAATCCTTCGCGGGCCCCTCCACTAATCCACGATAGAAGACCTTCCTAGGCCGTGAAAGGTCACTGGACCGGCGAATGGCCTTCAAAGCCAACCGACACTCGCGAAGAAAAACCGATTGATCCCGGGGTTTACGACGGCGCTCAACCCTCGAGATGGGCGGGACTGATGGTAAGGCTAGGGAACGCATCCCTAACAATCCCCTCCAGAATCGGATCTCCTCCAATCAGCGCGCGGCGTAGGAAAGCCAACCTAGAGGCACGGATGTAACTCAACAGCCATCCATGACACGGACGTTTAGAGCAGACTCGTCTGTCGACCCTGTTCACGCGTCCCCTCCATAAAATGGAGGATAGCGATCGCTCGAGCGCCTTCCAATGGGTCTCACAGAGAGGATGTACTGACAATCGATAAAGAATCAGGGGGAAAATGTATGTAGCACACACCTCCGCCTTGCCCTTCACGGACAACCGCCGTCGATTCCAAGTCTGACCGGCAGAAGCGACCTTTGCTCGTACTTCAGACCAATTCTTCTCCAGCTGGAGGTCGGGCCCGAACCACACTCCAAGAATGCGGACAGGACCGTCCGTCCAACCGAAGCGGCCCGGAAGAGCGACCCCCTTCCAGGCACCTAACCGCAAGCCGGACGACTTGTCGCGGTTTATCTTGGCCCCTGTCACCTTCTCGTATCGATCAAGCGCATTCTGCACCGCCTTAATGTCGCTGCGGGACGACACGAAAGCAGATACGTCATCATCGTACGCGGAAACCCTGGCTCGAGACCCTCCAAGAACGGCGATTCCACGTAGGGCCCGACTGCCGGTCTCGTCCTACAGTCGGCGAAGGAGAGGCTCCAACGCCAAAGCATAAAGGAGAGGCGACAGCGGACAACCCTGACGAACCGACCTAGACAGCACGAACGCGTCCGACAACCTTCCGTTCACCTGTACCACAGCACTGGGGGAGCGATACAGGAGGCTAATCCAGCGGCAGAAATTGGGTGCGAATCCAGCGGCCTGCAGGACAGTAGCAAGGTAGCGATGGTCGACCCTATCAAATGCCTTGGACTGATCCAAATTGATCAGCGCGGCTTCTTCGTCGTCTTTTACACCCTCTATGATCGTGCGGATCAGATGCAGGTTGCTCGGAATTGTTCGGCCCCTCACAGAACAAGTCTGCTCAGGTCCCAACAGAGACACGGCAACTGACTGCAAACGCTCCTGCAGGATCTTGGCCATAATCTTTAACTCTGTTTTTAGCAGAGTTATGGGCCTGTAATCATCTAGCTTCCCCCCACCACCTTTGCCCTTTTTCAACAGCGTGATCACGCCCCTGGTGATCTGGTTGGGGATGGACCCCGACCGAAACCAGTTGTTGAACGCTGCAGTCAAAATCGGAACGAAGATGTGCGTCAGACCGGGTGACTTGCCTCTGTCGACCTTCTTCAATACCGCGTAGACTTCGCCCTCCGTGATCTCTCCCTCGCAGCTAGCCGCTTCAGTCGGTGAAGGCCGAGGAAAGTCAGCCAAATAGCTACGAAACTCTTCACGGAGACCAGGCTCCTTGGTAAACCGGTTCTCGAAATGTCGCCGAAACGCCTCGCACATGTCATCAGTGGCCCGAAGAGTACGCCCCTCCGGGGATATGACTTCACGAATGTAACGATCGCCACCTCGACGGACCTATTCCCTGCGCAGATCTGCACCCAAGTTCACAGCTTCGGAAGACATCTTGCTTAACTTATGTCTAATTACCTGGCCCATGTACCGCTCGCTATTCGAACGATCCAGGGCCTCCCTGGCTAAGTCCATCTCTAGGGGATCCCCCCCCAGCCACCGCCCGGGAATAACTAGCCTTAAGTGTCTTCACCTTGTCAGCTCTATCTAGAGTGAGCCGTTTGCTGAAATCAGTGGTGAAAGACCTAATCCTACACTTAAGTCGCTCCCACCACTTATTCCGATAACCGCCCCCACTAGCTCCCGCTGCACTAGTCTAATTAGCTGCTCCTGGAAGTCCCGCCTGTCCAGTAAAGACAGATTGAACTTCCAGTACCCAGCCATTCTAGGCCTATTGTCTAACGCCACCCGGGCACAAACGAGTTTGTGGTCCGAATTGCCTACCCAGTGTAACGTAGGGCAATCTAGTAGATCTATGTCGGCTCTTCTAACTAACATTCTGTCAAGGTAGCTAACTACCTTGTCAACAGGCCAATTAAGAGCCCACGTCCATATTTTCCCCCCGGGATGATCGACCCGGTATCTATCGACGAGACCATAATCGTCGATCAGATCAACCAGGCTGCGATCGCCCATTCTTCCGCTAGCTCCCCGCCCCCTGTCTAACTTGGGGTCCAGGATGGCATTCCAGCCCCCCATTAAAACTAGGCGCGTTGAATCCACTAGGAACGGCCCCAACTGCCGAAAAAACGATACCCGCTCCTCCCGGTCATTGGGCGCATAAACGACTCGGAACGAACCACTTTTCACGGCAATATCGGCCACGATCAACCGGCCCTCGGCATCGGTATGCACAAGTTCCACCTTCGCATCAAGAGCACGTCTGACAAGCAAAGAAACTCCTCTGCCAAACCGGTCCTCATATGCTGAATAGACGACAAAGTCATCCTCTAGCACACACGCATCGGCACTGCAAACAAAGTGGTTCTCTTCGATCGCGGCAACATCCACATAAAGGGACAGAAGGTCCCGGAGCAGGCGGGCCGCCTTACTCCGATCCCTTAAGCCCCTCACATTCAACGTCGCTATCTTAATTGACATCTTCTAAGCCCGCAAAAAAGAAAAGAATAAGAGCAAAAAACCTATTCACATACGGGACGGAAATCTGCAGCTGACAGGACCCCGACGGATTGTCCCAGGCTCCCTACACCTAACTCCGACGTCATCCGTCCCTCTGAGACAATCCCGCCGACGTCCGTAGGGTAGGTTAGTTTTAGGGCCCTATATAGTGACGGGTGGAGACGTACCCTGACCCTCCCTACACAAAAATTGTGCATTTTTATCAGATCTTGGGCCCCCATCTCGACCATTCTTATCTCCGGGAAGGCCTCTCTGGCCTCAAAGAGATGGGTCCATACTTTAATGTATTTACCCGTGTCCCGGATAAGGCCAATAACCCCCGGGGCACCAAGAAAATTTCTTGGGTCTTCTACCGACTTGCCATCGACGGAGGACAGCTTAAATAAAGGTCCTAATAGTGATCTTTTGCGGGCGGAGAGGTTCTTTTCAATCTCCCGCTTGTCCACCTTGCAGATTTCTTCAACTTTCCGAAAAATCCTCTTTTTTTTTCCCCCTATCTGGGGGTGGTGGAATGGGAGTGGATGAACGGGTCGGAGTAGAGAGGGATGGTTGGGTGGTTGAAGGTTCTAAAGCAGTAGGAGTAGGTGTGTGAAGGAGGTGTGGGAGTGGTAGGAGGGAGTGGAAATCGAGACAGGGAAGGAGGGAGGCTCCTATCTGCTGGAGTGTTCTCTTTCTTTTTAGCTGGTGAAGTGGGAGCGGATGTACACATGGTTCTATCTCTGCCTCTCTCCCCACTATTTTGTTCAGTAGGTCTGTGAGTTAGTGTCACTTCTTCCTCTTCTTCTTCCTTAACTTCCTCCCGGTTCCTTTTCAAGGAGGAGGACCGTTTGGGAGGCACTTCCTCCAACTCCATGGCGTTGTTTTGTTTTTCCGGACTCTTTGGCTTCTGTTTATCTTGTGGCTGCTGTTTTTGTTGCTGTTGTTGCTTTTCCGTAAGTTGTGCTGGTTGTTATGCTGGTTTCTGCCTGGGTGGCTGTTGCTGTTTCACTAGCTCCTCCTTCTGAGAGGGTGAAGGGTCTTTTTTTTTCTTACGTCCCTTCGCCACCACTTCCTTCCACCCATCAACCTGAGTTTTGCTGGGTTCAGATGCTTTAGAGGATGTTGTGGCTACTGCTGTTGTTGGTTGCGGCGTCACTTTCTTGCCAGGACACGCCTTGGCCATGTGTCCCAGTATTCCACACGCCCAGCAGTAAGGTTTACGTCCCTCCACAACCACCAACACCCGCCGCTTCCGGCATATAGTTGTGTTGGGTATGTCCTTGAAATTTTCCTGATCTAAAGTGATCTCTAGGGATACATCTCCCGTCGCAATGCCTGTCTTGCTCATAATTGCCGACACTTTCTCTATTTTGCCGTACTGGGCGAAAAAGGCCCCCAGCCGGTTTTCTGTGATATCTATGGGCACCCCATGCACTGTCACGTTCGTTCTACGGGTGCCCATATACTCTGTTTGTAATCTAAGGTTTTTCGCCGTCAAAACATTCCCGGCTAGCTTCTTGGCGTCTTCTTCTGTAGCCATCAACAGATCCCACAGCGCCCTTGACCTCCTTGCCAATATTTTTGGAGCTATGTTGAGGCTTTTAAGTGCTTCTTCCATAGTTTCCCTGCTGACACCAGTTAAACTCCGATTTTTAATATCGGACGTCAGCAGGGAAATAGTCTTGACATTCACCGCATCAAATATTTCCTTGATGGTCAGGAGTTCGTTTCCATTGGTGAACTCCTCATATTTGTGCCTTAGCTCTTCATAATACACTGCATCCTTTTTGGGCCGGCTTTCTAACAAGGCCGATTTTTGGGGGGTTACATTTTCCGTTGACACCGGCAGTTGAGTGTCCGAAGTTTGAGTTGACTCCGCCATAATAGTAATGTATACTATTACGACGGAGAACCCGTTGGTTTTGCTGTTTTCCTTATACACATTTTTTGTTTTTTTTTTGTTGAAAAAACAAAATTCAAACAAAAATATTCAACAAATAATATTCAAAAAGAAATCAAACAAAGAAGAACCAGACCGAAATCCGGGGCAAGCAAAACAAACAAACAAATACAAACAGACAAAATCAAATGAAAAAAGTGGGGAGGGTATTAGCACGAAAAAAGGAGAACTTAAAATACGCAAACGCAAAAACAGGCTGAAAAATGAAGAAAAGGGTTCAAAAGAGTTCAAAATAAGTAAAAATAACTAACTTAAATCAGACTTCGTTCCGAACAGTTCACTGGACCAAAAGCACTAGCAAACACGGGGTATGTACGTATAACTAGGTTATTTATTTGTAAAATTTACAAATTTTGGCACGTGGCCGATGAAAGGGAGGGGTAGAGGCTGGTCTAAACTTACTATCCTATACCTAGCTAATCAGATTCACGACCCATTCATACATTACAATTTACCCATTCATCATAAGAACTCGTCCATCACCAAACAATCCTCCAACCACCATAATACCACATCCTCTCAAGGGGAACCTACCAAAACGGGCCCCACACCATAAAAATTTGATGATGATGTAAATGCTTATACATAAAATTCTAATAATGATAGAATGAGAGGGGAGGGGATATGAACCCAATAATAACTAAAAAGTAACACAAAATACAAACTAAACATAACATATGTTAGTAGGGAACCGTCCAACCCTCAAAAATAGAGAGGCCGCTGTATTCTGCCCAAGGGACAAAATCAAGAGTCGCTCTCGCTAAGGGAGTGGGAAAAAGGATAAAATATTATGCGGGAATGGGAAAATATAAAGCTGACCCAGTCGAGATTGGATTAGATGCTGATGAGAAAGACGGTTGCCCCTCAAGACTTCCTGCTTTCGCGTCGTCCAAATCACCATTCGAGCCGTGGCCAGCAGCGTCAGAAACACCATTCGTTTCACCCCGGAATACGGGGGCGACACATTGTCACACGCGTATGCGCGATCCATGGACAGAAGCTGTTCGGGAGCGAGACGATCCGTCAGTACGCCGACATGGTCCCATAAGGGGCGGACCTGGGGGCAATGGTAGAAGGCGTGTTAAGCCGTTTCTTCTAAGCCAAGACCACACCGTTCACAGTCTGGCAAATCCGCCAAACCCCATATGAAAGCCTTGTCGTTGAGAGGCAGCCGATTCCGAGCCAATCGCCAGGTAAGCGAAAACTCAGGGTTACTGAGGTAATCCGCCGCTGGCGCCCAAAACCAGTAGGAGCGATACTCCCCCTCCGACAAGCCGAGCGTATCTCGTAGGGAATCCTTCGCGGGTCCCTCCACTAAACCACGATAGAAGACCTTCCTAGGCCGTGAAAGGTCACTGGACCGGGGAATGGCCTTCAAGGCCAACCGACACTCGCGAAGAAATACCGATTGATCCCGGGGTTTACGACGGCGCTCAACCCTCGAGATGGGGGGACTGATGGTAAGGCTAGGGAAGGCGTCCCTAACAATCCCCTCCAGAATCGGATCTATTCCAGTCAATGTGCGGCGTAGAAGAGCCAACCTAGAGGCACGGATGTGACTCAACTGGTGCGGCATTCCCAGCCCCCCATGACTCGGACGTTTAGTGCAGACTCGTCTGTTGAACCTATTCACGCGTCCCCTCCATAAAATGGAGGATGGCGATTGCTCGAGCGCCTTCCAATGGGCCTCACAGAGAGGAAGTACGGACAATCGATAAAGAATCAGGGGGAAAATGTATGTAGCACACACCTCCGCCTTGCCCTTCACGGACAACGGCCGTCGATTCCAAGTCTGACCGGCAGAATCGACCTTTGCTCGTACTTCAGACCAATTCTTCTCCAGCTGGAGGTCAGGCCCAAACCACACTCCAAGAATGCGGACAGGACCGTCCGTCCAACCGAAGCAGCCCGGAATAGCGACGCCCTTCCAGGCACCTAACCGCAAGCCGGACGACTTGTCGCGGTTTATCTTGGCCCCTGTCACCTTCTCATACCGATCAAGCGCATTCTGTACCGCCTCAATGTCGCTGCGGGACGACACGAAAGCAGATACGTCATCGGCGTACGCGGAAACCCTGGCTCGAGCCCCTCAAGTAACGGCGATTCCACGTAGGGCCGGACTGCCAGTCTCGTCCTTCAGCCGGCGAAGGAGAGGCTCCAACGCCAAAGCATAAAGAAGAGGCGACAGCGGACAACCCTGACGAACCGACCTAGACAGCACGAACGCGTCCGATAACCTTCCGTTCACCTGTACCACAACACTGGGGGAGCGATACAGGAGGCTAATCCAGCGGCAGAAGTTGGGTGCGAATTCAGCGGCCTGCAGGACAGTAGCAAGGTAGCGATGGTCGACCCTATCAATTGCCTTGGACTGATCCAAATTGATCAGCGCGGCTTCTTCGTCGTCTTTTACACCCTCTATGATCGTGCGGATCAGATGCAGGTTTCTGTGAATTGTTCGGCCCCTCACAGAACAAGTCTGCTCAGGTCCTAACAGAGACACGGCAACTGACTGCAAACGCTCCTGCAGGATCTTGGCCATAATCTTTAACTCTGTGTTTAGCAGAGTTATGGGCCTGTAATCATCTAGCTTCCCCCCACCACCTTTGCCCTTTTTCAACAGAGTGATCACGCCCCTGGAGATCCGGTTGGGGATGGACCCCGACCGAAACCAGTTGTTGAACACTGCAGTCAAAATCGGAACAAAGATGTGCGACAGCCTCAAGTACAATTCATAGGGCAAACCATCCAGACCGGGCGACTTGCCTCTACCGACCTTCTTCAATACCGCGTAGACTTCGCCCTCCGTAATCTCTCCCTCGCAGCTAGTCGATTCAGTCGGCGAAAGCCGAGGAAAGTCAGCCAAATAGCTGCGAAACTCCTCCTCACGGAGACCAGGCTCCTTGGTAAACCAGCTCTCGAAATGGCGCCAAAACGCCTCGCATATGTCATCAGTGGCCCGAAGAGTACGCCCCTCCGGGGATATGACCTCACGAATGTAACGATCGCCACCTCGACGGACCTCTTCCCTGCGCAGATCTGCGCCCAAATTCACAGCTTCGGAAGACATCTTACTTGTATGTATGTATAACTAGTGAGCCAATCCAAATGACTCAACTCGTTTTATAGTCCACCAATAGGAGGTTAACCAATCAGAAGCCGCAGAACATTGTATCCGTCGTGTATAAAGGCGGCCATCTTTGCTTACCCTACCGGAAAGACCAGTGCCAACTTGACAGGCGAAGATGATAGAAGGAAGAACTACGCTCTGCTACTTTGCTACGATATCCACTGCGAACCTGAACTACGCTTTCCTACTGTCTCCGAAATATTCACTGCCAACCTCTGGATTCTATACTCGAAGATGACCGCCAAAATGTCTAACAATATATATATGTATATATAAATAAAAAGAAAGAACAGTAAGATATATAATCCGGTGTTCTTATAGATATTTTTATTTTTACAAAATAGTGCTCAATGTAAATTTACAGAGCATTAATATTATAAATTAATTGATTTAAAATATGGTTTTTCCGCTACACAGTTCTAACCATGTTTCAAAAATGGAAGGTCCATTTTTGAAACATGATTAGAACTGTGTAGCGGAAAAACCATATTTTAAATCAATTAATATATATATATATATATATATATATATATATATATATATATATATATATATATCTTTGTTCTGCACAGATCTCTGACAAAAACACTTAGAATATCCTAGAACGTGTGGTGAGCAACTCACAGCGCCTGGCTCTGTGTGTGTAGAGAGAGAGAGGGAGAGAGAGAGAGAGAGAGAGAGAGAGATAATTTAAACAGAAATTGGAATTGTTTTGAGAAACATTGTGGATGACTCATTTTCCCCCTTTCATCATCTCTTCTTGTGACATAATATTTAAACTTACCATCCCTCCAGTAATTTAATTCTGACGATTTATTTACTTTAAGTGTCGAATCAAAGTCGACTGAAAGTTTATTTTAGCCGATTGTAATCAAGATTATATTTATAGTATTTGATATTAAATTATGATAACTATTTTAAAATCGGTCTTATCATGGTGTGGTACGAGAAATCTATTTGCGAATATATATATATATATATATATATATATATATATATATATATATATATATATATATATATATATATATATATATATATTCTGTTTATATGTTATCTTAATGGATACAAATGCTCTGTTTTTTTAAATAAATAGTATTAATTGCAGTTACCGGCCTGAATGCTGGAGAAATTTCGTAAAAAATATGTGCTTTTCCGACAGGAATCGAACCTATATTCGCAGTGGGAACCATCATTTGACCTGCTGTGCTGTTAACAATTCAGTCACAAAGAAGCGTCTGGTTAGCAAAGTCCGAATTACTGTTTATAAACAACAAATCTTCGACGATCTTACCCGAACGATCATATCTGCTCACGAAACGTACCTTAACGTAAACATTGACAACATACTATGAAATGAATTAAGCTCGAGAATTATTTAACATATTTTCTGTTCATACATTATTTTAATAGTTACAATTTATTTCGGTAAATGCTCTGTTTTTTAAATAAATAGTATTAATTACATTTACCGGCCTGAATGTTGGAGAAATTTCGTAGAAAAATATGTGCTTCTCCGACAGATACCGAACCTGTAACCCCAATGGGAACCATCATTTGATCTTATGTTTCCCATTGAACCATTCCATTTACCGGACTGATTCATGAGCAGATATGGTCGTTCGGGTAAGATCGGCGAAGATTTGTTGTTTAAAAACAGTAACTTGGACTTTGCTAACCAGTCGTTTCTTTGTGGCTGAATGGTTAACAGCACATCGGATCAAATGATGGTCCCCATTGGGGTTACAGGTTCGCTTCCTGTCGGAGAAGTACATATTTTCTATGAAATTTCTCGAACATTTCGGTAAATGTAATTAACACTGTTTATTTTAAAAACAGCATTTACATTGCATTATGTTAAAATAACATTTAAACATAAAATATATTAAATACTAGTCGGACAATCCATTTCACTATATATATATATATATATATATATGTGAAGATATTGTAGAAAATAGGAAAGAAACTGGTTTGGTAAATAATCCAAAGTTCCTTAGTATTTTTGTAATTATTTTTAAAAAATAGTGCTCGATACGAAAGTAGAGCATAAATATAATTATTTATTTAAAAAAAAATATGATTCCAACACGCTACATAAGAGGTCTCATGTTTCAAAACAAGAGCCGAAAACTTCAAAATAATATTTGAATTAACTTGAGTTAAAGTAGGCTCTGTTCCATCTTCAAGCGAAATTTTTTGGGAATGACTTATTTCTGAAATTTACGAGTTTTAATAGTATGGTCAGAATTGAAATCAAAAATTTCCATGGTAACATCAAGGGCGGATTGTTTAGAATCGGCAGGGGTCGGGTGTTAATAATTTGTATCAGTATAGAGTTACTTTCATAGATGTCGGGTCACGGTAAGGTGGGGGTGGCTAAATTTACGACGGAGGAAGTTTTCGCATAGTCTGGCTTGAGCGTCTACGGAGATTTATTTATTTATTTTTATCTTATTCTTTTATTATATCTCTTTCTGAAAGGGATTTATGTATATGAAAAGGCCGTAACGTTTGTTATTTGACGACTTCATAAAGGGTTATCAATTTTTGTAGGTAATTAAAACTGTATATGGGCTATGGATTTTAAAATTTATTTTTTAGTATGCGTGTTTTAGGCTAGTTATTCAGAGCGTAAGTTCGGTTGTGTCGGCAGAAAACCGTTAATTCTTGCCGGTTGTTTAATAGGTTTTTATTGTTTAGGAGCTTAATAATGTGTAGTTTCTCATGGAGGCACAAAGGGCATGGGTCATCCCAAGTTTTGCAAGTTCTAGTCCTGTTAATGATTTTCCATTTTACTTTAGGTGTCCTATTTTTTTCTTCCAGGTGCCAAAAATATTTAGATAGAGAGGTCTGATGTCTAAAGTTTATGTTGTTGAAGGAGCATTTATGCTGCCTCCATCTGGTTTTAAAGGCATTTTTCGTGGACCCAATGTATATCATATTATTGTTAGGGTTCTCCGTATACCACAGATTTGATGCATTGGTATACCACAGATTTGATTTCTTTTGAAGATGGAACAGAGCCTACTTTAACTCAAGTTAATTCAAATATTATTTTGAAGTTTTCGGCTCTTGTTTTGAAACATGAGACCTCTTATGTAGCGTGTTGGAATCATATTTTTAAATAAATAATTATATATATATATATATATATATATATATATATATATATATGTGTGTGTGTGTGTGTGTGTGTGTGTACTAAGAATAATATACATTTCGTTCTTCACCATTTCGTATCAAACGTCGCGGAGCATTTAATCAGAAGGGTTGCCTTTTTTGCAACCGGTTTCCGCTAAAACAAAGACGTTAGATATATTTTGGGTAAAAGAAGAGAAAACAAACTAAAGAAAAACCAACTTACGTCAGACAAGACAAAGGAAAACGTAATATATTCTATCCTTCTACACTTTAGACATAGGATCTAAAAATCTCATCATCAAAGCACTTGATATGATGATACAAAATAGTGTTATATATATATATATATATATATATATATATATATATATATATATATATATATGAAGAAACTGCGTTACAAAGCGCATAAGGGATATAAATCACTTCTGATTTGAACACCATTTCATCTTTGAAATAAGATGAAGGCTATCTTATTTTGTTTCGAAATAATTCGGTTACCTTCCAACTCCTACTGGTACCGGCTCGTGTTTCAGAAAGACGTACCAGACAGCATCTTGAATGCGACCCATAGGTGGTGGTATCAGGGTATGTGACGGCGTATGTGGATACAATTCTCTCTCCCGATATCACACATGCGCATAATTAAGGCACAGGTTGCACTTAGAGTTATAGGCAAATTTGAATGAAAGAAAAAAATATCGAACGGACCAGTTAAAGGGACGAAAGTTTGATTGTTAGGAAAATGAACGGTGCAGTGGCTAACGATTTGTGGTCATCAAGACGGTCCTAATGTGCTGGAAACATTTTGGGGGTCCAAGGTTCAAATCCAACTCTTACTAGAAGAGGTTATACGTATCTTCATATACATGTCTTTATATAGCTATCATTTATAAAAGCTCTTTCAAAAAAATACAATTTTATGCCTTCTATGATTAGTATACAGACAAAACTCTCATCTAAGGAACCCTCCGGATTTCGTATGCAACTGTTAAATTCTGCATGCAAAATAAAAAAAAATCTGCAGGAAAAGAAACTTCCAAATCGTGAGCGATTCAACATTTGCGGGCTTAGCAGAACGAGTCGTATTAGTTCTCAAAGTGACCGCTTGGTGGTGGTGACAGGCCTTTCAGTTGTAAACAAAGACGGAAAGTGCGATACATTACCGCGTACGTTAGAAAGTAGCTGTGAGAAATCTATTATTTTTGTTATTTTGATTAATATAGCTATATTAAGTATATATTTATTTATGCCATATCTACGCGTTTATAGTATTTGCATTATGATTATAACTACTGGTAGTTACTATAGTGGTTTTATAACTAAAAAATAACCTCTTCCCTTCTACGGACAATTGGCTTTAACAGACCACCCATCCCCCTATTGACCGTTGATGAGAGGTTTGTCTGTACTTAATTAAAAAATGGAAGCAAAAATTCAATAGACGAACACTGTTTTTTAATGAAATCATTAAAAAAAAAAAGTTGTAATGAATCTGCTTAATAAAACTTACAGGTGATAATTTTCAATCCATTTATAATAAAATATTTTCCAATCAATCTATATCGATGCTTTCAGTATATTCAAAGTCACTCTAGCACTTACTATGTCACTCTACATGTAATCTTTAGAGTGAATGAAAATTTTGATGGATTTGTTTAATAAGTTCTCCCAATGATAATTTTCAATGCATTTCTGTCATATAGGAAGAAAATGAGTAATTACCGACACCTAGGTTCGAGCGTGACACGCTGGACTTATGAATATATGTGTTATGGTCCAAGTTCCTTGTACCACGGTGATGGTCTAAGGTTAGAACCAATGAAAGAATAACACAAACCCAGGTATGGAATACAAAGATATATTACAACAGAAAATATAATACAAAGAAGTAGAAGTATTAGTAATGACTATCAGACTTGGTTAGAGTGAACTATGTTGTCTCGACAAGTATCACTATTCCAATGTCCTTACAATATGCTCTCAATATATCTCTCATTGTCTTACAATATGCTCATACCTCTTGAGAGGTGCAGTATTTATAATGTCAGGAATAGTCCATTGTTATTATGGGTAAGTTCCCATAACAATATGTTTTCCACCAGGTGTAAAAATAGCGGTGTCAGGTTACTAACTGCAGTGATTATTGAGTGATTATTGTTTGACTGTTGAGTGGAACTATCCAGTCGAATTAGTTTGAATTATTGTACGTCAATGATTTGGGTTTTAATTTACGACTTACTGGACGTTAAGCCAAGTCGTGCTAATATCAAGGGATTCACTGAAATGGTTAATTATCTTTGGTTGACTTTTACTTCTTTGTTCTTAAGTATTTATTTGTGGTTGTAATTAAATACTGTTTTATCTTAATATTGAAATCTTGAGTTATACTTAATCATTAACGGCCACCGTACGTCACAAAAATTTCTATAGTAAAATAATTTAAAAAAATAATCAGATTATTAAAAATAAATTAGCAGAAAGGGATTGTTAGTGATCAGGAATTAATACAAGAATTACTTAGAAAAAGCTTAACGCGAAACCGGTGAAAGTAAAATTATTTTTTTCTGAAAACCCACATGTAAGTAAAATATTTTTTACTAATTCCCTGTAAACATACATTATAAATATTAAATACAAATATATATAAACATTAGGTCTTTTTTTTCCAAATCTTCTTATGTTTTGTATACAGCAAGTTTTTGTACAGATCTTTCTAACAATTTCACCTATATATATATATTTATTGATTTTGTACTTAAATAGAAAATGAAATAAGCTATTTGAAACACACCCATTTACACGTAGGTAAATCAATGTCCGTAGACAGTCAATAAAAAGTATTTATTCTACATATATATTCATTTTTTCAATTTAATCTTCTCTCTTGTCAATTTACTTCATTCAGTGTCGAATATTAATCAAATAAACCTCTTCTTGTTATTTTGTTATAATCAGATTGTTTTTAAATTGTTTTACTGTAGAAATTTGTTAAAACATCATTAAAAAAACATTGTTAAAACATCATTTGATAAAACATCATTTGATAAGACATCATTTGTTATATTATTAATTTAATATATATTAATAATATTGTCATATTATTAATATAAATATAGATACTATTTTTTTAAGAAATTAAGAGAAAATACTTTTTTAAAAAGCTATAGTTCAAAAACTGAAGGCTAGAACAGCCCTACAAGCAAGCCACCAAACAGCCAGTGGGTAAAATGCATCTAGCGTTTGCTGCTGGTGACCCGACAGCAGGCCACCGGCGTGTTTATCTCGGCAAAGTTAGCACAAGCGAACCGTTAGCGGCACACCAGTGGCTGCCACCAGAGGACCGCTGGCGGTGCCATCGGCGGCCTACCAGCAGGCCATTAGCATGCCAATTTGCAAATAAATTGTAAATTGTTTCCACTATTTACATTTGGATTATTATCCTCATCTTTGTTGTTGTTATCACAACGTTTCGGCCGTTGTGTCCTCCGGCCTTCTTCAGGTTTATATCGATATTGGAAACCTACAGGGAATTAATTTCTGGGATGAGGAGTTATCATTATTTACATTATTTATATTTGGACAATTTTTGTTGTTGTTATCACAACCTTTCGACCGTTGTGCTCTCTGGCCTTCCTCAGGTGTATATCGATATGGATAATGAACATTTAATCTATGTGGGTAGGCTGTTCTCGTTCCACTGCTCACGTCTTGGGATATCGTATAGATCTTAGTTTTAGCACTGCTACGGGACAATGGCCTAGTGGATTAAAGTGTTGGTTCGTATATTTTGGTGATATAGTGATCGAGGTTTCAATTCCTTCGTTGGTTAGTGTGGACTTGGACTCAGTGAAAGCGAGTAAAAAACAAGCAGAACTAAAAATAAAAACTGCTACGTTAGGTAGGTCATGTACTAGTTTCCTCTTCCCCTCTTGTCTTCAGTACGTCCTGTGAGTATCAATTTTTCCAAACTTTTGTCTTTATTCATATAGTCCTTTCACTGATATACTCTATCTGATAATTTTACACACACACACATCTTTAGTGGTACCTATATATATATATTGTGTATATTTAGGCAGCAATTTTTCATTATTTATATTGGTCACACCACAAACTCGCTTTCACGACGCTTGACTTTACATTTGAATGATAACTCTAACATTTTCAGGCATTTAAAATAACATGCCTGGCCGCTTACACAATTCCGGAAAATCCTTGTTGAAAACACAACTACATGAAAACAATAAATAAAGACTAAAAATTTTTGAAGCTATATACATAGAACAGTTGAAACCTAACCTGAACAAAATAAACTATGAAATTTCCACAAATATTCTTAAATACCTATAACTGATAACAGAAGACATTGGTTTATACCAATGGATCCCATACTTAATACTTCTCGTTTTCACTCTCGCGTAGTCATGTGTGACGTCACGAGCTGCAACGCGATTTTCACTTCCGCGTCTCGTATACACGAGTTTGTCGTTGCTTTGAAATTTTTCCTGCAACAAAAACAAACTATCATTATTGCTTCGTCCGTGTGTTGTTTGATATATTGAAATGTAATTGTCATCTTTGATAATGGCTTATGTAAGCCGAAAGCTTAGATAGGATTAAAACATGTATCAATATGGTGATTTCCTTTCGTCTTTCAATGATAATGTTATTAAGCTTATCAGACAATATGAAACGAACTTACTTAAAATAAATAGACAAAACTTGTCTATATTATTTAATGAAACATGCATATATATATATATATATATATATATATATATATATATATATATATATATATATATGCGTGTGCGTAATTTCTGATATTTACCAGCTTGTATTTGTATACGTTGCTGGAATTTCTAATTCCAGTAAGTAAATATTTTCGGATAAGGGATCAGTGCCAGAAGAACATTAACATTGTCGTCGTCTTCTTCTTCTTCTTCTTCTTCTTCTTCTTCTTCTTCTTCTTCTTTGTGTCGTGTCCCTTTAGGACGTTGACTATCTTGGCATTCCACAATTTCCTAGTTTTTGTAGCTCTTAATAAATTTTATCTTTTTGTTATTGTTGTGGCCTTTTTAGGGCCAGAAATAAAGACACAAGAGAGGAATTAAGTTAAACAAATATATTAACAGAAACAGTAATACAAACATATACAAATGAGAGTGTTACAGCAAGAATGTTCATTCCGACTGTCAGAGCTGACTGCTGGAAGTTTCCCTCTCCAAAAGGCAGTACCTGCTCCTATTTTTAGCTAGGAGAGTTTATGCGTGTGTGGGTAAATTACCATAACAGTTATCATTCTTAAACTCTCTTTGCCATCCGTTTGCCCAATCACGTCAGATAGGTTATGCATTATTTTCCTCTGTCCCTCTTACTTTCAAATTGTCCTGTAAGTATCAAATTTTCCAAGCCTTCTTTTCTCATTATGTGACCTAGAAATTTGAGTTGTTTCTTCCTGATGTTAAGCATATATGTCCTTTTTGTTTCCATTGTCTCTAAAACTTCAGCATTGTTTACATGTTCATTTCATGGTATTCTCAGCATCCTTCTGAAGAATCACATTTCTGTACTTAATCTGGGGAGATTGCCCAGCATTCACGAACTAAGGAAAAATAAGCAGTCCTCAGATCCCTCTTATTTATCTTCTGCTAATCCTTTTCAGGAAAGATAATGGAGTAGTTTCCCATTTGCCTTTTCTATAGATTTGAATTCAAAGGTGTCTTTGTCCTAGACTGGCTGTCAACCAATGTTAGAGTCCGGTCGATTATTTGAACGTGGTGAGTTCATGCTTGTCCGTAGGATATAACAGCGTAGGGAACGCAACAGACTAAGACAGGATTTGAACTCGCCTGACCTGATCCATGTTTCGTGCTGATACTCGTCAGACGACGCGTACATCCAATTTATAAAAATCATTTTATTTTTCCTCTCTTCGTGTTTTTGTTTGAAATAATATTTAGTCAGAAGTGAATTTATAAAAACTGGTGGCACTAATTTAGTAGAGAGATCGGTAATTATTTTAAGACATTTTTATGTTTATACATTCTTTTTATAGATACAAAAATTTAAGTAAAAGAATACAGGTTCGAATTCTGTCGGAGGATGAATATTTTCTGTTAAAATTTCTCGGACAATCAGGCCGGTAAATGTTGTTTAATACTGTTTATTATAAACAGAGCATTTACTTAAATATTTGTATCTATAAAAAGAATGTATAAACATAAAAATATCTTATATATATATATATATATATATATATATATATATATATATATATATATATATATATATATATATATATATCCGAATGTAATGAGAACGAAAATAATATATAAATTCTAACATTCACAGCATTAATTCAAAAGAGGGCTCAATATCGAGAGCAGAGAAATAATTATTTATTATAATTTTTTCATATAAACAAAAACAATTTACTCACTCCAAAGATGCAACCTTGTTTCGGCGCATTTAGTTGCACCTTGATTGGTGAGATCCAAAGGTTGCATCTTTGGAGTAAGTAAATTGTTTTTGTCTATATGAAAAAATTATAATATATATATATATATATATATATATATATATATATATATGATTAATGTAAATAAAATTTGTCACTTACCTGATTGATGTTACCTTCAGCATCCTGACTCCAGAGTTTCGTGGACGGACATGTTCGTCCACTTTTCAGGGGCTATCTGTAATATGGATAAAGACAAACGGGAAACTTTGCGAACGCGTTTCGTCCTCTTAGGGACTTTATCAAGCATTCTATTTTTTGACAAATATTTATATACAAGAGCACAAATGTTATGGGTTTTTCAAATATTTGCTTTATTTAGCAGATGTTTATTTTTATTAAGCTGTTACTTGATTTAAGGTTTCAGCCCACATGAGTCATCTTCAGAGTGATGCGGACATTTAAACAAAGATATTCATATTCAAAGATGATATTCTGATATGTTGACATAGAAGATTGCTAACGCTCGCGGAATAGTGAAAAATATTCAAATGTTGGACAGTTTTTGCCTTTATTTTCACTCGAAATTAAAGCAAATATACAGAGGTTAGAACGGCACATGATCAAACATAACAGACATTCATTGTCTGTTATATATAATAATATATGTTTAAATAATGATCTGCTGCCCCAATACACTATATATATATATATATATATATATATATATATATATATATATATATATATGTCTTAATACATTTGTCGGACTTTGTCCAATTCATAATGTGTGACGTCATTTGTTTACATTTGGATACGCATCGAGCAGATATGAATGTACGAGAGAAAATTATGGAGAATTGTAATTTAAAAACAGGAAAATTGACCTTGCTAGCCGAAACGCATCTCTGTGGCTAAATCGATAAAGCACGTTAGGCTCTATGACGGTTCCGTATAGGACACAACTTCGATTCCTGTCTGAGGATGCATATTTTCTACAAAAATTTCTTAGACATTCAGGCCGGTAAATGTCGTTAATACTGTTTATTATAAACAGAGCATTTACTCAAATATTTGTATCTATAAAAGAACGTATAAACATAAAAAATGTCTTAATATATATATATATATATATATATATATATATATATATATATATATATATATATATTACAATGAATCATTCATACAAAAAGTAAATTAGTAAAGTTAATGATATAAAATGGCTTCGCTAACAAAATTATTAAAGATGCATTAACCTATTTTGTTAGTGAAGGGATTTCGACATTTTATATCATTAACTTTACTAATTTACTTTTTGTATGAATGATTCATTGTAATATAAATTGAACTGCACCACATATTTGATATATATATATATATATATATATATATATATATATATATATATATATATGCGTATGTGCAATTTCTGATATTTAGCAGCTGGTATCTATATACGTTACTGGAATTTCTAATTCCAGTAAGTAAATATTTTCGGCTAAAGGATCGGTGCCAGGAATGAGAACATTAACGTTCTTCTTCTTCTTCTTCTTCTTCTTCTTCTTCTTCTTCTTCTTCTTCTTCTTCTTCTTCTTCTTCTTCTTCTTCCTCTTCTTCTTCTTCTTCTTCTATGTAACGTGTCCTTTGGCGATCATGCCACTCCTCAATTTCCTGTCTTTTCTAGCCCTTAACAAATGACGTCTTTGTGTTAGTTCTCTTAAACCCTGTTCTGCAATCCATTTACACAAGCTCTGTGAGTATCAAATTTTCCACCCCGCCTTTCCTCATTATGTGCCCTTGAAATTTCAACTCTCTCTTCCTGATGTTAAGTATAACTGTCCTTTTTTATTTCCATTTTCCCTAAAACTTTGCTATTGCTCACATGTTCGGTCCATGGTATCCTCAACATCCTTCTGTAGAATCGTATTCTGTTGCTTCAAATCTCGTCTTCATCTTTGATGGAATGGTCCATCATTCATCTGAGGCAATGGCAAGACGCGGAATAAGTAGGTACTCACAAGAAGGCTTGTTTTTATACCTTTATTTGCTCGGAGATAGACAACTAATCGAAGAGAGAAGGAATTGAGGATTTTTCCTTGTTTAACACATTCTTATAGAGAACGACCAGCAATCGCAAGAACAAAAAAAAAAAAAAAAAAAGAAAAAAAAGAAGCAATATGGTTTCTCATCAAGTAATTTTTCTCTACCACCGGTAAAACGGTGGTCAGGGCTGAGAGGGTTAACAGATAATTCAAAAACACAATAGAGCATTTGTATGCCTTTCCACTATATTAAGAACAACCGTTTGTGCTCACAAGATGATTTTGCGAATCTGCCAATAATTGTTTCTGCATTCAATTCAACCAACAATTCCTTTTCAATGGATAACAATATGTATGATTTCTAATTCTCCTCACACAGCAAATTTCTTAACTGTGTCTTTGTGATCTTTAGCTTTGAAAATGCAGAAGATTTTATAAAGTTCTTATTCCTTTTTATTACTAAAACACTTGCCTGTTTTTGTTTCTTCATCGCCTTTTTATTTGAGGTAGAGGGCCCACTCTATCAGGAGCCCACTCGCCATCGGGCAAGCTGACACTCTGATCAAATCGGCCGCTGATATTTCCTATATATTCTCAAAATCTGTGCTTCTTACCTTTATGTTCTTACCTTTATGTTCATAGAACAAAACCTCGTTCAGTAACCCTTGTACCTTCAATGGCTCTTGTGTCTTATATACTAACCCTAACCCTAACCCCCGACATGTTCAAGCCTGACTGAGGGTTCCGGGCAATACTGGCTATCTTATCAACATTTGTTTTTTTCTTCCTACATTTATATACGTTACAAATTAAACTAAGCACCACTGACCATTGAAGGATGGAACAAAAATCGTGGATTTTGACATCATTCTTGCTTTGTCTAAATCCGTGAATTTTTTTGCATATGCTGATTCTTGAAAAAAAAAATTTTTTTTCACAAGAAGAATCTCAAGTTGATATTAAAAATTGCAGCAAAAATTGCTTCAAAAATTGCTTCAAAACATTGTTGTTTGATTTAAGATGGAATGATCTGTTATGAAGCTTTTATTTGTATTTAGATATATTGTATTTATTTTTCAGTTGAATTGTTCACCTATATTGCATATGATCCATTATTGTACATAATTAAATTTGAATAAAGTTTGTATTTTATAAGAATTCTACCTTATGAAAATTGAGATGTAGCAGGGCGGGTCGTCCCATATTATAGATTCGTGGGTGCATGAGATTCTTGAACCGACCCTGCTTATATTGGTTGAACAATTAATAAAAAAAGTTTACTTTTGCATAATGCCGTAAGCGCATTGGCTACAAGAACATTTTGTAAACTATACACATCTTTTCAGAGCGATCATTTTATCGATTAAATAAATCTAAAAATTGCCTCACATCATTTGCCGTAATAATTTTCTGTTAAAACGGCTTTGACATGGGACACGTCTGGGAGAATCGACGCCCACTAGTCTCGTATGAAAGTAGCCGCGAATGAATATTTTTAAAGATTGAGTTCGTTCTAGATTGCACTTACGGGTATGTAGGACGTATCAAATTGCTTAAAAAGATAAATCATTTTGGGAGAAGAGAGAAAATCTTTCTAGGAACAATGTCAACCAGAATAAGTTGAAAGCCGGATAGGAAAGAGAAGGAAAAGAAAAGAAGAGTAGATTCAAAAAGGAAAGAAGAACAGAGGAGATGGTGAAAGAACGAAAGAACGAAAGAAAGAAAGAAAGAAAGAAAGAAAGAAAGAACGAAAAAGAGTAGCAACGTTAAAGAGATGAAGACAAAGTAAAGAGAGAGAGGGTGTAAAATGATTTGGAAGAAAGAAAATTCAGAGGATTATAGAAAGCGCGAAAATTAGAGTAAGAAATAAAGGAATAAATATGAAGAGGAAGAGAAAGAAAAAATAAAGAGAGACGGAGAGAGACAGAGAGTGTCAAGGAAAAAGTACGAAAAATAGAAGCGAAGAAGATGGTGAGGAAAACATAATGCCGAGGAAGATGAAGTAAGAAAAAGAAAGAAAGAATCAATAATAATAATAATAATATTAATAAAATAAACAAAATGATTGGCGTAACTGTTCCAATATTTTTCAACAGTTAAGAAAGAACACGATTTAGGAAAAAAAGAAAAGAAAAGAAAACACAGTGTTTGACAGTGTTAAACTTAAACAATATTTCGACAGTATGTCTGTCTTCAAGTTATATTTAAAGAATTTTTTCAAGTATAAAAATATATAAATCTACAAAAAATTTATAAGTCTTTGTACAAATGTTGTCTTGTACTTAAAAAAAAAACGGCTAACCTGGTAATGAATACATCAAAACGCATGAAACACCGTCATCATGAAGGCATGCAACTGAAACGTGCTTAATATGATGGTAATCTTGTTCATTTAGGAATTTTCCATTAGTTGATTAGTTTATTAAGAGGAATTAATCGAAAAAGCTTTGTATAAATCTTATGGAACTCTCCTGTTATTCTGTTCATTCCCCCGTGGCGGGAAGTTATTAGGTTGGTGCAAAATAATGACGTAATAATGTCGTTTTTTGACGTAACGACAAAAAACGACATTATTACGTCATTATTTTTGCACCAACCTAATAGTAATTTGCATACGTAACTAACCTCACAAGTTTTAAGGGTCGAAAGGTTGGTAGATTCTGAGTCAAGCTCCGTTGATGTCATGTATTTATTCTGTTGAATATTGTTTACCGTTGTCAAACATTGTTTTTGTTTAATTTCTTTATCTTTTCTTGAATCGCACTCTACTCTTAACTGCTGTAATAATAATAATAATAATAATAGTAGTAGTAATAATAATAGTAATAACAATAATAGTAAAAATAATAATAATAGTAATAATAATAATAGTAGTAGTAATAATAATAGTAGTAATAACAATAATAATAGTAATAATAATAGTAGTAGTAGTAGTAATAATAACAACAACAATAATAATAATTTTTTTTTGTCAGTGGAAAGTGTCATGATGCCATTTCTAACCTTAGGTCCCTGGGCTGGACCCTGAAAGAAATGTGTAAATGCCAGAAATCAAAGAAAATAAAAATAATAATAATAATAATAGTAGTAGTAGTAGTAATAATCATAATAATAATAATAATAGTAGTAGTAATAATAATAACAACAACAACAACAACAATAATAATAATAATAATAAATTCCATAGTTCTACACCAGGCCTGGCTCTTGTGGTTTCTGATCTTAATTGATTGGAGCTGTTAGTATATACATGTTTTATCATAGTGAATTAACATAGTCTAGATTAAATCTCCCGTTCAGTATCATAGATTTATTTTTTAGTTGCCTGAGTATAACCAGTTGTGCATATTCTCTAGAGCCTGACACATTCATCATCTCAGTTCATGAGCGGGAATATAGGAGGAACATTTCTAACTGGGGTCCCAACTGCAAGTTTATGCGCTGCTTTTATCAAAACCGATCATCATATCGAGCACATTTGACTGGATGCATGTGCTTGGTATACCCTTATTATACTAGGTATCATGATGGGCATATTGAGCTTCGTACTCCAGTGTCACTTTGCTGGCTCTCACACTCAATAAAAATAAAACAGCAAAATAATAATAGTAATGTTAATAATAATAATAATAATAATAATAATAATAATAATAATAATAATAATAGCGACCAATTTTAAAGGAACCATCCGTAAAAGCAATTGAAAAAAAAAAGGTAAAAAGAAATTTTGTAAAAGATAAAATGGCGAGTTTTAATGGGGTAAGATAAAAAAAAATATAACGGGTTTTAATGGATTAAAACAAAAAAAAATGACAACTTTTAATGGAGCAGATAAAAAACAGCTACTTTTAATGGGGTTGGGTAAAAAAATGATGACTCTTAATGGGGTTAGATAAAAATAATAACTTTTAATGGGCTTAGATAAAATAATAACTTTTAATGAGGTCAGATAAAATTCCGTCTTTTAATGGGATTAGATAAAAAAGATATTTTCAAGGAGAAAGTTGCAAGAAAAAGCCAAAACATAGTGAAAGAAGAGCGAAAAATAAAAGAACCAGAGAGAAAATTAAAATCATGTAGAAAAGATGGCAAGAGATAGGAGGAAAAAAGAAGAATTTGAAAGAAATAAAGAAAGAAAAAGGAGAAATAGACGAAGAAAGAAAAAAATTAAAAAGAGGAGGAAGAAACTATAACAGAGAGATGGGAAAGGGTTAAATAAAAAGCAAAGAACAAAAAACCTCAAAAACACGATTAAGGGAAAAAAAGCAATTAAATAGAGAAATAAGAGAAATAATACGTGAGAGAGAGAGAGAGAGAGAGAAAGGGAGAGGGAGAGGGGGGGAAATAACTGATGACCCGAGAAATTGCAGAAGAAAGAAAGAGCAAAGAACGGATGAATTAAGAATTTGCGGGAGAAGTGAGAGAGAAAGAAGAGAAAAGATATATATATATATATATATATATATATATATATATATATATATATATATATATAAAGAAAAAACGGATAAACCTACAAATTGAGAAATAAATAAAGACAGACAGTCACACAGACAGACAGCCACACAGACAGACACAAAGGAAGGAAGGAAGAAAGTAGGAAAGAAAGAAAGAAAGAAAGAAGGAAGGGAGAGACCGAGAACTGAGAAAGAAAGAAAAAGAAAGAAGTCGGAAACTGAAAACTGAGAAAGAAAGAATGAATAAACTAAGAAAGAAAGAAAGGAGAAAGAAAGAAAGAAAGAAAGAAAGAAAAAAAGAAAGAAAGAAAAAAAAAAGAAAGAAAGAAAGAAAGAAAGAAAGAAAGAAAGAAAGAAAGAAAGAAAAAAGAAAGAAAGAATGAATATAGCTACGGAAGAAAGAAAAATGGATAAACTGAAAGAAAAAAGAAAGAAAGAAAGAAAGAAAGAAAGAAAGAAAAAAGAAAGAAAGAATGAATATAGCTACGGAAGAAAGAAAATGGATAAACTGAAAGAAAAAAGAAAGAAAGAAAGAAAGAAAGAGTAGATACAAAAGAAAGAAAAAGTAAAGAATTGATTAAGAAAGAAAGCAAGAAAGGGAAAAAAAGCAATTTCAGAGAGAAGTAAGAGAAATAATATGTGAGAGAGAGGGAGAGGGGGGAAATAACTGATGACCCGAGAACTTGGAGAAGAAAGAAAGAGTAAAGAACGGATGAATTAAGAATTTGCGGGAGAAGTGAGAGAGAAAGAAGAGAAAAGAGAGAGAGAGAGAGAGAGAGCTAAAGAAAAAACGGATAAACCGACAAATTGAGAAATAAATAAAGACAGGCAGACAGACAGAAACGAAGAAAGAAAGAAAGAAAGAAAGAAAGAAAGGAGAGTCCGAGAACTGAGAAAGAAAGAAAAAGAAAGAGGGCGGAAACTGAAAACTGAGAAAGAAAGAATGAATAAACTAAGAAAGAAAGAAAGGAGAAACTAAGAAAGAAAGAAAGAAAGAAAGAAAGAAAGAAAGAAAGAAAGAAAGAAAAAAAGAAAGAAAGAAAAAAGAAAGAAAGAATGAATATAGCTACGGAAGAAAGAAAATGGATAAACTGAAAGAAAAAAGAAAGAAAGAAAGAAAGAGTAGATACAAAAGAAAGAAAAAGTAAAGAATTGATTAAGAAAGAAAGCAAGAAAGGGAAAAAAAGCAATTACAGAGAGAAGTAAGAGAAATAATATGTGAGAGAGAGGGAGAGGGGGGAAATAACTGATGACCCGAGAACTTGGAGAAGAAAGAAAGAGTAAAGAACGGATGAATTAAGAATTTGCGGGAGAAGTGAGAGAGAAAGAAGAGAAAAGAGAGAGAGAGAGAGAGAGCTAAAGAAAAAACGGATAAACCGACAAATTGAGTAATAAATAAAGACAGGCAGACAGACAGAAACGAAGAAAGAAAGAAAGAAAGAAAGAAAGAAAGAAAGGAGAGTCCGAGAACTGAGAAAGAAAGAAAAAGAAAGAGGGCGGAAACTGAAAACTGAGAAAGAAAGAATGAATAAACTAAGAAAGAAAGAAAGGAGAAACTGAGAAAAGAAAGAAAGAAAGAAAGAAAGAAAGATAGATAGAAAGAGAAAGAAAGTAAGAAAGAAAGAAAGAAAGAATGAATGAATATAGCTACGGAAGAAAGAAAAATGGATAAACTGAAAGAAAAAAGAGAGAAAGAAAGAGCAGATACAAAAGAAAGAAAAAGGAAAGAATTGCATAAGAACGAAAGCAAGAAAGAAAAAAGAAAAGAAAAAGAAAACATGAATGGGCAACTTGCGAAAGGAAGAAAGAATTTAAACGCTAAGGAAAGCGATGGGAAGTCGAAACTAAGAATGAAAGATGGTAGACAGAAGAAGTTGGGTAAATCATTCTCTGCTTCCAGAATGTTATAGCAAATCGCTCCCGCAGCTGAGACAAAAGGAATTGGCGCTCTGCCATTAGCAACAAAGCCATCAACATTGTCGAAAGTCTATAAAAATGTCATGCTGGACAAGATCAAATTAGAATCTATAAACATACACACACACACTTTCTATTTCCGTCTCTCTTTATTTCTCTTTATCACGCCTATCTACTACCTCCGTTTACCTCCTCTTTCTCTCCCAGGTATCAAACTTATAATTTAACGTTCAAAATGGCGGAATAACTTACGTATGGCTAAATTAGAGAAGCTAGTGTAAAGAAAGCTAACCAAATGAAATACGTGGCTTCTTGCAAGTTAATTCTATTAATTAGAATTATTTAATAATCAGTAATGACACGTTGCTTTCATACGAGGGGGCGCTGAAAAGTTACTTACCAGACATCAGAATATTTGTTTTCATGGGATTCTTTGCAAGACAGAGAACGGTTGTTTACAACCGTTTTCTCAAATCAATGTTTAAAAACAACGGCTTCGAGCGAATTAAGCCTGTAGATCTTAGCAAGGATCAGCCTTCTTTGAACCCTGTAAACTGGCGCTACATAATCACAAACAAAGAATTGTACCAAATGACAGAAGCCACATCACTTGAGCACATTCAACAGCAGCAGAAACTAAAAAGGTAACTCGAAGAGAAAATAATGATATAATTAAGATATTGACGTTCCACACTACTTCAAAGAAAAGGTTAGAAATAAAGATTCTTATGAATACTGGAAAGAACTATAGCAGTTAGTGGACTTGAGATACCTATTTTCTTGAAAAATTGTTTTAAGAGAAAGATTGTGGAAATTTCATCCCTCGGCAACACTGGCTGATAAGGAAACAAATAATATTACAATTACAATTGCTATTGGTCAAAACTCAACAGTCAACTTCGCGAGAATCATCCTTCTTTTTTTCAATGATTAAATGAATGATCAACGATTAAAATGTCTTCAAGCCTGTAGGTCTTAGCTAGGACCATCCTTCTGTGAACCTCGTGAACTGGCGCTACATAATCACAAACAAAGAACTGTACCAAATAACAGAAGCCACATCACTAAAATTGATAACAGATGTAACTAGATGATCAATGGTTAAAAATGACTTTGAACGAATGAAACCTATATATCTTAGCGAGGACTATCCTTTTGTGAACCTTGTAAACTGGCGCTACATAATCACAAAGAACTGTACCAAATGACAGAAAACATATTATTTGAAGACATTCAGCAGCTGAAACTAAAATGGTAAATCGAAGAGAAAATAATAATATAATTAAGTTGTTGACTTTTCGCACTATTTCAAAGAAAAGCTTAGAAATGAAGACTTTTATAAATACTGGCAAGAACTATAACAGTTAATGGTCTTGAGATAACTATTTTCTTGAATCATTGTTTTAAGAGAACGATTGTGAAAATTTCATCCCTCGGCAAAAATGGCTGCTCGGTCAATGAATGCTGATTATTTTCAGATAAGGAAATATAATATTAACATTATAATTACTATTGGTCAAAACTTAACAATCGACTTCACGAGAATTATCCTTCTTCGAACATTGGGATCTGGCGCTACATAATCACAGCAAAGAATTGTAACAAATGGCAGAAACCACATCAATTGAGAACTTTCAACAACAGCAACAACTAAAATTGTTTTAGAAATACCTTAGGAATTTCAAGCGAAAGTAAAATTGTCTTCTCGGTCAATGAACGGCGAATGTTTCCTTATAAGGAAAAAGCTAATAACATTTATGTGCCATGCGTAATACACGCTTAGGCGATCATGTATCTTTTGATACATGACTAACGAGGGAGATTTTTTCCCGCAGTAGGTTGCCATTTCTTTCTGCGGTAGACCAGTTGCCATTCAAGGCTATAGAACACGGTCTGTCCTGCTATTTACCCATAGCTGGGAGAAGAAAAAGAGGATTCATACCTTTCCCAAGGGTATTTGCACGTAAGGGAATGCAATGGATTCGACTGGAATTCGAACTCGGCTCTCCGATTCCTCAATAATTACATTACCATTACTATTGATAGACCAAAGCGTTATCAATACTCTTGGTTGAAATTTATAAAATCTTTTTCTTTTTTTCACCTAAACCTCAATTTCATCTCCCGCAAGGCAGTAAAGCCACTAAGACAGTAGATAGCGATTGACATTGCATTTAAATTTTTGGAAACAGTTTTCAGGAAATTACACATTTTTACAGTTCCTTCACAGAGACTTAGACATTGGCATGCAACCGAGATATATGAAGGGAGCTGGTCAGCTGCTCAGGCGCACAGCGACCTTACGACCACATCCGGCCATAGAAGTGACGATTAGAAATAGTAAATTACCTATTATAACAGAGCGTTACTTTTCCGTAGTGTGTTTGATCTTCACCAGGTGCTCACGACTATAACCTTGAACCAGACCATATTAATCTCGGTTAAATATCTCTCTACACCTCCCTCCGAAAACGAATGTTTTTTTAATCCCTTCACCTAAAGCAAGCCACTAGGACGCAAGGGAATACTAAGTGCGAGATAATATGAGGGAAAAAAATATTATCTCAGGTAGGATTTATTAAACAGACTCATCAAAACCTTCATTTTTTAGTAATCCCCACCCAAACAAGGCGACAAAGCCACTAAGATGCAAGGGGTTACTGAGTGTGGAAGAATCAGAAATAAAAAAAAAACATTATTAAGGAGAGACGTTAATAAAAGAACAAGAATTAAGAAGACAGGAGATAATGATTGACATTACACTCAAATTTTTGAAAATCAAAGTTGAAAGACAGTTCCACAAACGAGAAACTCGAGAGAAGAAACTGTCAACATAGAACATACGGTTACATTTAGCCATTTCATCTGTGAAATGACGCGACCTAATCGTCAAACTAGTACTGCGCTTAAATTCATAAAATCTAAGTACCATAGTCGAAAGTTATATTTATTTTGTTATAATACAAAAATATGGTACAGGGCCAAAAGAGGGGATACGAGAAGCTTGGTCTTCAAACTGTTTTATCTTAAACTTAGCTAGTCACGACTACTGACCAAAACGTACCACAGCATTCCTTACACCAAAAACAACACATTCTTACTTATCTTTCTTACTACAGTCACCATAATACCTCTCAGTCTCTATGTAGTCATAACTAGTTCGCATATGTACAATTTGTCTGGGGGTGGTGGATAAAAATGACAACATTTAAAAATGAAAACCCCAATGAATATAATTTATATACAAGAAACTAAACAAAATAGTGTTACTAATACACCCCCCCATCACAATCATTAATTGTGGTAGAAAAATCAGTTAACTGGACGAAATTAATGCGGGACTAGGCAATCAAAAACAATCAATCGAACACTCACACATCCAGACACAAAAGCAAATACGAAACACACACTCGAAAAAGAAAAAGCGCCCCGCATCTACCAGAGAACTGACATCTCTGTCACCTAATGGGGAAAGGGAAGGAGAATTAAACTGAAGAAAGTGAGGACAGAAATACAAGAAGCCAATGAGTATACATGTTTCATAGGTGGTGGAAAAGGGACTGAAGCCGAGATGTCAGGTCAGATTGCAGATTCTTCTTTGTATTTTATCTAGAATCTCTAAATACTTACCAATTCTTTACAAAGCCAGGTGTTAGGAAGAGTGTCTTGCCCCAATCTTCCAAGTAGAAACTTAACTTTTATGTATCACTGGTAGTGGCGAGGAGAACGCAGTGAAACCTGCTATCACGTTAGGCCCAAACTCGCATTGTAAATGTCATCAGACCTCTGCTGGGGTGTCGGTTGTGGTGGTAGGGGTAGCGGTAAAAACCCCACACACAACGATCTTCACAGCCAAGCGCAACTCAATTACTCACGTGATGATTTATAAAAGATAGAATAAACATCCTTTTAGGATAAACGCTTGACGCCCTTTGCTGTCTGCAATCTTCGCATTCCACCGAAGAAAGGTCATCTTGAAAACTGGAATTTTAACAGACTATTAAATTAATTTGACTGATAAAAATTCCGTTAGCGTTTGTTGAAAAGAAGGTGGGAAAGTTATTGAAAAATATCGAATGTGTTTTTACCTGTGGAAATTTCACAGGACGACTTTGTGGTTAAAGAATAGGAAAAACTTTTAAGAACATTTATATATATATATATATATATATATATATATATATATATATATATATATATATATATATATATGAAGAAATATGGTTTTAAGGTGTGCTATACTTATGGGATAAAGTGTTCAATATCAGAGATAGAGCGTATGTAGATATTCGCGGCCTGGCAATTGCGCCTAGAATGAAACAGCCTGTCGCCACTGAGTGTTGATTTCAATGTTCACTTTTATATATATATATATATATATATATATATATATATGTGTGTGTGTGTGTGTGTGCATATATATATATATATATATATGCGTGTGTATGTATATAGATGTGTGTGTGTTTGTGTGCATATATATATGTGTGTGTGTATATATATATATATATATATATATATATATATATATGTATATATTGCTAGCAATCTTCAAAATTTAAATGCAATGTTAATCTGTCTTCATGAAGACTGCTTTCTAATTATCTTCCACTGCCAACATCCTCTTGCATCTAAATGGCATTAACGCTTTTCTTGGGGTGAAATGATTATATCTATATATCTATCTGTATATATATATATATATATATATATATATATATATATATATATATATATATATATACATACACACATATATATAATATATATACACACACACACATATATATATATATATATATATATATATATATATATATATATATATATATATATATATATAAAGGCTTAAACACTAATATTCCATGGTCATAATTTATTCCATTGGAATCGTAAATACAATTCAATTCATCAGACCTACAAATTCAAAAAGCTTTTTGAATTTGTAGGTCTGATATATATATATATATATATATATATATATATATATATATATATATATATATATATATATATATATATATAAGAAACTGCTCTCTTTTAATCATCTAAGAAAAAGCTCTCTGAATTTGTAGGTCTGATGAATTGGATCGTATTTACGATTCCAATGGAATAAATTATGACCATGGAATATTAGTGTTTAAGCCTTTTTATTATATCCTTACTCTGTCCTGGACATTGAGTTCTACCTAGATTCTATCCTCTTGGAATTTTTTTATTCAAAAAATATCAATGTATGTGTATGCATGTATGTATATATATTTATATATTTTGCATATGTATGTGTATATTTACCACTAATTGGTCCACTATGTCATGTTAGACAATTTCGCCAGAATCTATCATACATATTTATAAGTCTACCATTCGTCCGCACTTTGAATATTGTTGCTACATCTGGTTTGGTGCTCCTGCTATATATGTAGAGATTCATGATAAAATCCAAAAAAGAATCTGCAATATTATTGTTCTTAGCCTGGCATCTCGGCTTCAGTCACTTTTCCACCGCCGTAACGTAGCTTCCCCGTGGCCTTTCTATAAATACTTTCATGGTACCTAGACTTTATGAATTTAAACGCAGTACTAGATGGTCACATCAATTCACGGTTGAATTGACTAGACGTAACAGTAAGTTCTATGCTAACAGTTTCTTTTCTCGCTTGTAGGACTCTCTTCCGCCGCTATGCTTTCCATCCAAGACAGATCTTTAAAAATTCAAATGCAATGCCAATCGGGATTTACTGTCGTCTTAATTACTCTTCTATTGTTTTCGCTCCATAATAATGTTTTTCTATTTTCTTATTTTTTCATTCTTATTTGGGGGACCCGAGTGGGGGCACGAACTCCCGCTGAGATTGTTTTCATTTTGATATAAATTAGATTTAAATTTGCACAAGGGAATGACTTCTATCCAAAATATAGAAGGAGAATGCCAGAAAATGGAGGTCACTCTGTGAAGATCATTGAGTAATACTGAAATGCATTATTTTCCCCCACAATTTATAACAATGATTTAAAATCAATCATATTTTTTTTTTACAAAAAAAAAAAAAAATGTGTGACACGCAGCAAGGTGTGGGTAATTCGGCTAGTATATATATAGTCATCATCCAGAGACAAATTGTTTCGTAGCTCATCAGTTTAGCTAGACATCCGATTGTATCAAGCCGGGATGGAAACCCGACTGATTTGGTATCTGTCGGTGAATTTTACCACTAAGCCATTGATACACGTCAGAGCAAGGTTGAATTTAGGCATATTTATTTTTAGTCAAAAACACGCCAATGACCGGAGAACTCAATTCGTCTTAACGAAGAGTCTTGCATCAGCAGCAGTAATAGTCACTGATTACAAATTTACTTTTTTCCCTTAAAGAGCTCAACCGAAATATTTTTTCATTCTTACAATCTAAAATATTTTCTGATTTTAGATAACCTGCAAAGGGTTGATAAACCGTAATAAATGAATGAATGAATCAGTTTCAATTCCAGATCAAAATTTTTGTTTTAGGAAAGTTTATATTTAGTTCGATTTCTTGGGACACCTTGGAGAGGATATTGAATTTTTTTGTTCAGTATCATCGTCGGATAACGATATAATTCTTTTTAATATATCAGAACAATTTTAGGAAAATCTATGACAAAGTGGAAAATCTTTTTTTTGTATGACGCATTTCTTTTAAGACATCCTCGGACTAAAGTGATGTGTAGATTGATAAGATTACACATGCGCATGGAGGAGAGAGATGCTGATAATTTAATTTTAAATTTAAACATTCAAAAGGGTCGATAAGCCGTAGAAAACGAATCTTTCAATCAACAATGATGTTATTCTTCGATGGTAACGATGAAAATAGCCGTTTCCATATAGGAAACATGGGACATTCATTAACCGAACAGTTAATGCTACCGTCGGTTGAAATTTATAAAATCTTTTTTTATTAAAGCAGTTTTCTCGGGAATTTAAACTTTTCAAGCCCACGAAATGTTATCTCTCTTTCTAACATTGATGGGAGTTTCCTTTCAAATTCTTTGTTTTTGGTATTATGGAAAGTTAGTTAGGTATTATTATTTCACTTCTGGTTACATTCGATAACTATTTTGTTGTTGTTATTGCTCAAGTGTTCAAATGATGTGGTTTTTATTATTTGTTGAAACTCTTCGATTGTGATTATATAGCGCCAGACTATAGGGTCTGATGAAGGACTGTTTCCTTTAAGTCTTAAAAGATTCATTCGATCGAAGACATTTTTAATTGTTGTTCTGAGAAACTCTCACTTTTGGATGTAGAGTTTTTCTTCTAGGCTGGTTAGCTTACGGCCATATCATGTTGACCCCACTTCCCGTACAATCACCAAAGTTAAGCAACGCTGAGACTGGTCAGTAACCATGGAAATGCATGGGAAATTATTTTATAATAGAATACATTGAAAATTATCACGGGTAGGATTTATTTAACAAGTCCATCTGTCGTTTCATTACGTTGAATTGATGATGTATAAAGTGACATAGCAAATACTAAAAAGCAAACAGTAAAATCCATTGAACAAAATATAACATATTTATAAACCTTACAGGAAGAGGACTATTTGATTAATGTTCTTCACTGAATTAAGTGCATTGACAGGGAAGAAGATTATATTGAAAGAATTAATATCTATGTAGAATAAATACTTTTTATCATTTGTCTATTGACATTGATTTACCTAGATGCGTAAATGGGTGTGTTTCAAATAGCCTATTCCATTTTGTATTTAAGTACAAAATCCATATACTAATTAGAATATATATATATATATATATATATGTGTGTGTGTGTGTGTGTGTGTGTGTGTGTATGTATGTATAGGGTTATTCATGTAAGTGATGGTACTAATAGAATTAACAAAACCAATGCATATATCTTGACACAGAAATACTAGAGCGAATATAGATATTCCCTTGAAATTATTTTACAATGAAATTGCATTACAAATTATCACAGGTATAATTTATTACAATAGGAATTTTTCGTTAGAAACAAATAAAAAATACTTGAAGAGGAAGAAGAAACTCGAGGCATCAGAGATGTAAATCTAAAGATGCATATTAATAATACCATGGACTGAACACGTGACTAATGAAGAAATTTTAATGTAAACGAGAATTATTAAGACATTCGTAGTTGAAATTTCCAGGACACATTATGAGAACGGCTTGGAAAATAAAATACTCACATGATGTATCGAATACTTTTTTATCATTTGTCTATGGACATTGATTTACCTAGATGTGTAAATAGATGTGTTTCAAATAGCCTACCCCATTTTCTATTTAAGTACGAAATCCATATACTGATTATAATATATATATATATATATATATATATATATATATATATATATATATATATATATATATATTAGGTTGGTGCAAAAATGATGACGTAATAATGTCGTTTTTTGACGTTAAAAATACGTCAAAAAACGACATTATTACGTCATAATAAGATATATATATATAATAAAAAGGCTATATATATATATACATATATACATACACATACATATATATGTATAAAAATAATTCCAGGAGGATAGAATCCAGGTAGAACTCAATTGAATATTAGTGTTTAACTAATATCCCATTGAGTTCTACCTGGATTCTATCCTCTTGGAATTATTTTTTATACATATATATATGTATGTGTATGTATGTATGTATTTATGTATATATATTTATATAGTTTAGATATATGATTGCATATGTATATTAACCACTAATATTATCTCTCTCTCTATATATATATATATACATATATTCCTGAGTTATCTCTGGAACCCACTTCTCTGGAAGCGCAATCTTCTATCAAGTAGATATCGTCAGGAAAAGCTCCTGGCGAGGATGCTATTCCTGTAAATTTTTCATTACTTCTGTGCAATTCTCGAGCCGGTCTCAAAAGTCATGTCCATCATAAGCATGCAGATAATTACAAGGTAACCAAAAAAGTTCATTTTTGTAGGAAAAAAAGAAAACACTTCACAGTATGTGTAACTTATATTTAGTCTTCGAAGTAATCGCCATCGGCATCCAGCACCTTCTGCTAACGTGTCTCCAGCTGTTCAATGCCCTTGCGGTAGAACTCGGGGATGGGTTGACGCAAAGAAATCCGTGTGGGTTTGCGCAAGTCTGCTTCATTGGTGAAGGATTTCCTATGAAGATGATTATCCAGGGAGTGGAAGAGGTGGTAATCGGATGGCGCAAGGTCAGGTGAATAAGGTGGATGACACAAAGTTTCCCACCCAAGTTGCTGTATGGTATCCCTGACCACTCGCGCGACATTCGGCCTGGCGTTGTCATAGGAGAAAAGCACACCTTTGCGATTCACCAGTGCTGGCTCCTTCTGGTGCAATGCCTGTTGCACACGTTTCATTTGCTGCGTGTATAGGTCTCCAGTGATAATGAACCACTTGACGACCTGTCCACCAGACACAAAGCATAATCTTGGGTGGGTGCATAGGCGGTCTTACGGTGTGAGGGACAGCATTCTGAGGAGACAACTAATTTCTGGAACGCTTGGGAGTTTCGTACAGAACCCATTTTTCATCACTGGTAAACACTCGATTGAATAAGGATGCGGTACGGTGGCGAGAAAGCAGCGATACGCAGGCTGCCACTCGTTGTCCCTTGTGGACCACCAACAGCGTTTGCGGAACCCACTTGCTCAGTTTGTACGTCTTACCTAGCCGGTGCAGGTGAAGTCTAACTGTTTCATCGGAAACGTTGAACTGTCTTGCAAGTTTACCAAACGTTAGACTACTGTCCTCTTCAATGGCCGCTTTCATGACTCCGTCATTCAAGACCTATGGTCGTCCACTGCGAGGCTCAACATGGAGAGACAAATCTCCCGACTTGAATTTTCGAAACCAACGCCTTGCAGTACGTTCATCCACAGCACTATCCCCAAACGCTTGACATATGCGGCGACTTGGTGCAGCAGCTGATAAGCCCAGTTTGAAGTCGAACGAGATCTCGAGACACTACCATCCTTCTCACAGCTGTCCGGCTTATAACTGATGGCCGGGCACGGTGAACGTGTTTTTTATAACATCTGATGTTCCTACTTCCGGCTGTCCAAATTTGAAAACAATTGCTACACGTATTTCGTATATAGTTCAACTTCATACAATGACTAATCAAAAAACGGATATATATATATATATATATATATATATATATATATATATATATATATATATATATATATATATGTGTGTGTGTGTGTGTCTGTGATTATTCGTGTAATTCATTATACCAATAAAATTAATAAAAGCAAGCATATAATCACAGACACACACACACACACACACACACACACACATATATATATATATATATATATATATATATATATATATATATATATGATTATTCGTGTAATTGATTATACCAATAAAATTAATAAAAACAATGCATATATCGTGACACAGAAATACTAAAGCGAATATAGATATTCCCTTGAATTTTTTTTACTCTAGAAATGCATTGAAAACTATCACAGGTGAGATTTATTAAACAAATCCATTGAAATGTTCATTCACTTAAATGATTACATATGGAGTGATATAGGAAATACTAAAAGCATATACAGTGTGACCTGGATATAAGAGACCCGGATATAAGAGAGATTTTCTCTGGTCCCAAATTAGAGCCATACTTACCTAAACAAAATAGACCAAACCCAGATATAAGAGAAACCCGGATATAAGAGACTTCTTCTCCGGTCTTAACAATACACTGTATAGAAATTCACTTGAAATTTTTTTACTATGGAACTGCATTGAAAATTATCACAGGTGAGATTTATTAAACAAATCCATTGAAATGTTCATTAACTTAAATGATTACGTATAGAGAAACATAGGAAATAATAAAAGCAAATATAGAAATTCAATAAGCAACAAAAAATATCTTTGTTAACCTTTCAAGAAAAGAACTTAATGAATTATACAACAACCTTATTCTATGAATTAAATCTTTATTCATTCTTGATCATTTACAATCTCTTTCTCCTAATTCATTTTTAATAATCTGATTACTTTTAAAATTATTTTATTATAGAAATGCATTCTCCATTGGGAGAATTTATTAAACAAATCCAATAAAACTTTCAATCATTTAAAGATTATAACTAGAGTAACATAGCACACTCTAACAATTACATATAAATTGACTAAGCATATACGGAAAGCATAGATAAAGATTGATTGAAAATTATTTTACGATGAATGAATTGTAAATTATCACAGGTAGGATTTATTGAACAGATCTATCAAAACTTATTATTTTTAAATAATTTCACCCCGAGTAAGGTGACAAATCTAACCAACGCCTTTATCCACTGTGCCATGTGTCCTTGAGATCAAGTGACAGGACCCAAAGAGTGTGAGTTCAATACCTGGTTAAGGCAGTAGAGAACTTTCAGAGGGAAATTAACAGGAGATAACTGATAACTGGCATCCATTAAACATGGCACGTGGAACTAGAACAGTCTACCGCAGTGATCGAAATAAAGGGTTCAGTTCGAAATTCCAACCACCTGAAGAAGGCTGGAGCGGACAACGGCCAAAACGTTGTGATAAATATGGCGACAAAGATGAGAACAATAGTCCGAATAATGTAAATAATGTACATAATACCTCATCTCAGAAATATAGACAGATACTGAAAGGCCGAAACGTTGTAATAAATATGGTGACAAAGATGAGGACAATAGTCCGAATAATGTAAATAATGTACATAATACCTCATCTCAGAAATATAGACAGATACTGAAAGGCCGTAACGTTTTAATAAATATGTCGACATAAATGAGGACACTAGTCCGAATAATGTAAATAGTGTATATAATACCTCATCTCAGAAATATAGACAGATACTGAAAGGCCGAAACGTTGTAATAAATATGTCGACAAAGATGAGGACAATAGTCTGAATAATGTAAATAGTGTACATAATACATCATCTCAGAAATAAAGACAGATACTGAAAGGCCGAAACGTTGTAATAAATATGGCGATAAAGATGAGGACAATAGTCCGAATAATGTAAATAGTGTATAAAATACCTCATCTCAGAAATATAGACAGATACTGAAAGGCCGAAACGTTGTAATAAATATGGCGACAAAGATGAGGACAATAGTCCGAATAATGTAAATAATGTACATAATACCCCATCTCAGAAATATAGACAGATACTGAAAAGCCGAAACGTTGTAATAAATATGGCGGCAAAGATGAGGACAATAGTCCGAATAATGTAAATAATGTACATAATACCCCATCTCAGAAATATAGACAGATACTGAAACGCCGAAACGTTGTAATAAATATGGCGACAAAGATGAGGACAATAGTCCGAATAATGTAAATAATGTACATAATACCTCATATCAGAAATATAGACAGATACTGAAAGGCCGAAACGTTGTAATAAATATGGCGACAAAGATTAGGACAATAGTCCGAATAATGTAAATAGTGTACATAATACCTCATCTCAGAAATATAGACGGATACTGAAAGGCCGAAACGTTGCAATAAATATGGCGACAAAGATTAGGACAATAGTCCGAATAATGTAAATAGTGTACATAATACCTCATATCAGAAATATAGACAGATACTGAAAGGCCGAAACGTTGTAATAAATATGGCGACAAAGATTAGGACAATAGTCCGAATAATGTAAATAGTGTACATAAAACCTCATCTCAGAAATATAGCTGACATATATTAAACATGGCACGTGGAACTAGAACAGTGTAACCTAGTGACATTCAAACCTCCTGAAGAAGGCTGGAGCGTACAACGGCCGAAACGTTGTCATAAATATGGCGACAAAGATTAGGACAATAGTCCGAATAATGTAAATAGTGTACATAATACCTCATCTCAGAAATATAGACAGATTCTTCCGTACATTGGATACTGATGCCACATCTGATTCGGTTATTTTGCTAGATATCAGGAGATTCTTGACAGAATCCAAAGAAGAATGTTCAATGTTATCTGTCCGGAACTTGTAGGATAATATTTTGAAATAAGTATTTATTGTTATTTTAGACAGAAAATTATCGAGAGCGCCGCTACCAAATTTTACCAAAATATAAATTTGTACATAGGATTTTTTTCAAATATCTCCTTTCCGAAAAGAAATACTTTTTTCTCAAGCCAACATACATGACAAAAATTTAAAAAAATGAAAAGAAAATGGTTAAATTCAACATCATATTTAAAATATATAATAAATTAATTTCTCGAACTAAAATAATATAAATAATAATTACCTTATAAAAAAATAGCATTAATAATAACAACATTTACTTACTTTCGTTTGCTAAACATTACATCACTTATCATCCTTTATAATTTACCTTGACTTTAAGTTCACCTGAAATATTGTTGCAATTTGGGAAGGTTACTGAATAGAATAATCAAACGAAGGTTGGTAATGAACGATAATACTTAGGACAAGAACAACACATATAAGATCCGCCAGCGGCGCATAGAAGTAGTCAACTGTTAGAAGTGACTCAAGTAAATTCCACAATGAATCACCAACTGCAGGATATCTACCAACCGCCCCATATAAAATGGGATCGGGTAGCTGTTTCCCGAGACGAGATTCCGCCCTTCGACATAGTCTCGTCTGGAGATCCTCTCTGCCCGGAGGCAGAGAGTTTGACCAGCACAGTTGGAGACGAATCTCCAACTGCAGGATATCTACCAACCGCCCCACGCGGTCAGATGTGGCACAAGACCGAATTTAATGTGTGGTATCCGAGTCCATAGGCTCTGACAAAAATTCCCCGTAAACCCGGTATAAAACGGGGTCGGTTATCTGTTTCCCAAAAAGAGACTCTGCCCTTCGACATAGCCTCGTCAGGGGATCCACACTGCCTGGAGGCAGAGAATTTGACAAGCACAGCTTTATTTCTATAGGCAAACAGGATCTTCAAATGCAGACCGACATACATTATTTACTACTGTATTTGTGTGAATGGGGATATACCCATTACTGTCCGTAGGTATGCTACAACAAGCATATTTATGAGCGCTCTTAAATTTAAAAAATCTCGAAAATTAACGAAATTTTACTTCTGTTTATAAATACTTGTTGCAAAATAAAATCCTTACATTTGCCTTGATAAAGTCCAGCAGAGGACGAAACGTCTCCGCTGAGTATAAGTTTCCTTTTTGTGTTCATTTATAATTATATCTTCATAGCTTCTACAAAAACACAGTTAATGCTAATTTACGATTTAAAGTTTATTATGATTCGGTTCGAAGATAATGCCGTTTTAGCATTAATCCGAAGATTATCCAGCGTAATTAGTAGAGAGTGTCTTGGTTTAAGTAGTACAACCTTGCTTTTGACTGAGATGTTAAGAGGTTTGTTTGGCCAATGTTTTGTTTTGTTTAATGTATTATAACAAATAGTCCTAATTCCCGCCTTTTCGTTCTTGTTATTTCAAGGTTTACCGCCATTGACATCATTATCCTTAACGTATTAGCGCGCTTTTTAGTGGTTTCAATATTTTTAAGAGATTCGAAAAATAACATTAAAAACAAAGAAAGGAGTGTCAGACTGCGATGAAATGTCTAATCTGCGTTATGGCAACAAATATACAAGAGAGTTTGGTCATATATATATATATATATATATATATATATATATATATATATATATATATATATATATATATATATTAAAATAATGAGAAAAAACAGTAAGATTTATAGTCCGGTGTTCTTATTAATCATTTTTATTTTTTAAAAAACAGTGCTCAATACAATTCAGTAAAACCTAAACATTAAACTAGTAAATGGAACCATATTTTTAAATTAGTAAATTTATTATATATATATATATATATATATATATATATATATATACAATAAAATCCAAAATCACCTCATATGGTGAATATTACCTTTACTATATATATATATATATATATATATATATATATATATATATATATATATATATATATATATATGATGGAAATATAGTTTTAAGTTATGCCATATCTATGAGTTAAAGTGCTCGATATCAGTGTATGTAAATATAAAAGTGGATATTGAAGTCAACACCCAACGGCGACAGTCTTTTTAGATGCTTAAACACAATCGTCAGGCTATGTACGTTCTGTTTTGGCTCAACTATGCATTATGGGTAAGTCTATTATATTATTCTAACGGTTATTGGGTGGGCGATCACGGTTATGGTTCAAATTATTATAGCGGTTATTGAGTACAAATTACCCCCCCTCCAGCAAGCACTCTCCACATGATAGTCAACAAAAAACACTAAGAATCAGCTACAGTTGCACCGAGAACATGACACAAATAATAAAAAACAAACAAAAAACAACAAACCTCCGTCGCAAATCAAATTCACGTGCAACTGTGGAGTAAAGAATGAATGTACCTTAAATGGCAATTGCTTACAGAACAATGTAATATACCAAGTCAGCGTAAAATCAGTATATAATGAAGAAAAATATTCGTAGGAGTAATTGAAGGCCAATGGAAAAAATGAAACTACGCACAGAAAACATCCTTTACAAATAGCAAATACGCGAAATACACGAACAGCAAAATGCTTTCTAAACATGTATGAGAAATTAAGAAACAAACAAAAAAAAACAAAAACAAATCACACCAAAAACATCATGGAAAATAAAGAAAACAGCATCAGCCTACTATAATAAATTAAATAACCGTAAACTTTGTCTAGAGGAGAAAATAGCTATAATTACTTGCCCAGGCCAACAAAAATTACTAAATAAACAATCAAAACTCATTTTAAAATAAAGAAACAAAACCAAATTTTATTACGTTATTAAAAACCGAAAACTAAAACGATAAAAAAAAATCAATAAATAAGTAAATAAATAAATAATAAACAAATTAAGAAAATACGAATGCACACATAAACTCAAGTAAACGTAATAACAACAATCAACAAAAACTAACCAAGCAATCAGAAATAAAGTTAATAAACAAAACTAAAATAGCTACAAGACAGCATTCGGATTCACAATTATTTTGGCTCAATAGCCTCTAGAATAGTTTCGAACATAACCGTTTCCACCTACCCAATAATCATTAGAATAATACAATAGACCTACCCATAATGCATTACTGACCAGCATATAAAAATAGCCAAGCCAAAACATAACACACATGGCCTGACGATTGCGTTTAAGGATGAAACAGACAGAAAAAAAAGGATTTTTATTAAAAATAAAACCCATTTTCCGATGATGCTGTTTGGTCAGAGACGGCAAAGTAAGAGTTATTCAATTTATATCATTAAATAATATTAAATAATTGCATGTATTTAGCGTTTTTAACAAAAAAGTAAATGTGTATAAAGAGATGGACGATGTAGCTATCTTAGTAGGGTGAATCGGAGGTAGTTAGCATCACCACTGCTCATAGGAAAGTGCGTAAGTTTTATCGCTTTACATTTTGTGTGGATTTATCTTCCGTAGTAACAGTTACTATTTGTCACCGTTTGGTGTAAGACTATAATTTCTTTTTTTTTTTTTTTTTTGCAGAAATATCCAGGCAATAAAAATATGTGTACCTTTAAAACGCAATTTCACAGAACAATTTTCCATTAATATATTTTCTATTTTTCATAATGTTTCTTCATTGGGAAGTTAACGGGCACAAATCCTTACGGATTAACATAAACACTGTCCAGACTCGTGAAAAAGGTAACTTAAAATGAAACTGGACGCACAAAATCGACATTTGTTAATTATTAGGTTGGTGCAAAAATAATATCGGTTTTTGACGTTACGTCAAAAAACGATATTATTTTTGCACCAACCTAATATATATTTCGTTTCTTTCACCTCGTGTAGCGTTGTACCGAATTGTACACAGTAGTCGAAACTTAACTATATGTTGTGAGCGAAAAATACAAAATGAAAACTTCGAGTAAAATAATATTTACTGTTTTTATTTTCTTCATAAAATGATTCCTTGATTCAAAACACGAGATGGTTAGAGTGGGCAAAGTATTAGGTTGGTGCAAAAATAATGACGGAATAATATCGTTTTTGACGTTAAAAAATACGTCAAAAAACGACATTATTACGTCATTATTTTTGCACCAACCTAATAGCAGAAATAACATCCGTAAGCGATTTTCCCAGATGGAAGATAAGTCGGTCTCGCTGACTCTCCGGCGCAAACTGCTTTGTCCTTTCTCAGAAAGCTCTTTTGACTTAAGATGGACCGTGAATCCGCCTATCCGTAGATTTATTTTTTTTAAATCCCCCCCCTTCAATAAAGCAGTAAAGCCACTAAAAGACAAGGGATTACTGAGTGTGAAAGAATAAGAAAAAAGACAAACGTTATTAAGTAGCTAAAACTATAAAAGAAGATAACGATTGACATTGCATTTAAATTTTTGAAGATCAAAGTTGGTTAGAAAACATGGAACCGGAAGAGAGTTCCACAAGCTACTTGTGCGAGAAAAGAAGCTGTTAGGAAAGAATTTACGGTAGTTCAACAGTAAACAGATGAGACCTTGGTGTCAATCTAGTACTGCTCTTAAATTCATAAAGTCTAGGTACCATAGACTAAAGTTCATCAGAAAAATTACTTTGTGTTTATTCCTTACTCTCCAGTCTGCTCAGTCCTTTAAATACTGAAGCAAATTTGACTAGAATAGGCTCCTGCGCTGAAGAAACGTTAACAGCGCCTGGCATACATAAGAGCCCTAATTGTTTGGCAGTTTTCCTACTCTGGATGTTGCCACTGTTACATAAACAGACAACAATACAATCTGAAATGTTATGTGTAGACCCTACAGAGACATTTGAAACAAAAGCGCACTCTTCTTGTAAGGGAAATCTCGAGCTATACGTAAATATTTTCTTTTCCTAATTTTTTAATTTGATATATATTTTTAAAAATATTTATCGTATTCTGAACCAAAATAGACTGACCGTCCAAGCAAATAATTTCATCAGACGTGTGTCCCTTATTGGTCATTAGTACATAATAGTCTGAATGAAATTCATTGTCATTAATACATTATAGTCTGAATGAAATTCATTGTTACCCATTAGTACATAATAGTCTGAATGAAATTCATTGTCATTAGTACATAATAGTCTGAATGAATTTCCGTTTGCACTACTTCACACTTGAATCTTTCTGGATATCAAGCTTTAGTTTTGTATGCCTTTTCCTTAGTTCAAACCCTCACCCTGACAAAGAAGAAACGCCATTTTTTGTTTCGTTTCTCTTATAAAGTGCTGTTCGATAAAAGTGACTCACCTGATTTTTTTACTAAAGGAATACTTTGATGAGAAGCAGGTGAGTGTTATGACATGGCTAACCCAATCTCCTGACCTCAACCTCATAGAAAGCTTATGGAGCATGTTGCTCAACTGCTTTTTCGAGAGCCTGTACTTTATAATGCTCAAGTATTCCTTCATCAATTTTGATTTGTGAGAGGGAGCACTATCCTGCATAAAAATGAGCTTGGTGGGGTCGATTTGCACCCTTTCAGCAGAAGGGAGCAGATAAGACTCTTGTACAGACAATTCTCTTGTACAGCTCGCTCCTGAGGGTCTTTTCAATAGGTTTTAAGAAACCAGTTCCCTGAAAAGAAAAGCATCCCCAGAACATTATACTGAACGGATGCTTGACAGTACTTACTGCTAAATTCAAAGAGCTCTCAAAGCTTCTTCTTCGGATTGTAGATCCCTTATCCTTTGAATTTAGCTCAACTTTCGTTTCATCGGAGAAGAGAACATTTAGTAAAAAAAATCAGGTGAGTCACTTTTATCGAACAGCACTGTATTCATTGCCATGAAAAATATTTTCATTGTTTCTATCCACTCCTCCCAAACTGTGACTGTGGAATCCAGATTCAATTGTGCAGGAGGGGAGGTACTGCAATCTCATGTGTCGATGCCACTCTTCCTCAAGGGCAGATAACCTCGTTTTATGCACCACAATTACCATGAAAGTATTTAGAGAAAAGGACCAGCGAATCTACGGCGGGAAAGTGACTGACGACGAAATACCAGGTCTAGACCTGTAATATTGCGGATTCTTTCTTGGATTTTATCAAAAATCTTTAAATATATAAAATGAGCACTGGACCATATACTGCATCAATATTCAAAGCATTGACGAATGGTAAACTTATAAATATGGATGCTTGCGATGACGGCTTACTGAAAGCACATTTTCATCCTACCACCAGAAGCATATTTTATAACTGAAGGTAACTCGATCGTGACAATTGCTATCACATCTAGCCACCTGCAGTATCTTATTCATTCCGGGAATTTTGGTAATTAAATCTGCGACGTCTTCGTGTCTCCTTCAAAAGACCGACAACCAGTGACCGTATCGTATTGTGTAACACTTGATACGAGATGTGGAACGAATTTAATTAGGCTTTGTTTCATTAAGTAAATTGTCTCGCAATCAATACTAAGGAATCATGTTACTTTCACTATAATGAGTTTTGACACCGTACCCAGCCTAGATGAATACCTCAGTTAATATAACAATGGATGTATACAGAGTATTTCAAAGGCCTATGTCATATTTTAAGAACTCTTCAGGGTGTTTCAAAAGTCTATGTCGCATTCAAAGAACTCTTCAGGATGTTTCAAAAGTCTATGTCGCATTCAAAGAACTCTTCAGGCTGTTTCAAAAGTCTATGTCGCATTCTAAGAACTCTTCAGGCTGTTTTAACTCATATCATGAACTACAAATGGTATCATGATTTAACAGGTACCATTCAAAAGCTAAAAGTGTCAAGTTTTCTTCTGTTAATTTAATTTTGATTTAATTAATTAAATTTAAGTTAGACAGTATCTGAACGTCACTCTTCCTGACAGATGGGTCGGACATTCTGGACAGACTGATCGCATGTTCCTGGGATGGTCACCTAGTTTTCCAGACCTCACGCACTCTGACTTCTTCAGCTGGGGGTATGTGAAAGGCCTCGTGTACATATCTCCCCTTCCTAGAAACGTGGATGATCTAAAGACGCGAATAACTGAAGCCTTGGCAACCATCAACGACGTTATGCTTAGTCGCGTTTGGCAAGAATTGGATTATCGTTTGGATATGTGTCGTGTAACCTGCGTCACTCGCATTGAACACCTGTAAAAACCTGTATAGAAACATGGAAATATTTACTTTCAGGAAATATAAATTGTGTTTTGATATGCTCAATACCTATTAAGATATACAGTGCCGTAATGTAACGTATTCAGATATACAGTGCCGTAATGTAACGTATTAAGATATACACTGCCGTAATGTAACGTATTAAGATATACACTGCCGTAATGTAACGTAATGTAACACTTTTCAAACACCCTGTATATTAGATAAGTAATTTAGCCATGTACATATTAGAAAATAAATTTTCATTCCGACGGACATGTTCTGGATTTCGAAGAATTGCCTAAAAATTGGAGGTTGTGTATGTTTTTCAAAACTAATTTCTTAGCTCACTTCAGTCCAGAGGGACTTTCTTTTTCTGAAGGGTTTTATCATATAATAATAATAATAATAATAATAATAATAATAATAATAATAATAATAATAATAACAACTTTATGGGACATTACAATAAACACAGACAGAACAATGAAAGCTAAACTCCCAGATATCCCGATCAAAGACCATTATAACAGAATATGCTTTCATATTGATCTAGCAGTTCCGTCAGACTGTAATGTATCTCTGAAGATCCTCAAAAAACTACCCATATATAAGGACCTTAAGTGAACCCCCCCCCCAAAAAAAAAATGTGGCACAAGAACATATCAATAATTCCAGTTCTATTTGGATCCCTCGGATTGATTGGAAAAGGATACGACAGATTCACAGAGGAGATTACTGGTAGCCAATGTCTTAAAGAAACACAAAAAATTGTTCTCACAAGTACAACTCACACCTTACAAAGAGCTTTGGTGCTTTTAAATTAAAAAAATGTTCAGTGAATGAGCATACAACAGAAATCAAAGAAAACAACAACAACAACAACAATGATAATAATAACAACTGGAGAAAAATTTCAGTTTTTTGTCTACTGAATTACTATGTAATTTGGGTGCGCTTAGCACGAAATTTTACTCTGTTTTCATTTATCAGGTCCTGATTTTGCTCAACCTTCCTTCTCTTTCGTCGTATTCATAAAAGAAGCTTTTACTATATACTCACGATTTGAAGGTACACATTATGCAACTAGGTTTTTATCTAGGTATTTGTACCTATTGGTATGGTATTGTCTAGGTATTTGTACCTATTGGTATGGTATTGTCTAGGTATTTGCACTTATTGTATTGTCTAGGTATTTGTACCTATTGTTATGGCATTGTTGTATTATGTATACTTTTATATGTAACACCCTAAAAATATACTATATATATTTCTTTTCTTTTTTTTTTTAATATTAGTAAATTAACCTAAAAATATCATAGAATTCTATAATTTTCTCGAGAGTTCCTGTTTTCTGTAGAATATTCTAAAGGGACAACTAAAATATATAGAAGTAACTTGTTTCCAGAGTTAATCAGCCAATTCAATCATTCAGTTAATTAAGTATGGGTATTAACATAATTTTGAATTGACATAATATTTAGTGAGGGATTTTGTCATCGTGATTTAATTAGATGTAATTCATAATTTTCTTACACATCCGTGTTTCTAGTTTAATTTCATAGATTGTAAGGATCTATTTCATAAAAAGTTCCTATTTAAACCAATACAGGAATTGTTGACGGTCCACAAATAAGAACATTAATTAAAGACAGTAATTTTCCTAATGTCATGAATGAATGCAAAAAAATGCCTGGTTCTCATTCGTGGACATGACAGAAAATTTTTTAAGCAATTATAGGCCAGATAACTACGAAGAAATTGTAAAAAAATTTCTAATGGTCTACAATTAGGTTGCAATATGAGCGTAAAAATTCATTTTTTTGAATAGCCATCTTGACAAATTATCCAAGTAATTTAAGGGATGTAAGTGACGAAGAAAGGGAGAGATTCCACCAAGATATCAAAATTATACAGGAACGGTACCAAGGTTGCTGGGATGATTTAGATGGCTGGTGCTTGAAAAAATACCTGCTATCATCTATCAAATACGCTAGACAATCTTGTAAAATATTTTTTGCCGCGGTGAAATAATTATTAATAAGCTTATTCATTTCTATCGTTATAATGGAATTTTGTTGTAGTTTAGACTGCTCCTATTCATGAAACTTGAAAAAAAAATTAACACGACTTATTTTTTTAGTCCTAATTTAAAAAATCTGGAAAATAGCATATAGGCAGATAACAAAAATCAGGACCTGATAGAGCCAAACTGTTATGGTAATTTACCCACGCACACATGGACTCGCCCAGCTATAAATAGGAGCAGGTATTGCCTTTTGGGGAGGGAGGTTTCTAGCAGTCAGCTCTGACAGTCGGACCGAACATTCTTGTGTAACACTCTTATTTGTATTACTGTTTCTGTTAATATATTTAACTCAATTTCTCTCTTTGTGTCTTTATTTCTGGCCCTAACAAGGTCACAACACAAACCGTGTTGAAATTCATATTCAGCGCACCCAAAGTGCCTAGATTGTCAGATATCATTCAATATAATACGTATTCCCCGGTGAATGAAATTAACTCATTACTGTATAAAGCTTTAAATTTTTAGCTATTTTTGCCTAATCTATTTTGCTGGATAATGGTAAGCTCAAGGCTGGCGGATTTAAAAGTTTAGCTAACCTTAATGTATCTATGCTAATAACAAAACTTTTTACTCTTATCTATCGATAAGGTCAAACTGGCAGCTGATCTAAAAATGACCTACAATCTGTTGTTAACTGGGGCAAGGAATGGCCTGTAAACTTTAACGCCTCCAGAATAAAACTGCTGTCTTTTAATCGTCTGAGAGAACCCATTTTACCGTTCATCAACACGGCTGATGCTAACCTCCATCAGAGTGACTCATTTCGCCTTTTCCGCTGATATGAAGTGGAAATGTTACGTTGAATCAATTGATAGGAATGCCGCTAGAAATGTTGGTTCACAGTGTCTTGTAAGACACGAATCTATCTCGCGCGAATCTATCTTGAATGATTTATAAATTTACCGTTTGTTCATGCATAGAATATTGCTGTCACATCTGGTCTCATGTATTTCTAGTTAGGCAGTAACTCTGCTTTGATTCATCCATTCGTATGACTACAGATGTGCGACTCAGTGTTAGGGTCGAACTTAGTCTTGAGAATAGCTTGATTGTGTTCACTCTAATGACAGGCGTGCCTGATGTAAATGTATGTCTGTTGCTTCGTGTTAGAATTGTTTATGTATCTGTCTCTTCGTCTGTGTTCATGAGGGTGTGCGTATGTATGTATGCCAGTATATTTGTAAACCAGTGGTTATATCATGAGAAAAAACTGAAACCATCTGATGAGGGCCAGAAAGAGTTTGTAGACACGATTATTCACGAAATCATTTGCTTTAAGAAAATTGTACATATTTATAATTAGTTGTTTCGATTAATAAATTATTTACGCCCAATTTTTCTATCAGTTCCTTTCTTTCTTTTCATTGTTTTTCTTTCTTATTGTTTTTTCTTCTCCTTTCTTTATTTCTTTCCTCCTTTACACCGCTTCCTTTCTTTTTGTTTGCTTTATATTCCTTTCTTTCTTTCTTTCTTTCTTTCTTTCTTTCTTTCTTTCTTTCTTACAGATTGTTCTTTCTTTCTCATTCTTTTTTCTTTTTTTATTTAATCTTTTTCGTTTTAGTGCTTTATTTTCCCTTCCTGCCGCTTTCTTTCTTTCTCATTGTTTTCCTTTCTCTTTATTTCTTATCTTCTTTTTGTCTTCTTTCCACTGCTTCCTTTTTTTTGTTTGCTTTCTTTTTCTTTCTTTCACAATCTTCTTTCTTTCTTTCTTTCCTTTTTGTTCCTTATTCAATCTTCTTTCTTTTCATTGCATCGTTTTTCTTATTACTGCTTTTTACTTTCTTTTAATCTCATTGTTTTTCTTCTCTCTTTACTTTTCTTTCTTTCTTTCTGCCATATTTCCATTACATCCTTTCTTTTCTTTTCTTTCTTTGATCAGTATCTCTCTTTCTGTCTAGTTTTGTTCATATCTAATGCACTCATCTCTTTATCTCTTTGTCAGTTATTTTCTATTTAAAATCCTTTGACACGATGTCGACATTCTTCGCGATTATTCAACCATTGCACTCGTGGGCATCAAACTTCAGGTAAAGATCGGATATCTTCAACCAATTTCGTTTCTTTTGGGGCCAGCACAAAATTTCACACGGTCGAGGAATAGACATGCTTGTCTTCTTATCTAAGGGCATAATTTTTCTTTGGGGTGGAGGTGGGGGTTGAATGTGAAAGGGTGAAGGTCGTGTGGTGTATTGTAAGTGCAAGCAACATTTGATTTTTAGTGAAGGTACTCTTTTTCTCAAGTCGGATAAATACAAACTTACTTAGAGTTCGTCATTAAACAACTTTGTCAATCTGTCGTTATCAGATATTAAACCGGTCTGTCAGTATCAGATATTAAACAAGTCTGTCATTATCAGACATTAAACCAGTGTGCCAATATCAGACATTAAACTAGCCTGTCATTATCAGACATTAAACCAGTGTGTCAGTATCAGGCATTAAACTACTGTCATTATTAGACATTAAACCAGTGTATCAGTATCAGACATTAAACTGGCTTGTTATTATCAGACATTAAACCAATCTCTCATTATCAGAAATTAAAACAGTCTGTCAGTATGACATAAAACCAGTCTATCATTATCAGACAATAAACTAATCTGTTATTATCAGACATTAAACCAGTGTGCCATTATCAGACAATAAACGAGTCTGTCATTATCAGACATTAAATACTTGAGGTTTTGTGAAATCAATTTTAACAGGTTAAAAATGTAATTTACTAAAGTTAGTGCTGAGTGATTTTCCTTGAAACTAGAAGTAGACTTTAACGTCACTAGAGGGCGTGCCATTGGCTGAATATAAGGTATCACCATTTAAAACGAGGGTGCGGCGATTTTTGAAGTGAAACAGAGGATTAAAAAATAGTTTCTGGAATTTCTGTTTGAAAAACATTGGAGAGTCAAACGCATATACTAAGCTATGTGGGCTTCATTAGTAGGTCTATCATACAATTTGAGAGCTATTAAAGGTAAATGACAACAAAGCTTTAACATCAGCAGCAGTAAGTGAAAAAAGGCTTGGTGAATGCAATTATGTGTGACAAGTAGCTGCAATGTTATTAGCTCGTAGATTAAATTTAAGTTTCTAAATTCTACACTTAGAACCTTCTTCTTTACGTGCCGTATACTTTCAGGACGTAGGCAATCGTGGCTCTCCACAATCTCCTCTCCCTCGTAGCGCTTAATAATTTTTATCTTTTTGTTATTTTTTCTAAACCTTGTTCCGCCATCCAGTTACTCAAACTCACTAAGTATGCTATGCGTTGTTTTCCTCTGTCCAACTTGCCTTCAGTCTGTCATGTGAGTACCAAATTTACCAAGCCCTCTTTCCTCATTATGTGCTCTAGAAATTTAAACTATCTCTTCTTGACGTTAAGTATAAGTTTCCTTTTTGTTTCCATTTTCTCTAAAACTTCGTTGTTGCTGACATATTCGGTTCATGGTATCCTCAGCATCCTTCTGTAGCACCACATTTCTGTTGCTTCAAGTCTCTTCGTCATCTGTGAGGACATATTTAACCCTTTGATATTACTTTTAGAATATCTTAAAGGAAGAAATGAGGAGTAATTTAAATGAACACAAGTAAAAGGAAAGCTTACAGCTCTAAGAAAATTAATAACTTATGGAAAAACGTATGGAGTCTGCGCTTCCGACCATGAGAAGCAATTCTTTATCCAGTGGGTGCCATGACTAGGACTAAGCATCAGCGGGTTATAGTAAAAAATGCACAAAAGGCAGGTAAAATGCATCAGCAGTGTTTGAACGTACACGAAAGCAACTGATGTTGCAATAGTGGCAAACCCTGACGACGACGTGGGAAAAGCGCATTCACCAGTAAAGGCAGGCGCGAGACAGCGAGCTAGGTAGTACGCTGCTGCTGCCGCCGTGCCGCCGCTGAAGATCCGTCGCTCGTCCGGCCGGGCCGAATCTCCCGTCTGGCTGGTGGTGTAGCGGCGGCGACTGAGCCGGCGTCGCGCACTGCTGGTCGCCCGCCGTCGTTGTCGTTGTCGGCGTCACCGTCATCGTCGTCATCCGCTTGCGCTCCCGAATTGCGAAAAGCGCGCACATGCCACTCGCCAAACGGGCCCACCGCGTCGGCAGCCGACCACCGAGGAGTCGGCGCACGCACGCACGCACGCACGCACGCACGCACGCACGGGCGGGGCACGCACGCACGGGCGGAGCACGCACGCACGGGCGGGGCACGCACGCACGGGCGGGGCACGCACGCACGGGCGGGGCACGCAGTCCGGTCGCGCCCCGGCCCGACCTGGCCGATCGACCGCTTGGTGGGCACCGCCGGATGTCAGTCTTTTACGTGAAAATTAGTCCCGGATGACTGATTGCCCGATTAGTGATGGTCAAGTGTAGTAACTTTTTCACTTGAATATCTATTCTTCTTTTTATTTCATATATTTTTTTTTGTATTATATTTTGTTCATTTATTTTATTTTTTTACATTGATCTTCACCCTGTACAAGGCTCGGGAACCACTCAAGGAAGAGGATTGCAGCGTAAGAGATACAGTTTATTTTTAGCCACTATGGCCCACAGGTAACACTTCTTCCGGCTATACCAGAGCGACAGGTACGACTGTAACAGATGTCTTTTTGTCACTGCTCATAATGAGTGCAAGCGTGTCTTGAAAGTGGAAAAGTCACTGTTCATTGATAGAATGGGACACCGTATAGCCTCTCACAAGTTTGGTTCTAGAGATTACTGGCGGTTCTAGAAGAGTGTGCTGAACAAAAGCAAATTCTCAGTCCTTCCTCGCTTCAATCAATTTGGCGTCTACTGAAGATAAAGCAGAATGCTTTGCTCGGAAATTCTCTTCCAACTCCAATTTTGGCTCATCTGGTGTATCTCTACCTGATTCTCCCCCCACCTAGAATAGAGTCTCTGTAACTTCGTCCATAGTTTCTGCCATAATTTCTAAACTAGATGTCCACAAGGTATTTTTGCAGTTATCAGAAAGAAATATGCTCCTGAACTGGCTTCTGTTCTCTCCAAAAATTACAACAAATACCTCGTTACTTTCCGGTTTATTGGAAGTCCTCCTCTGTAGTCCCTGTTTTTAAGAACTTAGGGGAACCTTCTGACTCCAGATTATCGCCTTATTAGTCTTTTACCTCTTTTTGGCAAAGTAATCAATACTCTAATCAACGCAGAATTGGTTAAGCATCTTACGTCACACGGCTTCCTTTCAGATAAACAATAAGGCTTTTGTTTCGCCTGGTCTACCGCCGATGCTTCTGAATTCAAGTTTTAGAATGGCGAAGCTCGGGCGTGGCTCTCAAAGGTTTTGGCATGCTGACTGTCTCCACAAGCTGAAGGGCTATAGTGTCTCTGAATGAATATTTGGCTTAATCCAATCGTTCCCCACAAATCGTGTAATGAAGACCGTTATGAATGGCCCTGCTACTAGATCATTTCATATTAATGCAGGGGTCCCTCACTAGGGCTTTACTCTTGGACATACATTAATCTTCATCAACAACCTTTGCATACCACCAGTTCCCAACTAGGCATTTATACAGATGACACAACCATTTACTCTTGTCTTAGTAGAATGTCAGACAGATCCAACAAAGTAAAACTAGCATCTCAAAAAGAACCTCCAATCAGTGGTTAACTGGAGCAAGGAATGGCTTGTAAATTTTAATGCCACCATACAAAACAGCTTTCATTTAATCACCATAGAGAACCTTTTTTTTTCTATCGGCATGGCTGATACTAAATTCCAAGAGAGCAACACTTTGTGTCTTCCTGGTCTCAGATTTTTAACTGACCTGAAGTAGAGTGATTATATTGAATCTATTGTTAGGTCTGCTGCTTGGAAAGTTGGCTCACTGTGTTGTTCCAGACATTTCTTCACTTCAGAATCCATCTTGCACACTTATTAATCAAACATCCGCCCGTGCATTGAATACTGCTGCCATATCTGGTCTGATGCTCCTACTATATATTTCGAGATTCAAAGACGGGCCTGTAATGTAATCGATCCTGACCTGGTATCTCGACTTCAGTCATTTTCTCACCGACGTAACGTGGCTTCCCTTTCTCTTTTCTACAAATACTTTCGTGGCAACTTTTCTGATGCGCTTTTTTTCCTTTTTAGTGCCTCGTCTGCATGAATTTAAGCGTGCTACTAGATTGTTAATTAGGTCTCACCGTTATTTATAAAAAAAGACGAATTTGCCCTTAGAAACATTATCAAGAAATACAAAACTCCAGTTGACGAAAAAAGAAGATTCAGTCGATTATTTATAAAAGAATTAAAAACGGCCAACCTTATCGTCAGCAGTAACAACTCACCAGCAAAATCCAAACTACACAGGACCATTATTCATGAATTTGCATTCTCCTTTCAGGATAATAATTACATCGGATATCCAACTACATACTTATTAATAAGATTTTGCACCTCTCGACCCATAGCCCCATGAGGACCCATTTAAATTGATTATTTAAATTCTCCAAATAAATCTGCTTTTAACTAGTATAAGTGGCACAAAATTTCATAAAATTAAATAAGTGTGTGTGTGTGTGTGTGTGTGTGTGTGTGTCAGAGAGGGTGTTATTCAGTTATGTGCCATGCGGGATACACGCTTAGACGATCATGTATCTTTCGATACATGACTGACGAGGTAGATTTTTTCGTGCAGTAGGTTGCCATTTCTTTCTGCGGTAGACCAGTTGCCATCCAAAGCTATAGAATCCAGTCTGTCCTGCTATTTACCCATAGCTGGGGGGAGAAGAAGAGGATTCACACCTTTCCCAAGCGTATTAACATGTAAGTGAATGTAATGGGTTCGAATGGAATTCAAACTCGGCTCTCCGATTCCTCAATCCGAGCCGCTATCCATTACTGTGGAGTGTAGCAAGTGTAAAAAATATTTTTACCATAATATTCTAAAAGAAAAAATAATAAAATAAATTAATTCATTACTGAATAAGTCCTGAAAGTTTCAGTAAAACCTCACAATTATTTTTGCAAGAATTTCCAAATCAATGTGTTTTCACCGCAAAAAAGACACTAAAATGTTTGTACTATACTAATCTTTGGTCACCGCACTGACGAAAAAACACAAACCTTTTCGCGTTTCCTCTTAATAATAACAAATATTTTGACGTTAAAAACTTTTTTTATTAAGTTTAAGGCATTTTTTCATCATGGCATACTATTTTTTAGCAAATCAGTAGATGTACCTATATATAATGCTGGGATACATTTTAAATGCCAGTATCTTGGCTTATAAAAATGACACAGAGTACCAAATATGTTTATTATATAACTGATATACAAGAATTCAATATATTATCTAACATTTGAATATCACCTCCCTGAGATGGTCACCACCACGAAGAGAACATACACGTCCACGCTCTCTCATTTCAAACACAGTTGGCTTTGTCAGTGTTTGGCAACAGCACACAGGATCACCTTTCGGGATGGTACCTGCACTTTCCGAAAATTGGGCTGCAAGGATAGATCTTTGACTGGTGAATTAACCTTCCACTACGTAAGCGATTTCTTTTGGAGTTCACAACATTATGAGGGTTCACCATCGGCAGAAGGGATATCAGATACGTGTAGAAAATAACAAAATCTTAAATAATAAGTTGAACTCTTTTATATCAGTTATGTAATAAATATATATGGTACTCTATGTCATTTTTATAATCCAAGATACTTGCATTTAAAATGTATCTCATTATGGAACGCCCTGTTATATATATATATATATATATATATGTATGTGTGTGTGTGTGTGTGTGTGTGTGTGTGTGTGTGTGTGTGTGTTTCTTTATTAATTTTATTTTTGTGTAGGTATTACATGTCTGAACCCATTCACATGCTTTGTAAATGGATGGTAGCCATGACAAAAAATCTCATTAAATATGGCCTCGTCATGTGCTTACGTAACACTTCTCGTCAGCACTTGACTTATATTGTTGGAATGTAAATATGAAGACGATTAAGATAAAAAAAAAAAAGAAGCTCTCGAATGGCTGGGAGACACGAAAATTATAAGGAACTAATATTTACATTTCAATATCATAGCCACTTAATTTGTTCTTTAGAAAGAGGCTACTTGTCGACTGAAAGAATTTGATTATGAGCAGTAAATAAATCGGTGGTTCCGGTGCAGGTCTGATGGTTATAGAAGCTAGCCTGGTTGATCTTTATCACTGACCAGTGAGTTCAATCCTCACAGAGTGCCTATGCTTGTGGTTTTTTAGCCCAAATCCTGTATATCCTGTGTGTATTTCCTATAAATACTTTGCAATGTTTCTGTTTCAAACTCTTCCACGCTCCTTGTGTATCAGCGGCTTTACTGCCTTGCTTTGGGTGATAATATATATATATATATATATATATATATATATATATATATATATATATATATATATATATATATATACGGGCATAGACATCAACATTGTATGATTTAATGATTGTTATAATATTGATAATTAAGATTGATAATGTATCCTTGTAGGTCTTGTATTCTACCATTCATCCATGCCTAGAATATTACTCTCACATATGGTCCGGTGCTCTTGTTCTATATTTAGAGATCCTTGATAAAATACAAAGAAGAATAAGCAATATTATTGGTCCTGATCTGGCGTCTCGGCTTCAGTCACTTTCCCACCGCGGTAAGGTTGCTACTCTGTGTCTTTTCTATACATACTTTCATGGTAATTGTTCGGATGAGCTCTTTACGTTGGTACCCAAACTCTATGAATTTAAGCGCAGTATTAGACTGGCGTCGAGATCTCATCAATTTACATTTGAGCTGGTTAGATGTAGCCGTAAGTTCTATGCCAACAGTTTCTTCTATCGTACTTCTGGCTTGTGGAACTTCCTTCCGGCGTCATGATTTCCAGCCAACTTTAATATTCAAAAATTTAAATGCATAGCTATTTACTGTCCTTCTAATTAGTCTTTTCTCTTCCCGTTCATTATTAATGTTTCTATTTCTAATTCTTCCACACCCAGTAAGTGAACTCGAAAAACGAACAAATAAAAGCAATTTTGAGTAAATGGATGGAGGCAAAAGTTTTAGTAGAGATAATAAAAAGATAAAATATAATAAGAGCTACAAAGGTGGGAGTATAGTGAATATCCTTTCTTATATCAGGAACTATAACTTCCCCGATCGCTCCGATCTTCAAAATTTTAAATGCAATGTCAATCGCTATGTACTGTCCTCCTGATTACTCTTCTTTTGTTTCTGTTTCTAATTCTTCCACATTCTGTAACCCCCTTGTGTCTTAGTGGCTTTATTGCCTTGCATGGAGTGAAATCGACAAAAAAAAAAAAATAAATAAATAAAATAAAATAAGCTAAGTTTAATGACGTTTCGGGGCCTTCTTCAGTCTATTTTAAGTTGGTAAAGTCATGGTCAGTCTCAGATGTCTGACCTTTCCAACTTCCAGGTAGGTGTAAACGGAACTGGACGATATCTGGTTCTACTCGCATGTATCCGTGTGGGCCTCTGCGTTGTAACCTTGTGCCAAACTTACCGTGTGAGGGTAGTTAAATTGTCTCAACACTGCTAAGAGTTAACGAATTAGTCCTGCTGCCCATTACTAGTGAGTCGTGAGTTCGATCTTCAGTGGGTGCTTCATATTTGTTGTCTTGTGTCAAACTTAGCTGAGCTAAGTAAATAATAACAAAAATCAACAAGATGGTAACTTCAGCGGAACGAGAATAATATTTAGGAATTATAATTTGCCCAATGAAAACAAAAAAGGTGGTTTGAATTAGGGAAGGCCATAGTCCGGTGGTTATTAGGCAAGACTCAAGACTACAGTAGTGAGATCAATACTCGCCAGGTGTTTCACACTTGTTTCAGACCAGATGTGACAGAATTATTCAATGTATGGCCAGATGGTAGACTTATATAAATGTATCCGATAGATTCTGGCATGAAAAATTTTCTAGCATGACATAGTGAACCAACTTTCCGATCAGCAAACCTGGCAATTGTAATAAATCAGTAAACAAAAAAATATCCGGACACCAACTTTTCTTTCTGTAATATTAGCAAAGATTTTATAGATATCCCGACCTCAGGTGAAACTCGAACCTTTGCTAGAAATGTTGGAAAATGGTAGGTTCCTTGAATCACTTAAGAAAGTAGCTAACTCATATCATACCAGATAAGATCCCCCAAAATGAAATGCAGCTGCTATCGCTGTACTCGTTTTGCCAAATCCACTTTTCCGCCTCGACCTGATTCAAAAGCGCTTACACGGCCTTGTGGGTGATAATTTCTCACCATAACATCCCTTTTCCACAGTCGAAACGTTGCTAGCCTCTTGTTGTTACTCTATTGCTATTTGTTTAAATCGTTTCACCCCAAGCAAGGCGATAAAGCCACTAGGACGCAGAAGTTTACAGGGAGTGAAAGAAGACTTTAGTGAGAAGAAGTAAAGTAAGGAAAAGGAAAATAAAGAAGCAGGATTCGGGAAGACAGATGATGGCGATTGACGTTGCATTTAAATTTTTGAAGATTTGATTTGGCAGGCATGCAAGAAATCAGAAGTGAGTTCCACAAGCAAGAAGTGGGGGAAAACAAACTATTGAACATATAGTTGCATCTAGCTATTTCAACTACAAAATGGTGATATCCAACTGCCAATCTAGTAGCACACTTAAATTTATGCAGACTAAATACTAGGGAAAACAGCTCATCAGAACAATTGTCATGAAAATATTTTTAGAAAAGACGGAGGGAAGCCGCATCAAGTTGGTAGGAAAGTAACTGAAGCTGGGATGTCAAGTTAGAATCAATTACATTAGAATATATATATATATATATATATATATATATATATATATATATATATATATATATATATATTGTTTTTTAATCGTTTCACCCCCAAGCAAGGCGATAAAGCCGCTAGGACGCAGGGGTTTACAGGGAGTAAAAGAGAATGAGAAGATTTTCATTAGAAAAACTAAGGAAAAGGAAAATAAAAGAACAGGATTCGGGAATACAGATGATGGCAGTTGACGTTGCATTTAAATTTTTGAATATTGTAAGTGACAGGGGAGCAAGAAATCGGAAAGGAGTTCTACAGGCGAGAAGTGCGAAAAAAGAGAATATTAGAATAAAAGAGACGGTTTCATCTAGTTCAACAGTAAAACGGTGAGACCTAGTTGCCAATCCAGTAACACGCTTAAATACATACAAGTCGATGCACTAAGGATAAAAGCTCTTCATGCCAGATATCCAGACTAGTTACATTCCTTAGTTTCACTAGTTCAGACATACACAACTAGGGCCCGCCAGACTACATACACAGTCACCTCATCCTCATTCCTTTCATATTCCATTAGTAAGGAGGAAGTTTTACTAAAACACCTTCTTCAGAATTTTTGCATTTTGAAACGGTCTCTTGAGTGGATGATTCGATAAGTACAATTTTAACCTCTTCAAGGCTAGTTCAACCGTTATCTATCCTACATATCCTCGTAATATTCACCTCTTATTCTCTCCTTCTCTTTTATTTAGTAACCCTATAGTTTGCATGGCTCTTGGGCCTTGCATTTTGTGGACAATAGTAAAAGGAAATACTACCCAGTCGGAATATTGCTTGCAGAGACAGAAAGACGATGGATCAGGCATTTCTTACCTGGGGCATACGCCCAAAGAGTATGTGAGGAGTAAAGTCATTTAGGTCCCCAGGAACATCTTGCCATCGTGAATTGATGAAAGCTGAGAGCGGCAGCAGTCGAAGGTCGCAACAGATGGGCTTTGTCCGAAGACATGAAGCCGCGGACAAGGAGGACCATGTTAGAACGTTCGGTACAAGGTACAGAGCGAGGTTAATATACGGGGAGAGTTCGTTTTTGTCTGCCCTCAGCTCCTCCTGGCTGGAAAAATGGTTTTGACATAACCGGCGGAATAAGCATTCTTTTCGTTATTTCTTGCCTTGATATGCAACCCGTCACGCAATACGAAGTAACGTATTGTAATATCATTCGGCGCCCATTGGCTGCAGATGTGTGGAAGAAACGAAGACTACAGAAGAATGGAAGACAACAAAGAGAAAACAAACAAAGGAAGTAAATTGCTCGGTTAACCTTTCATTATCAAACTTTCTCGAAATAGCAAACAACATTTATATAATAGAATGACGCAGATGTTTCTAAATGGACGGCGTTCATTCAGTTTACTCAGACAAAAATAGCTGGGCTTTAGTCTCTATGTTTATCGTTTATCCTCAAGAACTGATTAGGAAAAATCTAAGGGAAGGCTTTAGAAGGATCAGCAATAAAAGTAGGAGGTCGTCTATTTAGGACAGGTAGCCACTTTAAAGGAGAGGAATGAAAATGAAATAAAATGGCGTGTAACGAATGGTTAGAAAACATTTAATAAAAACAGACGTTGAGAGAATCATTTTACACATTTGCTAGAAACGTAAAGTGTATAATAAATCTATATAGCTAGCAATAACGTACAGATGGAAACAACATAGTTTTGGATACATTTAGGAAAAAAAGCTCCAGAAAGGTCAATGGAAACAGCGATACAAGAGATAACTCGAAGAGATAAAAAGAGGTCAACATAAATCAAGCAACCCTTTGCTCCATCTGTTATCTTTTCTTCTTGCCCCACCTCCATTTTTATCATTGAATAATTAGTGTAATGGTTCTTTTCTTGGTCTATTCTCTAGACCAAAAAAGAGCCATCAAATTATTCAATGTTATCTCTTGTATCGCTTTTTTCAATGAACTTTCTTTGATTTGTGCTCACTAGATAGAATACGCAACTAAAGAAAACTAGTGAATAGATAGAGAATATTGCAGTTAAAAGATGTATGGCTATATGGGAATGACAGCAAAAATATTCCCCTCCGCAAATTGATATACAAAACATACAGATGCATGCTGGGATGTCTACCTAAATAATAAGATAGGCCACTTTTCGATCTCATCCGACTAAGTTCTGTTCTTCATGGTTTTGAAGTTAGAACGCTGCGACTGTTTGTATGTATCACTTTTTGATCTTTATTACTGGGCAGTGAGTTCAATCCTCAGTGAATACCCATGCTTGTAGTTTTGAGCCCAAACCCTGTGTCTTTTCTATAAATACTTTGCAATATTTCTGTTTCTAACTCTTCCACACTCCTTGTGTATCAGTGGCTTTACAGCCTTGCTTGGAGCGAAATCAATAATATATATATATATATATATATATATATATATATATACACACACACACACACACACACACACACACACACACACATATATATATATATATATATATATATAAAAGTTTCGATCCTGGCTTAGACCCATTCTTAGTCTGAGTCTGTGAACTTTTTTGCCTCGTTGCTGTTGCTTTGCCTACTTTTGCCTCGCATATATTTGCTTAGTATTATTTTTGGCCCGGTTCTTTTCTTTCTTTTGTTATTGTGTATTGCAAACTTTGTCAATTCTGTTTGTTGGGCATTTCTTCCCTTTCAGGACACGTCGGGTTTATCTCGTATTTCTTCTTTGCTGATCACTTCCTTGCATGATGGCATTGATAACTAAATTCGCCGCCAACATGCAGGCTCAGGACTAGAAGATGCCAGTTTTACCAAAACCTGCTCCTAACATCCATTCACTATCGCGGTTTGAATTTGCAAGAGTTGGTTGGAAGTGAAACAAAATCAGAGAAGAAGAAAGTGCCAATGGCATTAATTTGTTTAAGATGGACTTCAACTTGCCAGGAAGTGACCCACACACTTGACCTTCCTTTGTGGCATATATGGAATGAGACGTGTAGAATCCAGTTAAGAAACTGTAACAGGCTGCTGCTGACTCTGTTATAATTTCGAGTGGCGCCTTCTGTAGCACGTCCGTCATGCGTAGCCCCCGTCATCCGCTGGTACAATTGTTGAGGGAAAAAAATTCAATTAAAGTTCACCATAACCAATTATTCTAGAAGACGGCACAGAATAGCACAATCGGCAGCAAAGCAGTTAAGAAAGGCCTTTTCCCAGTGGGTCGGCCAGTTGAAACTGTATACTGCCTGTGGCGTATAGAGCCATAGTATAAAGCCATAGTATAAAGCCATTTAGACAAAAGGGTTACTGAATGTGGAAGAGTTAGAAGCAGAAACATTGCTAAGGAGCAAGAACAAAAGAAGAGTAATCAAACGATTGACATTGCATTTAAATTTTTGCAGATTAAAGTTGACTGGAAAACATAGAGCGTGAAGGGAGTTCCACAAGCGAGAAGTGCGATAGAAGAAAATGTTAGCATAGAAACTTACTAGCCAGTTCAACTGTAAATTCACGAGATCTTACTGCACTTAAATTCAAAAAGTCCAGGTACCATAGCGAAGAACTCGTCCGAACAATTACCATGAAAGTATTTATAGGAAAGGCACATGGAAGCAACATTATTGTGGTGGGAAAGAGAGCACAATATTGCAGATTCTTCTTTGAATTTTATCAAGGGGGTCTAGGTGAATAAGCAGAAACACTGGACCAAAAATGGCATTAATATTCTAAGCATGGACGAATGGCAGACTTATAGATATGTAAGATAGATTCTGGAATTTTTTAGTAGCAAGTAGTTTTAAGGACTGGTGTTGCTAGTTTCAAGACCAACTATATTTTTTTTAATTCGGAGATATCCTATTCCTAGACTGGTTGCCAAGCAAGGCTATAGAGTTCAGTTTATGCTATTCCTTAACACAGACGAGAGAATGGCTTCATATGTTTCTCAAGAGTAGTTATATGAAAGTAAACTTTATACCCCCCCCACCGTCGGAATTTGAACTCGGCACACTGATTTCACTCACATCGTTAAAGATGCTGAAAAAATGGTCGCTTCCTTGTTCCCCGTCCACTAAGTACCTGACTCCTCCAGCTATCCTCTACCTTTAAAAATTCCAGTTCATGCCGAAAATGGAATGCTGCTGTCATATATAGGCAGTAGCTGCCAAAATTTTACTTTTCTATCATGATAGAGTCAAAAATCTTCTTCGCGTCCTTGAGGGTGATGAATTATTTTCCACCTTTTTCAGAGACGAATCGTTGCAAGTGTATCGCTGCTCTATCGCTATTTCCATTTCCCCTACATTCCTTAGTTGCACCAATTCTACCCTTCACGCCCAAGACCCTCCATGCTACGCCCATTTTAACGAACCACTCTCATTCTCTTCGTATTCCATTGGCGAGCACCTTATTCCCACGAACCGCTGTTTTGTGGAACCGATCCCCAAGAGGATGTTTCCCCAATTACTACAATCTTAACCTGTCAGTCTAGATTTAACCGTTATCTTCCCCACATATCCCAATAAATTGTGCCGCTTAATCTCTAACCTTCTACCTCGAGTGGCTCTTGGGCCTTGAACAGGGTGAAAATCCTTGTAAAAAGGGAATCGCTACGCTCCGCGCACATCCAGCAGTTGATTCAAAATGCCTACTCCCGATAGTAAGGAAACTTGATTGGGACCGTAACATATAAGAAAAGAGAATTGGTAGCTATGGTAAGACGAGTACAAAGAATGTTCACGATTCAAATTTAGGTAAAAGTCTAGATTCGGGGCCATAATTCGCATGCGCAAAATGTTGATTTCAAATTTATATATATCGTTTATTGTTTTCAGAGAAAGTTTTTGATTTTTTCGAAATATATATTCAGAAAAAATATTCCCTATCTGGCGGATGTTTGTCCTTTCCTTTTTCTCTGAAAAAACTCTTTAGATCAGTCGTTTTCAACCGAGGTCCATATACACTCCACCCAAGGGATCCATGTGACATTAATGGGGGCCACACAAAAAATAGCAAATTGGCGGTTAATTACTCCCATATTTTAAAATGGTTTATTATGAGTTATTTTACTAGTGTACATAAATGTTGCATAGAATTTAGTTGTTAAATACAAGTTTATTTTTATTAAATTAGTTTTACTTCAAAATAAAGCCGATACATTTACTATTCTCTGTAGTTTGAGCATGAACTAGAGATTCATTTAAATCAACAAAATTTGCAGGTGGTTTTAGGAAATCTTCAAATACATCCAACAGAACAACTTATGAATATCAAAATCATATTGCAGCAAGAATCCTCGCATATCCTTTGTTCTTCACTTAAGTTGTTTTCTCGTCCTGGGTATGACGATAAACTACATCCGGCACCAAGGCTGGGAAGTGGGTATATAAGGTGGAAAATGATTAATCATCTACAAGTCCTTGTAGACGCTTTTGAACTCTGTCAAGATAGGAAAGTGAGGATTGGGCAGTTCCAGCCTAGATAGGATAACAATAAGGAGAACTCAAGCAAAACAGTTGATGGTGGTCCCGAAAAGATTGTAGACTATTTCTGAAAATAGAAAGGATGGTAGGTTTGAGAGGCCATAAAAAAATATAAAAGGACTAAGGTACTGTAGAGATAGATAGGCGACTTCTTTTTTCGGTTCGTTTCTCAGCAAAATCGGGGATACATGACGGTGTGCTGAAAAGTTCTCGGCTCAGTTGACTTGCCAAAATATAATCTAATTATCTAACATTAATTAATTTCTTTGTTGAGGGCTTTTGGGCAGAGCCGAGATCTTTCCACCGTTACTTATACATTATTACACATATATCTATAAGTTCATCTATCCATATAGAAATGTGAATCGAAACTGTTACATGTATTTTTGATTTTCTATGAATACATACAATTCTTTTTTTATTTCCCGCCACATGCCTATGCTCATATACTACTACTACTACTACTACTACTACTACTATTATTATTATTATTATTATTATTATTACTCCCTTTGATTTCTGTTGTATACTTATTCTCTTCCGTGGGCCAACCAGAAACCTAATGTCAGAAATTACATCATGACATAATAATAATAATAATAATAATAATAATAATAATAAGTCGAAATCTCAAAAGTGTGGCACATGAGGACATCAATAATTCCAGTTAGAATTGGAGCCCTCAGTTTCATTGGAAACAGTTCCTATAGACTCCTTGAAATATAAAAAATTGTACTCACAAGTACATCTAACATCTTACGAAGGGCTTTATCTATGTAAAATATGTGTGATCTTTTTCAAAAATCCCTAGTGGAAAATGTCATGCTGCGATTTCTGACCTAAGGTCTGTGGTTGGCGCCCGAAAAGAAATGACTATACCCCAGAAATTAAAGGAAATAATAATAATAATAATAATAATTTATTTATTTATTTATTTATTTATATTTTTAATGGAGGATCAAAAGGCGTTATTTTTTTATTATTAAAGCTAACGCTTTTCTTCTTTATCCTAAATGAAGTCAGTAACGATCCAGGCCAGCCAAGAACTGTTAATAAATGAAGGAAAGTCGGAAAAAGTAAATAAAATGCAAAAGAAACGAACCGTCTGCTTTTGAATCAAATTTTTCACCGACGCGATTTCTCCTGAGATTTGCCGTCCGCCATCTTGACTGCCCATTAATGATATGATTTGAATCAAATCGTTTGAAACCCGAAAAGCGTCAAAGTTAACATTATTGGCTTCTTTTACTGTTGATTTTGAAAGAAAAATGTCAGAAATGAAAAAAAAAAAAGGCCTCGTAATATTCAACAAGGAATAAATAACAAATAAAAGTGTATCTTAATGCAGTGCATCACAGCAGCTAACTGAATTTAAAGAATTCGGTGATTTCTTAAATGATCTCAATTGGGGGGAATTTTTTTGAGTGCATCATTAGTAAATTTGACTTGAATCCATTTGATGCATAGCCGCTAATACGAAATAATAGCCACGAAAATAACCATCACCAGTATACTGATGCTATACAATCTTCCAGTGAAATTTCGGCAGAATCTTACACATTTGTAGGTCTATCATTCGTCCATACATTGAATATTACTGTCACATCTGGTCTGGTACTTCTGCTATGGTGATTTCTAAGCAGAGCTTAGATGTGGCACAAGGCCAAAAATATGGGGCACCAAGTGAGGAACGAACTCACTATTCGATCGGAATTGATCTAGCGAGACGATCTTGCAACCATTATACCACATGGAAGTACCTATGATGCTTCCGCTATGTATTTAGAGATTCTTGCTAAAATGCAACGAATAATCTGCAATGTTAAAGGTCCTTAACTGACCTGGCATCTCGGCTTCAGTCACTTTCCCTCGCCGTAACGTATCTTCTGTGTGACTTTTCTACAAACCTTTTGATGGGAATTGTTCTGGCGAGCTTCCCTCTTTGGTACATAGACATTATGAATTTAATCGCAGTACTAAATTGGCTGTAATTTACAGTTGAAATGTAACCGTAAGTTCTACGCAAATAGTTTTTTTCTCTCGCACTTCTCTCTTGTGGAAATCTCTTCTGCATTCTTGCTTTCCAGTCAATTTCGATCTCCAAAAATCTTAATGCAATATCAGTTATCTTCTGTTTTCTTAATTCCCTTTTATTGTTCTCTCTCCTTGATGTTTTCTTTCCTCATATTATTCCACACTCAGTAACACCTTGCGTTTTAGTAGCTTTATTGCCTTGCTTGAGGTGAAATTATTAAAAATATTTTATCTGAAAAAAGTTAATTGAATTTAATGGAATAAAATAGAAATCTCGATGAATTAGAATATTTTTCCGATGATTAAATTTAAATTATCTGAAAAAAATGTATTTAGCTATAACTGTCTGCACATAACCTGGAAAGATTAGATAAACACAAGATTTTGTTTATTGATTTGTTTTTACGGTTTATCAACCTTTTTGAGATTATTTAAAGCCGAAACAAATTTTTGCATTGTAAGAATTTGGGGGCGGAATAATAATGATTTTCTGATACAAGTCTTACTATTTAACCCATAGATTCATACCTTTCCCAATAAAGTGAATATAAAGAACCTGGCTGGAATTCGAACTAAGCTCTCCGATTTCTCATTCCGAGTCTTTATACATTGCACCACCCGCACATCTAAGTTTACAGCACCTGGTATTCCCGAACGGTCACTCTTCTAGAGCACTGACCAGGTTCAACGTTGCTTAACTTCGGTGAATGGATGAACACTTTTTGGTGAATGCCTTTTTTCTTAAATGGTTTTTGGCTTTGAGTCAACAGACGGGCTTCAAGCAACTGTGCCTTCGTGGGTGTAAACTGAACTCCAACCTTCTACAGAGAAACGAAAATTTTTTTGGTGACAGATTTGTTGCATAAGGCCAATGTCAGAATAATATCTAAATTCATACTACCCGTAAAAAATTGACCGAATTTTATACAAGTGGCTCAGTACTTCTGACCCACCTCAGAGTATATATAATCTCTGTATAGAATCAAATCGATGCTTCTTGGCACTTCTGAATCGAATCAGTGTAACATCTGTACACTTTGAGACTCACGCATTATATATATACTAGTAGCATGGCACGGCGTTGCCCCTGCTTGATTCAAAAATCGTACGACTCATAGAGCAATCGCTATCACTTGACTTAAAATATTTTTGCCCTTCCTTGCCTTTAAAGGAGTGCCCTTTGCCGTGCTGATGTTGCTACATGCCTTACTTCTTGACTATCTCACACTGCGAATTTTTTCTAAGCTTTATATATATACATTAAATCTGTTACGAAAAAAGAACTAAACAAAATGAACACAAAACAATCAGCTTTAAAGAAGGACTTGTAACTGGAAAAACCGAATGATAAAAGAATGTTAACAAATACTTCTTCACATCCAACCCAGTTCTGCGGAATCAGAATTAACGTTGAGCAAGCGAATGAGCCAATTGGAGTAAAGTGCCTTGTAGATTTAAATTTTTCCCACTTGTGACGAATGCAGCTATCGATTTTTTTTGCCTGCTAGCATGCTAGTTAACATTCGTGTCAGTCAACTGTTGGCTCTCACAATGGCCAATAGAATCTTCCTGCCTATTCGTGGCAGCCAGCTATAGGCTCTCACTCTGGCCAGTAGAACATGGCCGAAAACTACATGAAAACTGCAGTAGAAGCAAGAAAAAATCGATTATTTACACTATCGATGGGAGTTGGGAAATGGAAAGTCGGTGTTGGCCTTCCCGCTAACTTGGAGCATGTGCATGTCAATTTTGGTGCAAATCCGTCGAAAATTGCGGTCGCGCATTCGTTGCACACACACACACACACACACACACATCCTGCCTTTATATATATATATATATATATATATATATATATATATATATATATATAACGGTAATAAAAATGGCAAGACGACGAGCTTTACCATTCATGATTAAAAGAAAAAATTGACCAGTCGATCGGTTTTGCCTTCACTCAAAAGAACTGAAATCAAAGGAAGACTAAATATTACAATATAAAATATAAAACATGAAAAGCATGTGATGAAATAAAGGTGGAAAGATCAGATGGAAATAATGTCAACCCCTAACAGACATTCCCTCTGTTTTAAAATCTTTTTTAATCATGAATGGTAAAGCTCGTCTTGCCATTTTTATTTCTATAATAAAATCCTGCACCCCTAAGAAAATAATTATATATATATATATATATATATATATATATATATATATATATATATATCAGATTTTATCATTGAAGCCAATGTCTTAACAGTGAAGTGAATATTAACTAATGGACCCGTGGCCGTGTCGTTAGCTTTCTCGCCATGGTAGATTTTTCAGAGAGGTGATCTCTGATGTTATCGGCCTTGGGAAGCTGACTCCAGCGAGCGACCCCCTTTGGAAAGTGCCTGAAAAAACACAGCACGGGTTAACCGAAACAGTGTGAGTGAAGTTTGGAGGCCGTTGACGGTTGTGCTGGCACGAAGTCACAAGTCATCGTGACAGAGAGTAGGGGCATATTAGCCCTTTTCAAAAGATTAATCATGCCAGATTATGCGCCTCGTCCACCCAGGAACTTTAACTATGTTCCGCTTAGCATAGTATAAGCTCCTTAATAATATTTTTCTGATATTCTCTAAAATTCAGGACCCCCACCATCTTACGTCTTAGTCGCTTTATTGCCTTGCTTGATTGTCGATATATATATATATATATATATATATATATATATATATATATATATATATTTATGAAAATAATGAACATATACTAAATATTCTCGAAGCTGTCTATATTAAAAATTGAAATCAAATCTTAATAAAATTAATTATGAACACTGCACAAATGTTTTAAAATGTTTACAGTCGATAGTTTAAAATTTAGAGGTTTGTAGTAATAGTTTTAATACGTATTTCTTACAAAATGCGCGACAACACCATAACTTATTTACCTCCCTTGAAGCGTTACTCAACTCAGCATTCTTCACTTCACAAGAAAAAAACAAAAAAACACAGCAATTTTGTCTTTGAAAATGATGAACACTACAATATTTGTCTTGAAATAAACAACACCCTGATGATGACATTGTGCTAATGTCGAAAGTATTGGGAATAAAGTAATATGTATCAATACCGTAATTTTCTCTCTTCCTTTAATGATGACACTAAAAAGCTTATTCATGAATATGAAAGGATCCAATTGAAGATAAATAGACAAAAAATGTCTCAATATATATATATATATATTCAAACATATATTGTTAAATATAATAGACAACGAATGTCTATTATGTTTGATCATGAACCGTTCTAAGCTTCGTATAATGGCTTTAGTTTCGGCAGAAAATAAAGTAAAAACTGTCCAACATTTGGATGTTCACCATAAAAGATGACATCCTGTTATGTTTACAAAGAATTTTGCTATGCGACGATATACGAAGCATAGAACAGCTCAAGATCAAGCATAACAGACATTCGTTGTGTGTTATATTTAACAATATATGTTTGAATAATGATTTGCTGTCCCAATATACTACACACACACACACACATATATATATATATACATATATATGTTTTTCAAAAACCATACCACGAGTTAACCCAAGCCTTATGGAATGAAATTGTGTAGACAGAATCTTTCAGATGTGTCGATGGTTGTGCTAGCATGAAGTCAGAAGTCATCGTGACCGAGGGTTTGAATGTGCTGTGCTTGTTAAAATAAAATTGATTTGGGTTGCAGTATAGACCCCAGGCTGATTCTGTGGGTTGAGCTGGCGTTTGTAATAGGGATTTGCTAACCGCACTGGTAAATGGGTGTGCTCGGAAACGGGCCTTTGTCAAATAACCGATGTTAGTAAAAAAGAGGGGAGGCTCTGTGAAGTAATGGATAGCAACTCGGATCGAGTAATCGGAGATCCGAGTTCGAATTCCAGTAGGATCCATTGCATTCACTTATTTGGGAAAGGTTTGAATCCTCTTCCCTCACCAGCTATGGGTAAATAGCAGGACAAACTGGGTTCTATAGCCTTGGGTGGCAACCTGTCTACGAGAAGGAATAACTCTGAATTTAAAACCAGCCTGGGGAGGGTTGGGCTCCGTCAGATTATCTTGCCCAAATTTGTTAAGTGATCTGTTATCGAGTGGATTCTTTTGAGCGCATCATTCTTCTTCTATGTGCCGTGTCCCTTTAGGACATGAGCGATCATGGCGCTCCATAACTTACTGTCCTTTGAGAGCGCTTAGCAATATTTGTCTTTTTGTTTTCTAATCCCTGCTTTTTAGGTTGTTCATTCGCCGCCTTCCTCTGTCCCTCTTGCTTACAACACGTCCTGTTAGTGTTATATTTTCAAGTCCTCTTTCCTCGGTATGGGTCCTAGGAATTTCAACTCTTTCTAATTCTAAGCATAAGCGTCCTTCTTGTTTCTATTTTCTCTAAAAAAAAAAAAACTTCGTCGTTGCTCATATGTCCAGTCCATGATATTCTCATTATCCTTCTGTAGAACCCCCTTTCTGTTGCTTCAAGTCTGTTCTTCATCTAAGAGGTGATTGTCCAGCATTCACTTCTATATATAAAAGAATTGATATTACATAACAGTTCAGTACAATTTTTGTTATTTATGAAATGTTTCTGTTTTTAGTTTTTTTTTCCCAATTCAACGCCTTGCTGCCAATTCGAAATCATAACGAAAGTAACCATCACCAGGATATTGATAAAATTTAAGTAGATAAATTAAGGATAAATAAAGAAATTTTGGCAAATTTGGACCTTTGTACCAGCAAAAAAACGGAATGTAAACAGGACAGCTTTTCCATTGACACCGCTATTATTTTAACTGCATTCACCCCTCGTTAAGTGTTTATTGTTTTAAAAAGCAATTACTAAAATATTAATAAAACCTAAACATATGAAAGTTAATTTATACATTTTCTTTGTTCTTTAGAATTGACAACAAAAATGATAAATAATATTTATTTATTACATTGTTTATTGGAATGGTTGACAAAACATTGGCTAATTGCCAATCGATTTGAACTTTATAAAATGGAAATCATAACGATTACCTTATAGGTTAGTTAATATTTATAAATTTATGAATACAAATTGTTTTCATTTATATTTCTTTATAAATTGGTAAATGATAAATATTTCATAGCATTATTTTAAATTGGATTAGTTTTTAGAATATTGCAAATATGAAATTATTCTTGTAAATAAACATTCAAATAAATAAATAGGTTATGAGTGTAGTGATTGTGGGAGCATCTTCTTGGGAGTCGGTTCTACAAAGTCGTGGATAGTGGGAAGAAACCGCCCAAGTGGAACTTACATTTCACCAATGGAATTCGAAGGGAATAAAGGTGGTTGGCTACAATGAGTGTGGCATCGGGCGGGGGGGGGGGTTCTTAGTTTCGACAGGTGACCGGTCAATTGGCGAGAGGGTGTGGTGTATGTGTTCAGTTTTTAATGTTAATGATTATATTTTATCAATTATTTATGTTTTATTAATATATATATATATATATATATATATATATATATATATATATATATATATATATATATATATATTATTAAGAAACAGACAACTTTAAGGTTTCGTGATGATAATTTATTTCCTCAGAATCTTAGTTTTTACATTGAGCCCTCTGCGTTATATCCTCCTTGGAATTATCCATACGGATGACCAAACATATCATTAACTATATATATATATATATATACATGTGTGTGTTTGTGTGTGTATCTGTGTGAGGGTTGATATTGATATATATATCGGGTTCGAATCTCACCATGGTCGAATTATCAGGGTGGCCTCTTGATGTTACCGGCCTGGGGAGGTGATCCCTGCGTACGGCACCTTTGGAAAGTGCATGAAAACCATGCCACGCGTTGATCCAAACCTTATGAGCGAAATTGAATCGACAAGCCTATTTGGGAGCCGTCGGTGGTTGTGTTAGCACGAAGTTAGAAGTCATCGTGCCCGAGGTTTTGAGCGAGCTGGCCTTGTTCAGTGTGTTGATTGCACCAAATAATGCGCCCTATACCAGTAACTGTAATCAAGGTCCGCTCAGCACAGTTGCCGTATAAACCACGACTGGGTGTTGAACAAACAAACACATATGTGCCTAAGCAATCCTCTGCAATTAAGATTGGCTAGCTGCCCTAGATATAATAATATTATAATAAAGTTCGAACATATCCAAGCGGCCATTATTATTATTATTATTATTATTATTATTATTATTATTATTATTATTATTTCCTTTTTGTTCTGTTGTTTTTTTCCGGGTCCCAACCGGAGACCTAAGGTCAGAAATGGCCTCATTACATTTTCCAGTGAGCAGTTTTAGGAAGAAAAAACAAAACAAAAGACTCAAAATCACACACATTTCACATAGATAAAACCCTTCGTAAGGTGTGAGCTGCACTTGTGAGTACATTCTTTTGCATTTCTTTAAGGCTTGGGCTACCAGGAATCCCTTCAATGAATCTAACGGAACCTTTTCCAATCAAACCGAGGGCTCCAACTCCAACAGGGACTTCCATGTCAATAATAAGGTACATTTTCTTGTGCTCTCTGATTACGATATCTGAGCGATTAGTTTTGATTGGTCTGTCTGTATGTATTGTAAAATGCCATAACATTGTTAGAAGTTCTATGTTTGTCACCGGGTCTGGGCGGTGCAAAAGAAGAATAAAGAGTCGAAGGTCTTGTCTCTAAACATTAAGATAAAAAATTGTAACTATCTAATCTCTGTTTTTTAGCCCGCAATCTACGATGAGAAATTCTGAGTCCATACTGTTTAACCACTGTATTTACAACAAGGCCTCGACCTATCTTTTAATTTTCACCTGAAGAGAAAAAGAGAGTATTATTACAGTGTAAGTACCTGAATTGGCAGAAGAAAGGTCAAACTACATACTCTTTTGCAAATACAGATTTTAAAGCGATTTCGTTTTGGTCTCATGCACTTTGCGCTTAAGTATAAATCACAACGTCTAAAAATAACCCAACCGTATTTATGAGCGACGTAGGAGGATTTCACTTCGAGGTTCTCGAATTAAAAGATACCCAAGTTTCAATTAGCGCTAATTTAAAGAGCATAAAAAAGAAATGGGAAAAGAAAAAAAAGGGTACCCAACTCACTGATCCGTTAGGTGCAAGTGTCCTAACGGACACATAAAATTATTCGGGGAGGTTGCTTAATTTAACGCCATATTAATCATTGTTAGGTTATTTGATGTCGAACATAATTCTTAAAAGATGAAAACTACGGTTTATAATAGAGTAAAAATAATAGACATAGTTTCGGTTTACCCGACTCAAAAACGTAGATTTACACTGGAATCAAAAAGGGTAAACATTTGTTCAGTTTTTACTAGACGAAATACAAGTCTTGTTTGCGCTCGTTTAAAAAATGGTAGACACGGATCGGATTTACATTAAAGTAAAAAATATGGACATAGGTCCAGTTTACACTAGAGCAAAAATATAAAAATAGAGACAGAGGTTCAATTTACTTTATATTAAAAAAGATGGACATAACCCCGGTCTACACTAGCTTAATAAAGGTAGACATAAGCCCGATGTACACTTGAGTAAGAAATTTAATTATCGATCAGATTTACCCAAGAATAAAATAAATAGACATAGATCCGGTTTACACGGTTTATATGGTTTTTGCTAGAATAAAAAATAGACATATGTCCGATTGTTGGATATCGGTTGAGGAAATACCTTTGGTCTTACTTCCGATGCATCAGTGTGTGAGCGGAAATCGGAACTGGTGATAGCATAAACAGGAAATGCATCTGTTGGTTAAAATAAACAGGACGTACAGGTGACCCAAGTCTTGAATAAACAGGGTGCACAGGTGCCCCAAGTCTTGAATAAACAGGGCGCACAGGTGCCCTGAACGGAAAGAAATGCGTGCTTGCGTGGACGCATGCCGGAAGAGGCGTGGTCACACGAAGTTGCGTAGGCGACATACCGGAAGAAGGTGTAGCCACGGGAAGTAGCGTAGGTGTCTAAATGTTTTATAACCCTGTCCGATTCTCACTCTACCCATTTGCCGCAACTTGAACAAGATATTTATATATTTTTTTTATATTTATGTGTTTGTCGCCTCATTTGAGCCCCGCAGCAGTATACTTCACGGCTTACATGATTTAAAAAGGTAGATATGTCCGATTTACACGCGAATCAGAATGGGTAAAAACATGTTCAGTTTGTACTAAACACGATACAAGTATAGTTTACACTAGAGTCAAAAAGGCAAACATGGTCAGATTTACACGATTTAATATGTTGATTTAGATCTGGTTTAAAACAGCCATAAAATATACATTAGTCTGATTTGCACTCGAATCAAAAAGATAAACACCTGTCCAGTCTGTACTAGTTTGCACTGGAGTCAAAAAGAGGGACCCAAGTTCTATTTGCACTGGAATAAAAAAGTTAGACACAAATCAGACTTACACTAGAGTCGAAAAAGCTAGATAGAAATCAGTTTTGCAAAGGAGTCAGGAAGGTAGACATGAGTCCTGTTTGCACTAAAGTTGAAAGCGTAGACATAGATTCAGTTTACATTATAGCCCCAAAAATATACAAAACCTCAGTTCATTGAGTCTGCAAGTAGCCACCCGAAGGTGTCACCGAATACAGTCGATGCATTCTAAGCCCCGGCGACAGAGAAAACAAAATCATTTCCGGCTGTAAAAAGTGGTATTCACTTTGTGTCCTGCCCTTGAGAAAGACATATATCTGCTTCTTCCTTAGATCTGACTAGGTGTCCAGGCGTATAGTTATGGATAACAAGCTAGTCCGATTGGCCCTTACTACCAATTAACACGTTTGCTATCTCCTGGATGCCCTATAAGTTTGGCCTTGTGCGAAGCTAAACTATTAGTAAATAACATCGCTTAGTGGGCTTAAGATTAACATGTTTGGAGGTAGGTAAGAGAAAATCCCTAATGCAGGAGGCGTTCGAATAAGAGTAGTAACCAGGTAACTAAACAATTTATGGGACGACTTGCATGTAGTGGGGTTGTGTGTAAGTGTATTACCTTTGTTTCTGCTTTTTAATTGATTTCATCTCATGCAAGGCAGTAAAGCTACTAAGACGCAGAATGTGGAACAATTAGAAACAGAAATATTAATAAAGAGCAAGAATAAAAGAAGAGTAATCAGGAGAACAATAGATAGCGACTGACATTGTATTTAAATTTTTGAAGATTAAAGTTGGCTGGAAGTTCCACATGCGAGAAAAGAAACTGTCAGCCTACAATTTACGGTTACATCTAGCCAGCTCAGTTTTAAATTGATGAGATCTCGACTCCGGTCTAGTACTGTGATTACATTAAAAAAATGGGTAACATAGTATAGAGCTTATCCGAACAATTATTAGAAAATAGAATATATATATATATATATATATATATATATATATATATATATATATATATATATATATATATATATATATATATATACTCGACTCTCCTGTCGAATTCAACGTATGAGGGTCAAGCAGATCAGTTCCTAGCAAACTGACAGTCCGACTCCAGCACATGAGATTTGATTACAGTAGTGAAGGTTTTGTGAAGAACCACCCACACTTTTTTGAAGTGCCACAGGGTCCCCAAACGACCCTTCGCAGGTTTTGAATTCAGAGTTGTGCTTCTCCTACACCAGTTGCTATCCAACGCTATAGAAGCCAGTCTGTACTGCTATTTACCCATAGCTGGAGGGAGAAGAAGAGGATTCATTACATTCACTTACGTGCTAATACCCTTGGGAAAGGGTATTAGCACGTAAGTGAATGTAATGGATTCGACTGGAATTCGAACTCGGCTCTCCGATTCCTCAATCCAAGTCTCTATCCATTATTCCACCGTGCCGCCGCCGCCGCCGCCCTCTCTCTCTCTCTCTCTCTCTCTCTCTCTCTCTCTCTATCTATCTATCTATCTATCTATCTATCTATCTATATTACATAATATCTATATAATATATATATATATATATATAATATAATACATAATATAGTCATATATATTACCTATATTACTTATTATTATTATTATTATTATTAATTATTATTACAATTATTAGAAAATGAATATATTTTCAAATAAACGTAGTATTTTAAGTCGTCAAACAATTTATGTTTGAAATTTGATCATCTTCTCCTAAAAGAAGTTACGGGTCTCCGAAGTAGTTAGTTTACAATGAAAGAGAGAGAATGAATGAAAAAGAGAAAAAAAAGGCGAATAAGAAAAATAGAAAAAAAAAAGCGAGAAAGAGAGTGACATCTGGAGCGATGTCGTGTGAGCAGTACAGAAAGATGCTAGATATATACTCGACACTTATTCATAACATTTGTCTTGCATTATAGTTTCTGTATTTAAAGAAGAATGGCGTCACAATAATTTGGTGCCAAGTGCAATGGCAGCGTTGCGAAGAAAAATGACAATTCGTTTTCCTAACGAAAATTGTGTGACAAGAATCTCAAGTTTCGGAAGAAGGAGAAAAGCGTGAAGAAGAAAAGAAAATGACTAGCATCGAAATCGAGTCAAATACTGCGACTGAAGTGACAAGATATAAGCTATTAAGAAAAAAGAAAAAAAAAACGGAAGGAAAGAAGAAAGTAGCGAAAGATGAAGATAACGGGAAAACAAAAGATGGACGAGTTGAAGTGAAAAGAAAAAATGGAGAGGAAAGGAACAAGTAGAGAAAAATTAAAGAGAAGAAATGTGTGAGGAATGAAAATTAAGAGGAAAAAGAAATAGGGGAAGAAAGAATGGAAGAAGTGAGGGGGGGTAGGAAAAAGATAAATTTCAAATAGTTGAGAAGAAGAAGAGGGCGAAGAAGAAGAAGAAGAGGAGAAAAAGAAGGAGAAGAAAAAGGAGGTGAAGAAGAGGAAGGAGAAATAAAAAAGAAAAATAGAAAGAAAAAGAAATTGATTAAGGAAAAATAAAATGCATAAAAAAGAGAAAAAATGAAAAATAATAAATTAAAAGAATGATCAAGAAGCAGAAAAAAGAATAAAAAAGAATAACGAAAAGAAAAGAAAAAGAAGAAATTTAAAAAGAAAAGGAAGAAATTAAAAAAAAACACGCATAAAAAGAAAAAGGTAAAAGAAAAGTAAAAAGAAAATAATGGCCAAGAAAAAAGGTAAGAAAAAAGACAGGAAGAAGAAAAATAAGAAATTAAAGAAGAAAAATGCACAAGATGTATAAAAAGCAAACGAGGAGAAAAAGAATAAATGAAAGAGTAGCATGAAAAAAGAAAAAAAGAATTACCAAGAGAGAAAGATAAACACACACACACACACACACACAGAGAGAGGGGGGGGACGATGATTTTAATAAAAAAACGACGAAGACGAACGAGAAGTTACAATATGCAAGGTAAACAAGAAAACGAAGAAAGCGAAAAAGGAAAAAGACGAAAAAAAAAAGGCTAAAAAATGAAGAAGAACCCAACAAGTTCAGAATGGAGTTTTGAATGGGTGAAGAAATGCAAGTATAATACATCGACTGAAGCTGCAAAATACTTAAAAAAAATAGCAAATGCAATCGACCAGATAAAGAAACGATGACAAGATTAACTGCTTCACGGTCAATAATCTGCTCGTACCAAACAAGCTGATGTAGACAAACCACGTAACAATCAGTAGCTACACCGTGCTGAAAGCTGAAACAGTGTTAAAAGCTGAATCTGAAGGTTTTATTTTTGTTGCAACCAATGCTTGCTAAACTAGAAATTACCAAGTACACATGATGAAAAAATTGTTAATCCAAAATTAATATTCTGTGATAAATATCCAGAAATAATTGACCATCTTGTATCAAGTTGCGCGGTAATGTATTTATATTTTTTATGAATACCACCTTATGAAAATTGAAATGTAGAAGAGTGGGGTCCGTATTATAGATTGGGATCGTATCGTAGATTCAGGGGTGGGGGCATGTGATACTTGCACCGGCCCTGGCGAAGCGAACTGGGTTACCTAATCGAATCTTTCTATTGTGATTTTTTTTTTAAGTTGTAAGCTCGGAGCCACATTAAGGAAATCTAAGCAAACTCAGCAACTTAAATGTCAGCGACTTTAAAGGGAGTGTCTTCAATCGGCTACACATTTACCGACAAGGTTCCACCTAAGGACACAGCTGAAAGCTCAACAGACGTCTATCTTTATGTGTATGTATATCACCTACCTTTTTCAAGCATAAATACTCAAACATTTTATTTTAAACTGAAAATAACATTCGTTTCATTCAATAATTTTTATTTATCAACCAACTTTAAATTGCAAGAACTTACTTTACTGTTTTTGTATATCATTTTTTTGTTTGAAAAAGTTCACAGACTAAGAATGGGTCTAAGCCAGGATCGAAACTTTTATATATATATATATATAAATATATATATATATAATAGAAAGAGAGAGAGAGAGAGAGAGAGAGAAAGAGGGGGACAGAGAGAGAGTGAAGACGAAAAACTATGCTTAGCCGTTTTCGTCTTCTGATGAACATTATCTTTAACTTGCCTTGATAAGGTCCCACAGAGGACGAAACGCGCGACTAAGTATAGTTTTTCCTCTTGTCTCTTTTCATTCATTTTGTCTCTTCTACAGGTACATTCCATCCGAGAATATTTACATTATATATATATATATATATATATATATATATATATAATGTCATCCACATTCATATATATATATATGATCATTACTGTTAATGCATGTATTTTTATCACTTCACCTCAAGCAAGACTATAAAGACACTATGCGGTTGATGAGTGTGCAAGAAGCGAATAAAAGAAAAACATTATTAAAGAGAGAGAACAATAAAAGAACAGGAATTAAGAAGACAGAAGATATCGATTGGCATTGCATTTAAATTTTTGAGGATCAAAGTTGATTAGAAAGCTAGAAGCCGGAAGAGAATTGCACAAACGAGAAGTGTGAGAGAAGAAACTGTTAGTATAGAACTTACGGTTGCATCTAGTCATTTCATCCGTAAAATGATGAGGCTTTGGCGCTAATCCATCACTGCGCTTAAATTCATGAAGTCTCGGTACCAAAGAGAAAAGTTCATCCGAACAATTACCATAACAGTATTTATAGAAAAGTTGCAAGGAAGCTACGTTATGGCGGAGGGCGAAGGGAGTATCTGAAACAGAGATGCCTTGTCAGGACCGATAACATTGCAGATTCTTCTTTATCTTTTTATAATGAATCTCTAAATACATATCAAATATACCAGATGAGATGTGGCAGCAATATTCAAGGCATAGACGAATGGTAGTTTTGTAAATGTATTCATTGAATTATTTAGAAATGGTTCAAATTTTATAATGAATTTTGTTAGGGCACTCGTGGTTAATCTAAATAGCCCTCAAATTCAACATTTAACTTGGGTTCCTTTCAATCTCATCAAGAATACAAATGTCTTTTTTTAGTTTTTTTTTTATCAATTCACCCCAAATAAGGAGATAATGCCACTAAGACACCAGGGGAAGGAAAGAGAATGAAAAAAAAATCTTTAGAAGGAACGGGAAACCCAATCCTAAACAGAAAACAAGGAATAAACCTCTACTTCTGACCAAAAACCGAGGAGGAGTGTGAACCGGACGATAAGTGAACCTATCTACTCCTGATCGATGATTCGTATTGATTAAGAGTGTCTTACGGAAATCAATATCTGAGCTACCTTGTAAATGAGAAAGGGAAAGTTTACCTGTCGGTTCGAACCCAGTTAAATAAAAATCAGGATTTTGAATGCTGATTTTCTAGGCGAAACAGCCATCTCCACTCAACCGTTTTACTGTTAGTTCCTTCTGTTTGGTCTTCTGCCATAATAATTAATATCTTTTGTTAATGTTGACTCTGTTTATGATTGGAATGCTTTGTAAAATTTGACGTTCGAATCTTAAAAAACGTCGGCTAACAAATTGTGTGGCTTCTTTTCCGGAATCACACTTAACTAAATTTGAAAAAATAGCTTGTGTAGTACAACATGATTACGGTGTTAAAAAGGAAAATATTTTTATAGACAGGATCGCTTGTCTAATCAATGCAATTTTAGTTATAAGAGTCGCCATTATTATACATATTTCACTAATCTTTCTTTCATCTTTTTTGTTGTTTCATTACATCCACTCATAGTACAAAATGGATGATTTTATTATACATGTGGAACCCCATTAAAAATTGTAAAAAAAATTAATAAATTTAAGTAATATTACTAAAGCTCAAAATTGACTCATTTTTGTGCAAAATGTAGGCTCCTATTTGAGTTTCCACGTTCGCATATATTAACCAATCAGCAACCTTATTGGAAACGCGCTGAGGGCTTTGAAAATGATCAACAATATTTTCACTCCTAAAAATAGATATTTAAAAATTTGGAAATATATTTTTTAACCAATAAGCTTCTGAGTTTAGTAAAATCTAACAGATACATGGAGCCTATTTTTTCTGTATAAATACGATCGCGTAAATTAACAAAGTTAGCTTCAGTTTTTGTAAATCTTTGAGCAGGGTTGGTTGCTCGTTGTTGTAGACAAGCTGAATTTTCAAAACCTTTTGTATAATTTATTACGTAACATTTCACAAATTTTATTCGATTAACTTCTTACCAAGCCTAGCGATTTTAAAGTAAATTAAGTACACTAGAAACATACGAAGGAAATATTATTGACAAAAAGTATAATACAGCTATCGTTCACTGACTGCTTACTGCATTCATAAAACAATGTAAATACGTGACTCTCGTTAAGTAAGCGCTCTATGCTTTTCTATCATTCTAATTTGATACTTACAGGACAGACTGAAGTCAAGAAGAACACTAGCTAACAACGCATAAGCTAGTTAGCGAGCTTGAGTAACTGGATCTCAGAGCAGGTTTTAAGGGAGATAACAAAAAGTCAAAATTTATTAAGAGCTGCAAAGGACTGGAACTTGGGCAGAGCCATGATCACTAATGTCCTGAAGGGAAACGTCGCTCGCATAGAAGAATGAAAATATGTGTTTCATACCAAGTGAGCAATGATTTTAAAGAAAATAGTCATTAATGGGGCATTTTAAAAGACTAAGATTTCTGGGACTCATAATGAGGAAAGAGGACCTAGTGAATATAATACTCACAGGGAAGGAAAGATGTACGGGGGAAGCGGCGAGTAATTTTGCCAATTTTTGTGAATAGATGTCAGAGCAGGGACAAAGAGATATATTAAAAAGAACCATGAGCCCCTCGTCCTGAAGGGTCATGGCAAGAGGGTGCTTGATTTTATGACTCAAATGTTTCACTATATTGTACAACGCCATGATCACCAAAGTCCTCTAAAGGGATTTGGCGCATAGAGGAAGAATAAATATTGCATACACTATTTAGTTTTGAACGATTGTATTCATCTTTTTTGTTGTTCTTATCACGTCGTTTCAGCCGTTGTACTCTCCGACCTACATCAGGTGTACATCAATCTGGTTAACTTATAGGGAATTCTGAACTGAACCCTTTATTTAATCTACGAGTATTTAATCTAATCCGTTCTTATTCTACTGCCAATGTCTCAGGATATCTCGTCTAGTTCTTAATTTTAGTACTGCTCAGTTATTACTCGCCCGTACACACCAGTCCTGGGTATGGCGATAAACTATATCCGGTAGCAAGGCCTCTGATCGGTTTTGAGGTGCGTAGGATCATCTATTAATTGCTGTTGTTTCCAGGTTTACCCTGACCCGGGGTGGTAGCACCTGTTAGGATCCCAGCTATGGGCAAATAATGAACTCCCAAAGAAAAATAAAACACCATGAAAGTATAAGAATACACACACACACACACATATACACACACACATACACACACAAATATATATATATATATATATATAAATTACCAAGAATACATATTTATAATAAAATGACTAGCAATAAAACCTTACAGTAGAATTACTAACAATACATTTTATAGCAAAATAACCAACAACATATTTTATCCGTAACTGAAGGCATACAATTGCATTCAAAATACATTTAGCTGAAGCAATAAAATTAGGTACAAAATATTTAGATTTCGGCATTAAATAACCCATATAGGTGTTGATATGCCGTTAAATAAAACCAATCAACGCTTTCATGACATTAGTCCATATAATATCCTATAAGAAAACTGTATTCCAAAATATAACTTCAACTATAATATGAAACACACACCACTTCTAGGAATTATGTCTACACAAACATGTATATGCACAAAAGCTGAGCATCATCTATCATGTATTCAACTGTGAAAGCAGAATATCATATATCATATTTTTATTACTTCAAAGCTATCAAATTTTGGTATTAAATGACCCATAAGGAGTTGATATGCCGTTAAACAAACAAATCAAATAAGTACATACTGCTCGACCCATGGATTGGAACTCACAATTACTATGTCACAAAAATCGCCAAGCAACGTTTTCATTCACCAGGCTATTGTCCTCTTGAACAAAGATGAGGACAATAGACTGCATGGAAATAATGAAAATTATAAGAGTAGTTAATGATATTTCTTTTCTTTTTTTTTTTTTAATTTCCGATATAGAAAGATTGGATGATTACAACAGATCTCATTGGTTGAACGAGCGAATAAACAGAGATATGCATGAAGGACATGTTACTGAAGACGCCACTCAAAACTAAAACCGGGCCAACGACAGTTTGTTGCTGTTTCATAACTGGATTCAGCATGTCTCTTTCTATATGTGCCACAGATGAAGGTCATGAAATCAAGTGTGGGGGTCACTTCCTGGCAAGTCCATCTTAAATAAATTCACATCATCAGAATTTTCTTCAACTCTGCTTTTCTTCCAAAGGAAGCAATCACAAAGGAAGGAATTAAATTCTTGGATACGAGATAAAGCCGACGAACGACGAGAAAGATAGCCATGGGCCTTAAGAAAGATAGATTAAAAAAAAAAGCAAGGTATTGTAAACTTATTGAGTGATGGGAGCACGGCATTGGATATTGCGAAAATCTAATCGGAGAAGAATTTAAAGATGTTGAAAATATAGAAAAAAACTGAAATTTTGAATAACATTATCCTGAAGTCACCTTTTTTACAAATCGACAATTTGGAGATTCAAACATGGGTCGTATCGCCAGAATGTAAGCATTTAAACCATCAAGCTACATACCTAAAAGTATAGCGAATATATAATTATATTATATATCATTAGATGAGATACATATAAATATAAAGATTATATCTTTTTTAAGCCCAATCTTTCTTGTCGATCGTCGGCTTTATCTCGTATCCGACAATTTAATTTCTTCCTTGCTGAATTTAATTTCTTCCTTGAAAGAAAACCAGAGTAAAAGAAAGTGCTGAAGGCGTGAATTTGTTTAAGACTTACCAAGAATTGCCCCACAGACTTGATTTTCTCCTGCGTCATCCGTATCGAGAAAATTGTTCGCAAATAATTATTCGAAAAACATTTATTCGAATTGTAAATTGTTTGAATGGAAATTAATCGGATGGACAATTATAAGAAATGATCATTACTCGAAATACCTGTTTGAAATACGTATGTGGTCTTGCTTCGAGAGAGTCAATTCTGATTTATCTAGAATAACGCTCTTCAAGGATGGCATAGGGCTTTTTTACATCAAGTGTCATACCATCATCCCACAACATGGAAATTCTTAGAGGTTCTTAAAAGAGAATAGATTTTGCACGAAATTCATATTACAGAAGTAAAAGCAATTTTATATCTAGAGCACCAAGAAATGCCGCAACGTAAATGGAAAACTTAAAACATTAATGGCATCATTTAACGAGTACACTTCAATAGTGGACTATTTGCCTGCAGTATCATATAACTTAAGGTTATAAGGATTTTTTCATACTAAATCATTTTATTAACGATATTTGTATTTCGAATAATTATCATTTAATTTTTAAATAATAATAATTTTAAATAATAATTTTTAATTATTATTTAATTTTAAATTGTTATTGCAATAAATAATTTTTCATTTCGAATAATTATCATTTAGTATAATTGTCCTTTCGATTCCATTCAAACAATTTACAACTCGAATAAATGTTTTTTGAATAATTGTTTTCAAATAATTATTTTCGAACAATGTTCACATAATCGTGTCATCACTTGGTTAATACAAATTCTATTTTAAAAATGTTTACTTGTTTACTAACATTTGACTTAAGCTGCACTTCCATTACACTAATGTGAGAGGATCGGTAGTCATCCTGATGCCAGCGCAACCGACGGTTGCGGGGTTTGGGTAATTTTTGTACTTGGCCCGGGTGTACGCGCTCGGGTACCCCGCGTTAAACCCGACTTTGTGTATTTACCCTGGTCTCTCCAACTATCATTTCCTACTATCATTTGACATAATTTAGATACTACTTAAATTGGTTGAATTTCTTAGTTGAAGCATTAACATTGTTATTATTTTTGATGACATCATTATTATTATTATTAACATTAATTTTCTATGATTCTTTCTTCCTTGTTTAAACTTAGTTAAGGCAGAAAACGTAAGAGTTTTAATTTAAGTTGGTAGTTATCGGAGAATCTATCCGGACGTTAACAGTTTCACGGCGATAAGAAAAGTGCGTAAGTTTTGTCTTTATGCAAAGGCTCTGCACATTAGTTTTGGTGGTGATAACAAAATAATTAAAATAATAGAAAGTCATTTTAGGATCAATCAGGACCGTTCCCGTGTTACTTGAACAACTCATGATCTATAAGATGATGATTCTAAACGACCCACAGAGAAAACATTACCCGATTTCGATTGCTCTGTTTTAACTAAGTCCGTTCGCACTTTCTCACATCAATTAATGAAAGGCTCCATATAACTTAAAGAAAGTTCTTCGAACAAACAGTCACTAAGAATTTTCTTCACCAAGACTGAAAAATTTATTCATTCACGCATTAAATTCTGATACGCAAAACTTATATTAACAGAATTTATTGTATCATATCCATCTAATTTTTTTTTACCTACGCTTGGTAAACGGTTGCAAACTTCATATTTCAAATTATTAACTAAAAACACCCATCTTTTTTATTTTATTTTGTCTACTTCAGCACGACTGTTACACTGGTTAATCTAAATGTCATTATCTCTCTGTCTTCTTGTCCTAGGCATTTTCAGGTACTACTGCAATAATATGGCGATGAGTGCCTCTTGTAGATTCCTCTCTCTGTTTAATCCCAGTGACCTACTACGTACCAGTCGAAGACTATTGTTGCAGAATATTCGTTGTCATGGTCAAAATAAATAAAATGAATAAATAAAAAAATATTAATTATGCAATATTCTTTTCTTCTTATTTTTGAGTTTTTAACGCAACGTCGCGACAGTTAAACAAGCAGCTTGGATTGCATATAAAGAATAAACATTTGACTAGATCTGAACTTGCATCGTCCGCTTTTTTTTTTTTCTAATCATTTCATCCCAAGTAAGGTGGTAATGCCACTAGTACGCAGGGGCTTACAGAGAGTGAAAGTGAAAGATAATGAGAATAGAGAGAATTGAGAGAAGGGCGAAAAAATAATGAACAAAGTTCAAGAAGACAAGATGGCGATTGACATTGTATTTAAATTTTTGAAGATTGTAGTTATGTGGGAAGCAAGGAAACGGAAGGGAATTTCCCAGCGCGAGAAAAGAAACAGTAAAAGGGTGGGACCTAAATGCCAATCTAGTAGCACGCTTATAGTCATGTATTCGGGCATCAGAGTTAAAAGCTCATCAGAGCAGTTGTCGTGAAAGAACCGATGTGATATAGACAACGCTTTAATAATTTTGGTATGAAAGCCAAAACCTTCCTTATACGATTTTCATAACTCGCCATATTATTTGTTTACACATAAAGCCTCAATGTAAAATGAAAGCAACTGCTTAATTTAAGTTGTACAAGCGACATAATGCTAAACAGCCGAGTGAGAATCAGTTGATACAAAATATTCACGAAGCATAGAAATCGGAACGAGAACAGTCCTCCCTGTGGATTGAACAAAGTGTTCGGATCAAAATTCCGAGAAGGTTAATGAGTAAGACAGACACCTGAAAACGGCAGGAGAGTACAATGGCTGAAACACTGAATATGACTAAGATTAGGTAGTTAGTCGTAATGAAAAAGCATATGTTAAAAAACGTTAGTTTTTTTTATCATATGCCTTTTCATTAGGACTAACACCCATCCATACGCCTTTTCATTCGGACTAACCCCCACCAAAAAAACAAAAAAAAACAATGACTTCGGTCCTGACCGAAATTCGAACTCGGCTCCTCGATTTCTGCTTTCAAGCTGCTAACCATTACATCGCATGCACAAGTACGAATACGCAATTGTGCGGGTGGTGTAATTGATAGAATCACGAATTACGGTCGATTTCGTTACATTCGATTTCACACAAATACCCTTTGGGAAAGGTTTGAATACATCTACCCCCTCCACATGCTGGCGAAGCACATGCTCTGTGGCGATCGAAGCGATCATTTAGTTCACAGTGACTCTATAATTCCGACAGCGGTCGATCAGATAGATAGATATGTCAGGATACAGCTATTAAAATCGCCTGAATAAAACACCCAAGTTAATAAGACTCAAGCAGAGAAGCCCAGTTTCGGTCTAATTACATGTAATTATTATCCCAACAGCACCGCGAAACTTCTGCACAAAACAGTATACAGCTGCCATTCTATCGAGAGCATTAGGCGGGAATGTTGAAGTTAAAACGAGGCTTGGGGCTTCTATTAATCAGTTACCTTTCACCGATCTCTTTATCAATTTAAACACAATGGACTTATAGTGATTTTCCAAGTGTAGCTCAGATGTGGCATAAGTATGGGGCACCCAGTGAAGATCGAACTAACTACTCATTCGTAAATTGTTCTAGTGAGACAAGCTTGCTAACCATTACACCACCTCGAGGTACCCAACACCATAGACTCGGAGCATTGTAAGGACTCTTAACTGATTTTTTTTTCGAGTAATTTGAAAGATTGCAATCTCAAAAATTCCCCAAGGTTTAGATTCGAGTGTTTTTCTTTCTTCTTTTTTTTTCTATTTTTTCAGAACCGGCAAGATTCGAACTTAAAATTTGCTTAATGTTGCACAAAGTCAAATTCTGCCAAAACTTAAGAGACATTTGGGCGAAAGTGCAGAATCTTTCATGACATTTCTGTAAGTGATGCGGTTTAATTGGTCGTATATATCTTTTCTTCAAACAGTACACAATATGTCGTGCCATATTCAATCAAATTTTTCCCATCATCTCGTTGGAGAACCACATTTGGCCCTTTACGGCGTTTTTAATAGTAAATAGGCCTTACTTTTACCGGTCATCTTTTAGTAAAATGTAACTGAGTTACATGGTATCTTCTTTTTATGTGCTGTCTCCTTTTAAGACGTGGATGATAATATTTCTCCACAACTTCCTATCCATTATAGTACTAAGCAATGTTTGATCCCTTACTTCCCCACCTCCATCATTGTTCTTCCGTCCATTTAAAAAGCTCATTATGTAGATTACTCGAGACTTCCTTCTGAGTCTCTTACTATATCCTGTGATTGCCAAATTCTCTAAACCCTCTTTCCTCTTTATGCGTCCCAGAAATTTCAACTGTCTCCTCTGGTCCCAAATAGAAGTGTCATTTTTATCTCATTTTCCTTATAGCACCCCCGTTGTTCATATGTTCCCAGGATCTTTCTGTAGAGCCATGTTTCTGTTGCCTCAAGTCTTCTCTTGATCTGTGAAGAAATTGTCCAGAATTTACTGCCATATAGGAGAACTGGTATTACATCACAGTTCAGAATGCTCGTCTTTGTTTCCAATAAAAAATTCGAGTCTTTTTTAAATACTTTGCTTAGTTTCGGGAAAGCACCTTTCGTAATTCCAATGCACCTTTGGATTTCGGCGTCACAATTTACATCGTCTGTTATAACAATTTTTTGAAATAGTCCGACTTTTTAATCCGGTACTCTGTGGTCCGGTAACTTAATGGTCAGCCATTAAGCAGCTATAATAGCAACGCCACACGTTGTTTACAACAGCAGCAGAATGTTTTAGTGATACGGCCTTATTCAGTTCTTATATACACTCGCATATTTACCCATTCAGGGTACCACCCAAGAGAGCAGGATGTACATGAAACAATAAAAGGTAATGAATAAAACAATAAAAACATTGTTTGGAAGCACAAATGATTATTTGGTAACACAGAAATATATATGTGAAATGAGCTGGCAAGACTGTGTTTACATGGGGACTTTTTAACGGTCATTTCTGTGGTCCAGTAGTGACAGGGTCCCAAGGATTCCAGATTAAAAGAGGTCGGACTTTAATTGTATTTGTGTACGTATTTTGATCTGACGTCTTCAATGTGTAGCTCGCCACTTGGGCTGTTCCTCTTGCGGATAACCATACATGCTGATCGCGACCCTATAAGGATTCTCTTGCGTTCGCTGTCGCCACAGGCGTCATTCCTTCAGACCCCAACGCCACTTTATAGACTGCATAAACAAAGGACATTTTTTTCATATTCGCTTTATTATATGAGAGACGTAGTATCTTCGATTCTAAGAGGCAGCGAAGTGAAGCGCTTCAGGGAAACTCATGTTCACTCCTTGGCTTAGCATTCCATCACGTATGTCCTAGGAATCTGAGTTCGGAAAGCTTGTCGAATCTTCAGAATTCTTGCGGCACTCTGCCAACTTTGCGTCGTTTTGGTCTCTTATTCCAAAGAACAAAATTTCTCCCTTATAGGCTTTCTGCACGTTAATTTACTATCCTGGCCCGGCTTTCGCATTCTGTAACAATTGATCGTTAGCCCTTTCTTCCCGCTTTCCTATATTACCTTGTCTAGAAATAACGGCAATTTTCTTCCCATATTTGCGGAAAACAAAAACAGAAGGCGAAAAAAAGCAAAGTTCTTTGGGACATGATTGTTTCGATTGACTGATTTGTGTTTTATGACTGGGGTATTTTAATCGAAGAGTTGTCTGACTGGTGGCAACAATTCATTGCCATTAATGGTGAATATACAATTTAATAACCTTATTTTTTGAAGACTAGAGTTAATAAAAAAACGAAAATACTTTTGATACGCCCTAATATAAACTGACGGGAAATGATACGTAAATATGGTTGTGTAAGAATGAAGGTGAGACTCATGATGTAGGCCAATGTGGAATAATTTTATAATGAATCGGTAAATATACCCTTTTTTTTTCGCCACCTATTTTCTGTTTATAAGTTAACATCCATTTGTTCACCGCTAGATGGCACCATAATTTACTGGCTCACCTAATTACCAAAATGCATTTTGCGCATTTCTCTCTAATAACTGTATTATAATTACAAAAAAAGAAAAAGTAATCTCGAACAGCATCAGTTTTCATTTTCTCTTAATTCACGTAAAGTGATCCAAGGTCCCAAGGAATATTTGCCTGCTTTCAAAACAGATGCTCCATCATTTTTTTTTTAATTCTTTTTTCTTTTCTTTTCTTTTCTGTTCTGTTCTTTCTTTTGTTTTTTTCTGTCTTTCTTCATCCAGTTTACTGTCTTTAAAATAAAAGCAATAAACGGTGTAAGTGAAAATAAAAAGAAAGAAATAAAAAAGAGAAAAGTAAATACTTTCCTTTTTTTTCTTTCTTTCTTTTTTCTTTCTTTCTTTTTACTTTCATCAACGCATTTTTATTGCTTTTATTTTATTTTACTTTCTTTCTTCAAGTTTACCGTATTTATTTTGTTTCTTTTTCGTTTCATTCATTCATTCATTCTTCCTCTTTCATTTAATTCATTCTTTCATTCTTTCATTCTTTCATTCTCCAGTTTACTGTCTTTATTTACTCTTTTCTTTATCCCTTTTTCTTTCTTTCTTTTTATTTTCATTCACTCAGTTTATTGTGTTTATTTTATTTTGCTGATTTTCTTGTTTTCTTTGTTTCTTTTTCTTCGTTGTTTGTTTATTTGTTTCTTTATTTATTCCTGAAGAAACAAACAAAATGAATAGGGTAAACTGGAAGGCAGCTTCCAGTTTACCCTATTCATTTTGTTTGTTTCTTCCTTTTTCATTTCATTTCATTCATTCATTTTTCTTTCTTTTGTTCTCTTTTTCTCGAGGTCGTCTGCTTCCTATACAATATGACTTGATTAAAACATATAAAATAAATTAACTCTTTTTTTCCCTTTATTCACTGTATTTTAACTTTTCTTTTGCTTTCTCTCTTTCATAACCGTTTGTTTTTCTTCTTTTCTCCTTAATCATTTCTACGCCTTTTCTTTTTCTTATGTTACATTCTTTTTCTTCTCCCTAATTTTCTTTCTCTTTCCTTCCATTTTTTTTTAAATTTACAAATTTACTTTCTTGAGCATTTATTTTTTTCTTTCTTTCTCCCATTGAACATTTTTTCCTTCTTTTTCTTGAAATTCCTTCTCCAAAGTCGTTTCTTTTTTCACTTTCTCTCTGGAATATCTACAGCTGCTTTTTTCATTCAGCTGTCAAATCAGGACCGGATGTAGACCAACTGAGGCCATAATGCTGCCCTCCACGATAACGACTAGGCCTAGGGCTACTACTTTTAATGTAGTCACACATTATATTAATATTCAGTTTAATTAATTGGATATCCAGGCGCTTGTTGCACGAGAATATCTAAGCAAAGTGTTAAGAAACAGGAGTGTTTAACTGTTATGTAATACCAACACTCATCTGTATGGCAATTTCCTCACAGGTAAAGAGGAGACTTAAAATAACGAAAATTCGAATCTACAGAAGGATGCTGAGAATGCTATGTGAGAAACAAAACGTTTTTAGGAAAAGGCAAGAAAAAAGGACAATTATTCTTAGAATCTGAAAGAAACAACTGAAATTTCTAGGGCATGTTATAAGGAAAGAGGGCTTGGAGAATTTGACACTTACATGACATGTTAAAGAGAACAGAGACATAGGGAATCAGGGATTAATGTACCTAACAAACTTGTGTAAATGGATGACAGAATATAGAGTGGGTGTGAAAAGAAAAACTTACTAAGAACTTTAAAGAATATGAAGTTGTGGAGAGTCATGATCGAAATGAAAAGATAACATAGAAGAATATGTCTTCAATTTCTTTAATTAAAGCTAATGCCCTGCTTCAAAGTGACCACTTTATGAATAGCAGTCAATGAATAGAAGTCATTTCAAATATCCCCAAATAAATTTTAAGCTAAAGATCTTGTTTTTATTTTTAATCACTTCACCCCATGTAAGGCGATAACACCACTAAGACGCAAGGGATTGCTGGAGGTGAAATAGAAGGAAAACGTTTTAGAAGAAACTAGAAAACTCAATCCTAGACAGGAAACAATGGAGAGACCTCTACTGTTCAGAAAAAAAAATCAACAGTAAAAACTTCAGAGTTTAGTCGGAGACATTAGAAGTATAGAGTTGAAACAAAATTTAGAAGGAACCTGAAACCAAATCTTAAAGATGAAACAAGAGAAAGATCTCTACTCCTGTTCAAAAGACCGAAGAGGAGTGTGAACCGGACGATAGTGGAACGTATCGAAGAATTTCCCTTTGACAAACATTTTTCGCATCTTCAAAATAATGTTCACTGAAATAAAAAATAAAAAAATACCCCACATTTAGTCACTCAACAATGGAAAAATATCGGAAAAAAGTTTTAGGTTCGATTACCATAGAAGGAAAGAACGAAAAGACAATAACAATTTTTACTAAATAAATGTAAGTGCTGAAGAAGTCAAGCGCCATACGCGATACACTCTCGGGCGATCGTGTTCTTTTTTTTTTTTTTATTCATGACTGACTAGGCAGATTTTTCCATAATAGGTAGCCGTATTTTTTTTGCAGTAAACTGGTTTCCGATGGAGGATACTCACAAATACTACTCCACTATCTTTCCAAGAACAGCCATGGGAATTCAAAGATAATATAGAAAAGGAATGTGTGATCCACGATCGTCTATCTCCTGAAGAAAGAAATACTGCTCTGAACGAAAGCAACAGGAAATCAATCTGCTATCTTCCAAAAGAAATCATGGCAATTCACAGATAATATAGAAAATGAATGTGTGGAGAGCCATGATCGTCTATATCCTGAAGAAATAAATACTTCTTTGAAGTAAAGCAACAGGAAATCAATCTGCTATCTTTCCCAAGAAATCATGGCAATTCACAGATAACAAAGAAAAGTAATGTGTGGAGAGCAATGATCTTCTATGTCCTGAAGAAGGAAATACTTCTCTGAACGAAAGCAACAGGAAATCAATCCACAATCTTCCCCGCCTCCAAATCATAACAATTCCCAGATGATAAAGAAAAGGAATGTGTGGAGAGCCATGATCGTCTATATCCTGAAGAAGGAAATCCTTCTCTGAACGAAAGCAACAGGAAATCAATCCACAATCTTCCCCGCCTCCAAATCATAACAATTCCCAGATGATAAAGAAAAGGAATGTGTGGAGAGCCATGATCGTCTATATCCTGAAGAAAGAAATCCTTCTCTGAACGAAAGCAACAGGAAATCAATCCACAATCTTCCCCCCAAAAATCATAACAATTCACAGATGATAAAGAAAAGGAATGTGTGGAGAGCCATGATCGTCTATATCCTGAAGAAAGAAATCCTTCTCTGAACGAAAGCAACAGGAAATCAATCCACAATCTTCCCCCCAAAAATCATAACAAGTCACAGATGATAAAGAAAAGGAATGTGTGGAGAGCTATCATCGTCTATGTCCTGAAGAAAGAAATACTGCTCTGAAGTAAAGCAACAGGAATTCAATCTGCTATCTTTCCCAAGAAATCATGGCAATTCACATATGATAAAGAAAAGGAATCTGTGGAGAGCCATGGTCGTCTATGTCCTGAAGAAAAAAATACTTCTCTGAAGAAAAGCAACAGGAAATTAATCTGCTATCTTTCCCAAGAAATCATGGCAATTCACAGATAATAATTAAAAGGAATGTGTGGAGCGCCATGATCGTCTATATCCTGAAGAGAGAAATACTGCACTGAAGAAAAGCAACAGGAAACGAATCTTCCCCAAGAAATCATGGCAATTCAGAGATAATAAGGAAAAAGGAATTTCTGAACAGACGTGGCTATTAATAGCTAGAACAATTATTTTTCAGGTATATATTTATATTGATAAAATAATATAGAACGAGAAAATGGAGATGATAAAAAGTGCTGAAAGGTTTTGCACACGTATAATATTTAAATAAGAAAAAAAAACTACTACAAACAATGAACGGAAAAAAGGCTGAATGTTTTAGGCGATATCGCACGTTATCTGTGACGTCACTTCCGCCTGTGGCGGGTGTAACAGGTAAGGTCTGACGTTCGCTCGACATGCAGTCAGTTCGGTCGAACTTTCTCTCTTCTGAACAGGCAATTCAATGCCAAATTCTAAATGTCATTTATTTCGTGATAAAAAAAAACAACAAAAAAAACTCCCATACCTTAAATCAAGAGAATGCTCATTGTCTCGTAGGGAGTAAGAGCCTTCATCTCTCTCTCTCTCTCTCTTTGTATATATATATATATATATATATATATATATATATATATATATATATATTAAGTTGGTGCAAAAATAATGACGTAATAATGTCGTTTTTTGACGTATTTTTTAACGTCAAAAAACGACATTATTACGTCATTAATTTTGCACCAACCTAATATATATATATATATATATATATATATATATATATATATGTGTGTGTGTGTGTGTGTGTGTGTATATATATATATATATCGCACATATAGTGCCGCTCTTAATAAAACAGTGCTCGATGTAATACAACAGAGCTATTAATTATATATTAATATATTTATATCAATAAATATACATAGTATCCCTCACCGATAGCACAACTCGGAGTTTCATCCACAACGCAATGTTCAGGGGCTGACTATAGACTGACTGTTACGTAATGTAAATTTTAAAAATATCTGGTTATTGCAATTGGCGCATTTATATATTATACTGGGATTAAAGGTTTTTTTTAATATAAAAATTATATATTTGGCATTTAAAACAAGCGGGATTTCTATATATATATATATATACAACATATTTTATATCGTAATATATATAATAATATGTAAACCACATTAATAGAAATAAACTGTTTTTAAAAGTCTTTTCTTTTTAAGTTTTTATTATTAATAGAGAGTCCAATGAATGAGCAGTTTTGAAACACATAAAAATCTTTTTTGCGTTGTAGTATTTATTGGTTCGGACTTTGTGATATCATTTGCGGCTGGGTGCCGTCGGAAATTGCTTGGCGTGCCACGTGTGGCATGCGTGCCGTTAGATTGCCGACCCCTGTCCTAGACTATACTTTGCGCATATAAGCCTTGTGACTGAAATTGGGTACACAGAACCTTTGGAAATTGCTTGGCGTGACACTTGTGGCATGCTTGTCCTTAGATTGCCGACCCCTGCCCTAGAGTATACTTTGCGCATATACAAGCACAGATATGAAGAGATGGACACTGATCATTTAAGCATTCCTTACCACATCTTAATGTGTACGTGGCCGAGTGGTTGGAACATTCGCTTTCTGACCCGGGTTCGAATTTCACCAAGGTCGATTTGTCAGGAAGGTAACGTTATCGGTCTGGAGGAGGCGATCTCAGCGTGCGGCATCACGGGAAAGTGTAGAAAAACAATAACACGAGTTGACCTAAGCTGTGACTGAAGTTGGGTAGACAGAGCCCAAGGGCGGGGGGTCGGTGGTTGTGCTAGCACGAAGTCACAAGTCATCGTGACCGAGGGTTTGAACGTGAAGCCCTTGTTCAGACTGTTGAACACGCCAGAAACTGTAATTAAGGTCTGCTCTGTATAGTTGCAGTATAAACCACAGGTGGGCTCTGTGGGTGTTGAACGAACACAGATGTGCCTGAGCAGCCGTTTACAACGGGAATTAGCTAGCCGCCCCAGTAAACGGTTATCCTCAGATACAAGTGGCCAGACACTACTAGTACCACATCCTAAACGAATCCAAAAATATATGGCTTTTTACAGATTTCTTTTTCTTTTTATCACTTAAATGTCATGCCTTCTTGGAAAAGTTAATGGAATGAATTGCCTCTCCACAGTTAGGAATTCAGAGTTTTCATGTTCTTAGACTAACTGCCATCCAAGGATAGAGAGATAAGCCTACCCTACTATTTAACCTATAGATGGGAAGACAAGATGTATATAATGCATTTTCCCAAGTACTAAATAGCATGACTAGGCCAAAATTTGATAAGGATATCATGGACCAATGTGTGTGAGCAACAATGAGGTCTTAGGGAGGTTGCAAGCAAGGAGAAGGCTTATACTTAACATTAGAAAGAAGCAGCTGAAGTTTCAGGACCACATAACGAGGAAGGAGGGCCTGGAGAATCTGTTACTCACGGGTCGAATAGAGGGAAAGAGAGACAAGTGAAAGCAGCCCATGGCATACCTGACGAGCTTGAGCAGATGGATGACAGAACGTGGTCTAAGGGAGAAAGCAGAGGGAAGGAACTTGTTGAGAGCTGCAACGGATAGAGGGGGGGTGGAGGGCCATGAACGCCTATATCCTGAAATGACATGTCACATAAAAAGAAGAAAGAAAATTAAACTTCACGCTTCCTGCACAAATCGGATAAAATTTTGAAAAAATGTTAAATTTAGGTCAAATTTCTCTGACAGAAATTCTAAAATTCAGTGCGTATTATACACTGGATATTTTCCATCCTTATCTTTAACAGTATGTATCATACACGAGTGCATATGCGCGTAGCTTAGCGGTTATCGGCATTTATAGTATGATTGGCATGTATACTTAAAATTGCAACTGAAGCCGATGTGTCCGTTTTCGCACATACACCTCTTGAAAGATATGAATCCACTCCTACCTACCACCCGGTTAGAGATTAATAGCGAACGAGACTGACTTCTCTAGCTTAAGTTAGCAACCAGTATATAAGAAGTCAGTCTGTTATGTGCCATGCGTGATACACGCTTAGGCGATCATGTATATTTCGATACATGACTGACGATTAAGATCTTTTTCCGCAGTAGGTTGCCATTTCTTTCTGCGGTAGACCAGTTGCCATCCAAGGCTAAAAACCCAGCCTCTCTTGCTATTTACCCATAGCTGGGGGGGTGGCAGAAGAAGAGGATTCATACCTTTCCCAAGGGTATTAGCACGTAAGTAAATGTAATGGATTCGACTTTTGAATTCAAAACCAGTCGGGCCTGGAAGTGGCAACTCGAACCCGTAAGAACCTTGTTGCTATAGAAACCACTACAGCAACGCCTTGCCTGGTGAGTCTGTGGCCCCATACTTCAGGAGGTAGTCTACAGGCTTAACATATATTATATGCAAGTAATTAGATTAGTTCAAACTGAAATTTGAATGCGCATTGGGATGGCGAAAGAAGCCTTCCAAAAGCTAAGCACAGTATTAAGAAATAGAATAATTCGTTAGAAATCAAGAAAAGAGTACTGAACTATTATGTAATATCGGTCCTCTTATATGGCAGTGAATACTGGACAATCTCCTCACAGATGAAGAGGAGATATGAAGCAACAGAAATGTGGTTCTACAAAAGGATCCTGAGAATATCCTCAACCGAACATGTGAGCAACGACGATGTTTGAGAGAAAATGGAAACCAAAAGAACACTTAACATCAGTAAAAGAGAGTTGAAAGTTTTCGAGCACATAATGAGGTCAGAGGACTTGGAAAATCTGGTACCCACAGGACATATTAAAGACAAGAGGGATAGAGGAAAACAACGTATAACCTACCTAAGGAGCTCGAGTAAATGGATGGCGGAACAGGGCTTAGAAGAAATAGCAAAACGACAATATTTATTAAGAGTTACAAAGGACAGGAAATTGTGGAGAGCCATGACCGTCAACGTCCTGAAGGGACACGGTACATAGAAGAAGAAGAATAAAAAATAATTAGATGAAAGATAGTTATTAAATAAAGGAAGACAGGATTGCCCTAACTTGTCCCGTCATATCAAATAGAGAAATAAAGTTTAGTCAAATATACGATGTAACCTTTTTTCAAAAGATTGGTGACCAATGTCATATTTCAGGGCTTTCTGAATATAATACAGTGTAACCCGGATATAAGAGACTCGGATATAAGAGAAACCCGGATATAAGAGAGATTTTATCTGGTCCCAAATTAGAGCCATACTTACCTAAACAAAATAGACCAAACCCGGATATAAGAGAAACCCGGATATAACAGACTACTTCTCCGGTCCCGACAACTCTTTTATATCCGGGTTACACTGTATTGACATTGACAACATGCTTTTTAAAAGTAATTTTGGGGGGCGACATATTTTGTTTTGGTAGATAAGACAATTCTATAATTTAAAAAAAAAATTGTATTTATTCCTGCATAATACGCAATTTTTCCAAAGGGTCTTTCGTTCCAATCAACTACAATATTCGGAAAATTTAAATTCAACGTCGATCGTCATCTTATCTCTCGTTGTTCTTTCTCTTTCTTCAATGTTTTATCAGTTTTCTTTCACTCTCAGTAACACTAATAGAATTACCATCCTCGATAGCGTCTTTGCGTCCTTGTGGGTGATTCTTTTCCCACCTTACAACCTCTCTCTCACAGACGAAACGTCACAAGTCTCTCGCTTTCCTATCGCTATTTCCATGGAAAGTGTTCAAATGAACTACATTCTTTAATGGTCATACCACTCACATTTAATGGTCATACATCCCCATTCCTTTCCTTGGTGAGATGTAAGTTCCACCCGAGAAGTTTCTTCCCGTGAACCACTCCTCTGTGGAGTCGAATTCTAAGAGGATGCTTCCCCGATCACTACAATCTTAATCTTTTCAAGTCTAGGTTAACCGTTATCTTTCCTACGTATCTGCATAAGCTGTGCCTCTTACTCCGTAAGCCTCTACCTCGAGTGGCTCTCGGTCCTTGTACAGGGTGAACATCATTGTAAAAATAAAGTAACCGCTTACGTCTTACTGGTTTTATCAGCAGAAGAAAGTTTCACAAGGTAGAAATAAAAGAGAAGAAACTGTTAGCATAGAACTTACGCTTACAATTATCAAAACCTAGCTGTCTATCGAATACAGGGTGAGTATCCGAAATTCCAAAATCCGAAAACCTCCAAAATCCGGAAGTTTTTCAGATGCTGACATAACTTGTCACAAATGTAAAATTTCAGAAAGCACTGGAACGTTCCTAGGTGATGTGACCTCATCTGCCCTGGATGGGGGCTCCTCAGCCCAGCTACGTAGCCTAAATTGGCGCCAGTTTTTTGTTAGTGATCGTTAAAGCAACATCTTCGTTCGTGGATTACTGGCCAGTTGTTTCGTGCTCAATAAAGATATTATTCAAAAAGTAGCAAGTCCAGCATTTATATATTTTTTTGTAAGTAGTGATCATGCATTTTTGTACACGTACAAAAAGTACAAAATATTATTTTTATATGAAATTTTAATTTCACCACTTAAAAATCCGTGTGAGCATTACAGGACTAACGTCATTACCTGTATCTGTATGTACACAAAATGTATTCCGTTCTGGGTATGACGGTAAACTACATCCGCGTCCCGAATAAGACGATAAATTACGTCCAGCAGCATGGCCTCTGATCAGGAGGTTTTGAGGAGCGTGGAACCACCTCTTAATTGCTGGTGTTCCCAGGTCCACCCTGACCCGGAGTGGTAGCACCTGTTAGGGTCCCAGCTATGGGCAAATAGTTAACCCCGAAACTGAGGTAAAAACACTATGAAAGTGTAAAAACAGGTTTTTATACCAGAAATATTTTATAAAAAAATTATTTCCAGCAATAAATATTTGAAGAAAAAAAAATCTATTACCAGCAATACATTTTTGAAAAAATATTACCAATAATGTTTTTAAAAAATAAATATTATTAGCAATACATTTTTTTTAAAAATATATTTCCAGCAATGCATTTTTGAAGGAAAAATATTACCAGAAATAGATTTTTGAAAAAACAAAATATCAGCAGCAATAAAAAATTTGTCGGCATTAAATAACCCATTGAGGTTGAAATGCCGTAAACAAACTAAACCAAACCAAACAAAATGTATTAAGTATTATATAGACTACTTTTCATGTTATTTGTATAAAACTACCTTCAGGTTATATGTATAAACTGTGTTATGAAATGTAAAGGGAAATCGTATTTATGCTTGGATCCCATTTATAAGCTGCCCCATTTTATAGATGCTATATATAAATTAAATAGCCTGTATTCCAATGTGGCACTATTCAGCTATGGTAATTGGCTAACTAATTAAGCATGGAAATTAAAAACGAGAAATACTTAAGGTGAGAAAGAGCTATAACGAAAGACATACCGAGCGATATTATTTTATTTAACAAAAGAAAAATGAGTAAAGATTTTATTTTCATTTACGAAGAAAGGTATTTTTTTTTCGCAGAAGATAGAAAATTCGTAAGAAAACCGGGTATGGGATTCTGTCAGAATTAATTAGTGTCATGACGCGGCATACAAAGCAGAATTCTAGAAGATAATCGAAGTTGGGGCAGGCATACGACCGAGAAGGAATTCAGTGAGACCACCCCAAAAAGAATAGCCACCAATTATCTTTCGGAGATATCATTTGGTTTTGGTTCTTGTGTCCAGCGAGGAGACCCATCTGTTGTATGTCCGGATCTTGACATGAGGAGATAGGGTCGAGAAGGGGAAATCATTGTTACTACCTGTTCGAACTATTAACGACAGACTCTCTGTCGCCGAGAGCGGATGTCAGAGTGTGCGGTGGTGTTGAGGCGAGAAAGACAAAGAGATTTAGTCGACCACCCAGTTAAATAGTTGACCAGCGATAGTTAATGAGTCGGCGAATTCCGCTAATGCATTCCAGGTGAACCCAGGATAAGATAAAAATTTAATAGTCGCGAGGTGCGGTCCATAAGAATTCTGGCCGATAGAAAAGAAGGAAAGAAAAGGGAAGATAATTTTTTTCTTTGGGCGATAATTGTAAACTGAGGCCAGTCTAGCCACACCCATGCTGCCGAACGTTCATTGGCTGAGTGGTGGCGTGGGTGATGGGCGAAGATGAACATATGAGAAAGAAGGGAAGCTTGTTGACGCCCTCTGAGGGGATTGGTGTAAGATACCAAAATGAGAAAGGAAGAGTTTAGGAGGATAGTCCTCCTACGACCCCCTCTAAAACAGAAAGTAATTGACTTCCAAAAATGGGAAGTGATAAATTTTCCTGTCCGAAAACAAACAAAATCCTTATTGGGGATTTAGAATTATCGAAGAACCCAAAACACGACAGGCCTCCACCCGGTTTTGGTCGGCGTCCATATAAACGAACGTCCTCAGACCTTCAAGCAGTTGAGTTACAGTTGAGTTGAGCTAAAGTTGAGTTGGGTTGGAGATAGGAGACGCACGCAGATCGATAGAGAGCAGTGAGACCAGCTTCACAGGAGCTGACTGAAAGATTTCCACGCATTCCGACTTAGACTTCTAACCAAAAGCAATTTTTTTTGAAGAACGACTTAGACTCACACCACCAAAACAAGTTTTAACGAATATCGCCTTAAGATACCAAAAAGCAGTTTATTGAAAAACAACTTAAGATATCAAGACTCACCTGAGAAACGCAAAGTGTCACGAATCCATAGAAGCGGGTTGGGAGAAAGACGCAGTCCTGTATTCAGCAAACAGATATAAAGGTACTTGTTATTTTTTCAACACATTTGAACCTTTTGAGTTTGCTTCATTATTTTTCTTTTACATACACTTGTGCGGTATCACCTTTGCCCCAGATTCAGCTTGCACTACGGCCCGATGCCTGATTGATTTCGTCTACCTAGGATCAAATCACAACGTGGGTAGGTTAGACTAGAAATCAAAGCAGTTACTTCGGTAACCAGATGTTGGAGCCGAGCTGGGAACGGCAAGGCTGATATCGAATCTAACCAGACAACGACCGCGACCAAGACAACCAGAGGGGTTAGTGTCACACATGGTTCCGTGGTAAACCAGATTTCCATCCGAACCAGCCAATGGTTAGATCGTCACAGATGGTGCTGCAGTCAGCCCAGGGTTAGAGGCGTCACAATTGGCGGCCGTGACCAGGACTGGCCGATGGCGTCACAATTGGCGCCGCGACCACCACAGGACAAGACCAGGGTGGCGTCACACCAAAATAAATAAAAAAAAAAAAATGAAAACCAAAACACTTCCGATCACAAGAATTTCCGATAAAGGGTTTCCAACCAGTGCTACGGTTAAAGGCAAAAAGTGTAATTGCCATGAATATTCATAGAAGAGAAATTAGTAAGCTACATTACAATGGTGGGGAAATGTGTTTGAAACCGAGACAGTACCTCAGGACCTGCAGCATTAAGATTCTTTGGGTTTTGTCAAGAATCTCTCGATACAAAGCAGAAGCACCGGACCAGATTTGGCAGCAATATTAGGTGCACTGACGAATGGTTGACTTATATAGTTATAAAATAGATTCTGGCGAGAAAGAACTGTCTAGAACACGGTGGACCAACATTCCTCGCAGCAGACCTACCAATTGATTCCATATAAGCGTTCCACTTCCTGTCAATGGAAAACGTTTGAACAAGAATTGCATTAATGTGTCGCCAGACATCCTTTCGAAAAGCTCTGGTTGAGACTAGAGTTATTCAAATACCCGCCAATCATTGTTTCATAACGCTGCCCCAGAACTTAAGAGATCTCACCCCTCAGCCTCGCATGTCGCATAAGCGACATATTCATCAGTTTTGTACAAATGTATAAAATCGGGTCGTAAGTAAAATAGGAAGATTTGCGTAACATAGCTTACCTGTAAGCAGGTAGGTTGCACATACCTACGTGCCCACCAGCCCATTCACCTTTCTGGGTGTTGTTTCACGCCCACCGCATCAGATTTCGATTCTGGCAATGATTCATCTTCGTTTGTTTCTCTAGCCTCATCCATGATGTACCCTTGGTAACACCAATGAGCTTCAGATAAATTGGCTGATATTTTATCTTAACGCCTGAACACAGCACGCCTATGAAGGCGTAATGCGCACACGTGGTAAGCAACGTCAAATCTGGTTAATGTTTGGATAAGTAACTGCTGCAGACAATCAGTAGATGCAAGTAATTCTTAGGACGCGTGTTGTAGAGCAAAGTGGTATCTTCTTTTACATTCCATGTACCTTCGGGACGTGGACGATCACGGCTCTTCACAATGTCCTGTCTTTTAACATTTGAACCTTTATCACTCTGCTTTGTCCCTGTAGTGCCACCCATCCACATAAACATGTTAAGTAGGTTACTCACTGTTTCTGCCTGCGATCGTGGCTCTCCACTACATCTACTGACAAAAACATGTCAAATGGGTTACTCACTGTTTCAGCCTTCGACCATGGCTCTCCAAACATCTACTGACAAAAACATGTTAAATAGGTTACTCATTGGTTCATCCTGCGACCATGGCTCTCCACTACATCTACTGACAAAAACATGTTAAGTAGGTTACTCACTGGTTCCTCCTGTGATCAAGGCTCTCCACTATATCTACTGACAAAAACATGTTAAGTAGGTTACTCACTGGTTCCTCCTGCGATCATGGCTCTCCACTATATCTACTGCAAAAACATGTTAAGTAGGTTAGTCACTGGTTCCTCCTGCGATCATGACTCTCCACTACATCTACTGACAAAAACATGTTAAGTAGGTTACTCACTGGTTCCTCCTGCGATCATGGCTCTCCACTATATCTACTGACAAAAACATGTTAAGTAGGTTAGTCACTGGTTCCTCCTGCGATCATGACTCTCCACTACATCTACTGACAAAAACATGTTAAGTAGGTTAGTCACTGGTTCCTCCTGCGATCATGACTCTCCACTACATCCACTGACAAAAACATGTTAAGTAGGTTAGTCACTGGTTCCTCCTGCGATCATGGCTCTCCACTATATCTATTGACAAAAACATGTTAAGTTGGTTAGTCACTGGTTCCTCCTGCGATCATGGCTCTCCACTATATCTACTGACAAAAACATGTTAAGTAGGTTAGTCACTGGTTCCTCCTGCGAACATGACTCTCCACTACATCTACTGACAAAAACATGTTAAGTAGGTTAGTCACTGGTTACTCCTGCGATCATTGCTCTTTCGATCCTTTACCATCCCTCACTGAACCTCTGTTCTGATATCCACCCATGTCGTCGGGTGCGTTTCTCACTAGTTCTGCCTGCGATTATGATTCTCCACTACATCCATTCACACATAGCTGTCGAATAGGATATTCAGTGTTTTCGTCTTTAGTGCAATCATGACTCTCCACAACATCCTATTTTTTGTTCGTTTAAGTAACTTTTGATCTTTGACCATCCCAGTTTGATGTTATTTTGACATTCATCGAAACACGAATAAGTACTTTAATCACTATTTCCATATTCAGTGCGGTCATGGCTCTCCACTACATCCTGTTTTTTGTTGTACTAAGTAACTTTTGATCGTTTACCATCGCTCTTTGTTCTTATTGTGAAATTCATCAGCACGAAAATAGGGTACTCACAGTTTACTTATTCGGTGCGGTTATGGCTCTCCACTACATCCTGTTTTTGGTTGTCCTAAGTAACTTTTTTATACTTTACCATCGCTTTTTGTTCATATTCTGATATCCATCCAAACAAATATATCAAGTAGGTTACTCACCATTTCCTCCTGCAGTGAGGTCATGGCTCTCCACTACATCATGTCTTTTTTTGCTTTAAATAATTTTTGATCCTTTACTATCCCGTTTTCTTTCTGTTCTTATATACATCCGCATAGACATTTTAAGTAGGTTACTCACTGTTTCCTCCTTTGGTGCGGCCATGGCTCTCCACTATATCTTAGTTTTTGCTGTTCTAAATAACCTTTGATCCTTTACTTTCCTTCTTTGTTCCTGTTCTGACATCGATCCACAAAAACTTGTCATGTAGGTTACTCACTGTTTCATACTGTGATCATGGCTCCCCACTAAATCCTGTCTTTTTTCCTCTAATTAAGTTTCGATCATTTGCTATCTCTATTTGTTCCCCTGCTTACATCAATTCGCCAAAACTGTTTCCTCTTCCTCTTGCCTTCAGCATGCTTTGTGAGTATTAAATTCTCTAGGCCCTCTTTCCTCATTATGTACACCAGAAATTTCGACTGTTTCTTTTTGATTATTCGTATAAGTCTCTTTGGAGTTTCTATTTTACTTAAAACTTTTTTCTTGTCCTTACATATTCAGCTTACGGTCAGATGTGCTTGGATGTGCGGTTGGTGTAATGGATAATGGCTCGGATTTGTTAATCGGCGAGCGGAGTTCCAATTCCAATTCCAATTGGGTTCATTACATTCACTTATGCGCAAATAACCTTAGCGAAGGTATTACGTATAATAAGGTATACGGCCGTTATAATGTACGTGACCCGAGCCATGGAAAACAACGTTGAAAAAATAAGAAAACTCTATTAATTTAAGCGCATTACTAGATTGGCGTCGAGACCTTATCAATTTACAGTTGAACTGGCTAGATGTAGCCGTAGGTTCTATGCTAACAGTTTCTTTTCTCGCACTTCTCGTTTGTGGAACTCTCTTTCGGCTCTATGCTTTACATTCAACTTTTATCTGCCAAAATTTAAATGCAATGTCAATCGCTATATACTCTCCTCCTGATGACTCCGCTCATTAATGTTAGTCTTCCTAATTCTTACACATACTGTAACCCCTTGCGTTTCAGTAGCTTTACTGCCGTGCTTGGGGTGATACTGATTAATATATATATATATATATATATATATATATACACACACACATACATATATATATATATATATATATATATATATATATATATATATATATATATATAAATAAATCCTAATGAGCCAGGTAATATCTGCTTAGGTTTAACCACATGGGATCTTCGTTTTTAATTATTACACGCTCTTTTTTTTTCTTTGGACCAGAAATTTAAGGTACTGGACGATTTCTTTCGCCCTATTCAGAGGTTTCTGTTTCATTCTTTTTTTTTCAAAATTTTTTTCTTGGATGCCAATTTGTTAGAAAATTGTGCTATCCACGTTTTTTTACCCACCGAGTTCATATATATATATATATATATATATATATATATATATATATATATATATATATATATATAAACGTGAACATTGAAGCCAAAACTCTGTTTCACGCTAAACTCAATCATCAGGCCACATCAGATCTGGCTTGATGATTGCGTTTAGCATAAAACAGTCTGTTGCCTCAGCGTGTTGACTTAAATGTTCACTTTTATATTTACATATGCTCTATCTCTGATATTGATCAATTTATCCTATAAATATAGCATACCTTAAAACTATATTTCTTCATATATATATATATATATATATATATATATATATATATATATATATATATATAAAAGAGAGAAATTTTTAAAACTATTCTTTTACTTTTTTGGGTTTACGCTTGCGTATCCGGCGCTGTTTAAGTATAAATTTAATGAGAACAGACGAGGAACTGAAACAACTTCATCATCTCTCTATCTATTACTGTCTCGTAATAATCTATCTATCTATCTATCTATCTATCTATCTATCTATCTATCTATCTATCTATTACAGTCTCTTCATTATCTCTCTATCTATTACTGTCACTTAATAATCTATCTATCTATCTATCTATCTATCTATCTATCTATCTATCTATCTATTACAGTCTCTTCATTATCTCTCTATCTATTACTGTCACTTAATATCATCTATCTATCTATCTATCTATCTATCTATCTATCTATCTATCTATCTATCATCCTTCTAGTCACACTACCTACCTGACTATCGTTGTGGGATTAAGAATTTTTAGGATCTATTTCACAGGAATACTTCGTAATTCAAGAGAAATATGCCGTTTATGATGCACCGAAACAATCCAGGAACTAGTTTTGCGAACTTCTGTAATTTCAGTAACCGGTTCGTGAGAAACTGTTGAAACGAACGTTATCAATAAACAAAGTAGGATTTATATACAAATTCTAAATCTTTCGAAATATCTGAAACGCAGTAGAACTACATACGAGATATGCACTTCCTACTCGCCAGGCAATGACGATATTGAGAACGTTGGCATTAAATGGCCACACTTCCGTTTGCCGGATGATGACAGGATGAAAACCGTAGGATTCAAGATGGCGGTTATTTATAGTTTGCTTATTAAGGTTTATTATACTTTTTTTTTTTTTTTTTTTTTACAAAGGAACGAAAATCTTTTACCTTTTTACGAATACGAAAAAGTTCTCCCCCATCCTTCTCTATTTCTTCAAAAGAATGGGCCAGCGGAATGAGAAATCGGAGAGCCGAGTTCGAATTTCAGTCGAGTTCATTACATTTATTTACCCTTGGGAAAAGTATGAATAAACCCACTTCTCCTCCCCCGACTATGGGTTAAATATTAGGACTTGTATCTGGAAAATCATTGAAAAAATGTTAATGCAATATTCACTAGCACAAAACTAATTGTTCTTAGAATATATTTTAACTTTAAATAACACAAAAGTTTTCCTGCGTGCCGTATCTCTTTAGAGCATTGGTGAACATGGCTCTCCACAACTTTCTGTCTTTTGTTGCTCTTAATAAATGTTCTTTTTGTTATCTCTTCTAAACCTTGTTTCGCCATCCATTTACTCAAGATCACTAAGTATGTTATGCGTTGTTTTCCTCTGTCTCTCTTACCGTCAATCTGTCTTGTGAGTATTAAATTTTCCAAGCTCTCTTTCTTCATTATGAGTACTATAAATTTCAACTGTCTCTTTCTAATATTAACTAGAAGTGTCCTTTTTGTTTCCTTTTTATCTAAAACGTCGTCGTTACTCCCATGTTTGGTTCATATTCTCAGCAACCTCCTATAGAACCACATTTCTATTGCTTTCTCCGTTAGTGATAATGTCGTGTGTTTATATGTGTAGATGAGAAACATGGGGTTGATTCTCATTGGTTTAGAAAGAGTGATTTAATGATAACTGTTAAAATTATTTTTTTTATAATTATTTTTGACACTTTCATTAGTTTTTATTTAGTTTTTATGGAAACGACACCGTCAGATTTGCGGCAGTACTGTTATTTCATTTCTTCTGGGCTACCATACACGTTTTATAAGAAGGCCAAAGGGATGTTTATTCAATTGTAACTCTACCTATACATTTGAGATATGCTATAACATTTCTGTTTACGGGAAAATTAAACGATCTTTTTTCATTGTATTTAAAATGTGTATATGCTTATATTGCAATTACGTTCGGACACCGGGTAAGGAAGGTTACTCGTAACCGAATCAACATATAGGTTTTTTTCTCTGTTTCTTCCGTCTTTCGTTCATATTTTTCCTTTTATTTTTTTTTTAAAGTTTAGCATTCTACTGCAAAAATACGAAGTCGGAAGATTATATTGAGGCAAAAGAAATTGCCTGTTCGCTGAAAAAGAAAACAGTATTGATTTTTTTTTATAAGAATTTACTAAATTATTAAAATGTGTGAACCAAGTATAAAGAATTCCGTATTATTTACTGTTTTATAAAGTCCAAATCGATTTCAACCATCCAATAAACCAGGGGCCGGTAATCTAGGCACGCGTGCCACATGTGGCACGCAAAACAAATTCCAATGGCTCGCAGCCGTAAGTGACATCACAAAGTCCGAACCAATAACTATTACAACGCAAAGACGATATTTATTAGGTTGGTGCAAAAATAATGACGTAATAATGTCGTTTTTTGACGTTACGTCAAAAAACGACATTATTACGTCATTATTTTTGCACCAACCTAATAGCTGTTTCAATTTTAATATATACTAAAGTATATATACTATATATTAAAATTTGTGTATTTAGGCAGCAATCCTTCTTTCGTGCACGTTTCATTGAATACACCAGACAAGGTGCTTTGATTTAGTTTTTTATACAATTTCTCATGTGATCAATTTTTTTTTTCTTTTTGGAGGATAAATTATATAAAAACTGTCCAATTGATCACATGAGAAATTGTATAAAAAACTAAATCAAAACACCTTGTCTGTCGTATTCAATAAAACATGCTATATATTACTATATAAAATATATTATATATCGACTTGTATAAAAATTCATATGCTGTTGGCACACTGAATGATTTTGAAACCCTAAGTCGGCATATAGTTAGCAAAAGTTTACCGACCCCTGCAATAAACAATCTAATAAATAAATGGTATTTAATATTTTTGTTGTAAATTCTCAAGAACAAAAAATATACATAATTATTTTCATCATATGTTTATATTTTATTAAAGTTCTAATCATCGCTTTTTAAAGAAATAAACATTGCCGAAAACAGAAAGTAATTAAAAAAAAGCGGTGTCAAGGGAAAAAACGTCCTTTTGACACTTCATTTTTTGCGGAGACAAGATAGCCAATAAAATATTATCAAACATCAATACTCGGGATAATGTATGAAAGCATTAATTTATCAACAATAAATAATATTATTGGTAATATAATGTAGGTACGCTTAAATTACCTACCAATATTTTGAAATAACAAGCAAGCAAAAAATGATTAAATGAAAGAAAAAAACAGTAATACCAGCAAGGATAAGCATAGTTTTCAAATCCACATCTAAATCTAACGAACACTTATTTTAGAGCCAATAAGAAACTTTTTTTCGGGTTAAAAGTTTCTAAATGATTTATTCAGGCGGCAGTAGCTGGAAAAGTGGCTATAGTGTGAAAAGAAACACCTTTCTTAGATTTATGGACCAATCAAAACGCCTCACAGAAAACAGCTTATCTGATCCAACTATCCTTTGAACAACGAACAGTGTCCACTAATAGAGCCAGAATAGAGTCTGTTCTTTCGCCACTCCGAGCCTTAGACACGCACATTGTGTATTTGGTGAGAGAGTGTATATTTCAGTATATACGCGCATGAGAGAGTGGATATCTGAGCGACCTTGCGCGTCGCACAAATGCACTCACACAGGACGCACGCATATACACTCTCTCGCCAAACACACAGGTCGTCCAATCAAAAGAGTCAACTGTCCACTCTGCAACGTGTTCACTCACACATACTTACACAGCGTTCGTATAACTTTCCTTTATCCAGCGACTGATTACAATTTCTTGTTCAGTTATAAATATCCATTTAGCTTTACGCCATCTTTAAAGACGAAGACTTTGTATAATTTGTTAAAAAGAATTATTCAAATATTATTGAACCCTCTTCTATCATATCATTATTTTGTACGGGCGTTTTTTGTTTTTTTTTAATTTAATTTCAACATTTTCTTTTCACTCAATTAACACAAGGTTATATTTTTGTTGATAGAAGATGATTTATCTGGAGTCACAATTAAGTGATTGTCAACTCCGTCACAACAGTATCATTTCTAAGCGGCTATGGAATTTCAAGGTTGGCGTATAGGTGTATCGTAAGACATGTGTGTATTCACAGGTAAACAATTAAAGAAGAATTGAAGAAGAAGCATACTTAGGTTTCTACTACGGACCGTTTGTTTTTTAAATATCTATATTGGGTTGGTGCATAATTATCAGGCGTTTTTGCAGGCGAGTTATTTGTTAATAAAAATTGCTGTTTTGTTTACTTTTTTTTAATAAAAATATTTTATTTTCAGTTTATGAAAATGCGTGTCAATAATCATACTCATTTAAAAATGTTATTGTTGACTTGTTATGTTTCTTTTTTCATAATAAATATTGTTTTAAAACGCCTGATAATTATGCACCAACCATATATATATATATATATATATATATATATATATATATATATATATGTATATATATATATATATATATATATATATATATATAATTATTTATTTAAAAATATGATTCCAACTCGCTTTAAATAAATAATTATATTTATGCTCTACTTTCGTATCGAGCACTATTTTTTTAAAATAATAACAAAAATACTGAGGAACTTTGGATTATTTATCAAACCAGTTTCTTTCCTATTTTCTACAATATTTTCACACACACACACGCACACGCACACACACACACACACACACACACACACACACATATATATATCTATCTATCTATCTATATATATATATATATATATATAAACTGTAGTGTGACAAAGATCTCAATGTCTCTTCAGTGTCTCCGTTTTCGTTTACTGGTCCAGAAGTAATCTATGTTAAGTAATGATGAGCAATGATTAAAATAGTCGAGCCCTTGTCAGCATTGCGCAAAGTAAAGTTCGTACTTTATCAATGGACGATCGGCAAAACACTTCTAAACGCTATGCGTTAGAAAGTTGAAGAAAGTTTCTTTTTCTGGTTCTTTTTGGAAGTGATGTTTTCTTTTTGTTTCAAAGTAAGTCATAATAAGGATGATTGTATTAGTGGAGCTCAATCAGCCATGCGCTGAGTTATACCGACCAAAGTACAAATTGTACTGACTTCATCCGTCAGTTAACTTCGGAAAGGAGATGTTTCCCAGCGGAGACGTCTTCATCTTCTTGGAGTAAGAGAAGGAGAAAGATGAAGAACAGAGGAGTGGAAGGATATATCTGTCTTTGTATAGAACTTAAACAGCGCCACTTAATGGACGTTTTTGCGAAGCCAAGTGGGAGTAATAACATTTACGGTTTCTTTATTATTAGCATCAAGGAAAAGTTGTTTTTTTTTCTTTTCTTTTTTTTTTTATTTATGATTATTATTTTATTTATTGATTTTATTAGGAATATTGCTTTGGAAATCTCGAAGGCATTTCACAGGGTTTGTCATGTTGGTTTTCTTTACATCTTGAAAAGTTACGGTATTTCTGGACGAATTTTTTTAACTGATTCAGTCTTTCTTATCGAATCGCAAAATGAAAGTTATCTTAAATGGCCACTCTTCCAGATCCTTTTTCATTCATCCAGTTGTCTCCCAGGGCGCTATCCTTGGACCCACGTTGTTGCTAATTTTCATGAATGATCTTATGCAATCAGTTCTCAACTCGCTATGCTGATAACACAGCCATTTACTCCTGTCTTAATAGTAAGTCTGAGCGGTTCGGTAAGGTCAAATTGACAGCTGATCTCAGAAACGAATTACTTTCTGTTGTTAAATGGTGCAAGAAATGACTTCTTAATTTTAACGCATCTTTTAATCTTTCGAGAAAACCCATTTTACCTTTCATCTGCATGACTGATGCTAACCCCCAGGAGAGTGACTCCGCTAACACAAAGTAGAGAGATTATATCGAATCAGTTGCTAGGTCTGCTGCTAGGGAAGTTGGTTTCCTATGTTGTGCTAGAGAATTTTCTTGTCAGAGTCTATCTTACATATTCATAAATCTACCATTTGTTCTTACTTTGAATGCTACTGTCACATATGGCCTGTTCTCGTGCTCCTGATCTATATTATAGATTTTGATAAACTCCAAAGAAGAATCTGCAGCGTTATTGGTCCTGATCTGGCATCTTGATTTAAGCCCCTTTCTCAACATTTTAACGTAATTTCCTTGTACTTTTTCTATAAATATTTTTATGGTAAATGCCCTGATGAGAACTTTGATATTTAAACTTTATGAATTTAATCACAGTACTAGATTGGCGGCAAGGTCTCATCATTTTAAACTTGAAATGGCTAGATGCAACCGTAAGTTCTAAGTTAACAGTTTCTTCTCTCGCACTCTCTTTCTTCTTTCGATTGTGGAACTCTCTTGCGATTTCTTGATTTCCCTGTCAACTTTGATTTAAAAAAAATTAAATGCAGTGTCAATCGTTATCTACTGTCTTCTTAATTATTGTTTTTTTTTAATGTTTATTGTCCTTAATAGTGTTTTTGTTCTTATATTCTCTGTCAGTAACCCCCCCCATTGCGTCTTAATGGCTTTATTGCCTTGCTTCGGATGAAATGATAAAAGGAACGAAAGTAAAGTAGGCTTTTATTAGTTTCAAAGAGATTTTCTAACACGATTCGATATTATTGTAGCTATCGTTCGGTTTTATGGGATGTTCATTTCAAACTTTTGTCATAAGTTTTTAATGAAGTTGACGTCCGGCCTTTAGGCAGACCGCTTTACCATCTCACTACAATTGTTTTCTTTATTTTCTGTAGCGATCGTTTGTTTATGGGCTTATTGTGTTGAATGTCAATTTTAAACCTTCGACATGAGATTCTTGATCAATTTTACGCTCGCTAATTAGGCCGACCGCCATACAACTTCAATGCTATTGTCTTCTGCGTTTGTTTTAGCGATCGTTCGTGTTTGTGAACTTGTTTGCCTAGGATGTTAATTTCAAACAGTTGACGGAAGTTCTTGAAGAGGTTGGCGTCCCATGATTTGACTGGCCTCCATACCATCGTTGATATAGTCTCCAGGGTAGGATTTTATTTGTATGACAGTAGGCCGCTGTGCGCTTTCATAACTGGAAACCTTCGATCGATTCACACAATGAAATTTAAATTGTCACGTACAAAAAACGTGGGTGGGGTTGAGGTGGAGATAAAAGTAAACTGTATACAGGGTGTCCATAAAGTTCGTGTGCACTTAAAAAAATTTATTTGTATTTGCGATAGAAATAATTTGTAAAAAGGATTAGAAAGAAATAAATCTATATTTTTTAAGGTTTTATTGAAATTTTATTTAAGTTTCCACATGTCCTCCATCATTAGCACACAAAGGGTAATACGATTTTGCAGTTCACGGAAAACATTTGCCAACTGATTTTACAGTAATGCCTGAAATCACATTAGTTATTTTAGCTATACTTAAAACTAGGTACATTAAACTTTATAACAGTTTTTACAGATTATTTCTATCGCAAATACAAATAAAGTTATAATTTTTTTAAAGTGCGCACGAACTTTATGGACACCCTGTATATTATTTTCTCCATCTATGGAAGACTTGAAAATAAGCGTTGATAGTATTTGGTTTTAGTTGTTCTCAATGACTGATCTCTGTATCTGCAGCAGAGTGGACGGTAACTTGAGAAATATTCCTTTCTTCCTTATTTTTTTTCTATCTTCACATCCTTCTTTCTTCTTTCTTTTATTTCTTTCCATCCTTTTTTCCTTATTTCTTTTTTCTTTCTTTCTTTCCATCCTTCTTTCTTCTTTCCTTCTTTCTTTCTTTCTTTCTTTCTTTCTTTCCTTCCTTCCTTCCTTCCTTCCTTCTTTCTTTCTTTCTTTCTTTCTTTCTCCCCTAAGTCTTTTCTTTCCTCCTACTTTTCCGCTTTATTTCCTTTTCTCCTCTTTTCCTTCTTTACTTTTTGCCTTCTTTTCTTTCTCTTCTTCCTTCCTTCCTGCTGGGGTAAACTACATCCGACAGTAAGGCCTCAGATTGAGAGAGTGTAGGTTTTGAACTAACACTTAATTTCTGTCGTTCCAAGGTCCACGCTAACCCGGAGTGGTAGCACTTATTAGGGTTCCAGCAATGGACAAACAGTGAACACCCAAACAAAAACCCACAGTACATTTTTATAATAAAATGTTCAAATTTTTATAGCAAAATGACAATCATTGCAACACTACAAAAAAAAAAAAAAAAATTAAAAAATACATTTTTATAATAAAATTACCAACAACACATTTTATGATCCACAAAAATTCACCTTTATTCTGAAAGGGTAAAATTATATTCAAAATATCTGTAATTGAAAGCATAAAATTACGTACAAAATATTTAAATTTCAGCAATAAATAACCCATAGAGTTGTTGATATGACTGCTAAGCAAAATCAATCAACCAAACAACAAACATGAAAGATCTCTTTCATGACATTAATCCATAGAATATCCTGCAATTTCTTAAAGAAATCAAATTGTATTCCGAAATATAACTTCAACAAAGCTACAACATATCACCGCCTGTAGTGATCATATCCACACAAACATGTATATGCACAAAAGCTCGGTATTATCTACCATGTATTCAATTGCGATGGCAGAATAACGTATGTCATATATTTATTACTTCAAAAATCCCAAGAAAATTAAATTTCGGCATTAAATGACCCATAAGGAGTTAGACAAACAAATCAATCAATCAATCCTCTCTTCCTTCTTTCAATCCTTCCTTCACTTTTTCCTTCTTTCTCTCCTCCTTTGTTCTTCTTTACTGCCTGGGATCCTTTCTTTCTTTCTTTCTTTCTTTTATTTCTTCTTAATTCGTTCTTTCTTTCCTTTTTTCTTACCTTCCTTTACTCCTCTTTTTTTTCTTTTCTCTTTGACTCTCATATTTAACACCAGCAGTATAACGCGTCTTCGATCAGGTCTTTCATTACTGGGAATTTTTGCCGTTCAATTGGAGCAGTTTAAGTTTAAAGTCTGCCCACCCGAAAATCAAGATTAGTAACTACAATTGGGTGCAACTGAGGCACATGCCCAAATGGTGGTGGGGGTTAACAATTTGAATGGGGTGGGGTTGAAAAGGGCCATTTTTGCCTTTTCAATCTTGAGGAAGGAACCTCTTCCATGGACCGTCATAATAATAATATACGATAATTTTTATTTATAATAATCCTTTGCGTTAGACTTCAACTTTCTAAATTGTTCGCTGTTTTTTACAGACATTAAATTTTGCCTTTGATTTTTGCGCAAAGTATAAAAAAGTCAGTTTTTTCGATTTCCACCTTTGTAATATTTTACAAAGACTTTGGACTCAAAACTGGAACTGAATAATTATCTATCAAACAAAAAAATTTCATCAAAATCGGATGAAAACTGTGGAAACGTATAAATAATTCCGGGTCCCAACCAGAAATGGTTTCATGACATTCTCCACTGATCATTTTTGTAAAAACTAAGATTACATACATTTTACATAGATAAAGCTCTTCGTAATGTGTAAGCTGTACTTGTGAGTACAATATTTTGTATTTCTTTAAGGCATGACCATCTGAACCGTTTCCAATCAGTCCGAGTGCTCTAACTACAACTGGAATTATTGATATCCTTTAAATTTCCACTTCAAGTTCCTTGTATTTTGATAACTTTTTCAAGATCTTCAAAGATACATTACAATCAGCAGTGACTGCCATATCAAGAAGGCATATTCTGTTTCTTGGTGTTTTGACCACGATATCTACGCGATACAATTTGATTGTTCTATCTGTGTGTATTGTAATGTCCCATAAAACTTTTACAGGTCCTATCTCTGTAACTAGGTCTGGGTGATGTTCCTACCAGTTTCTTGCGGTTTGCTTCCCGTAAATCTTGCTTATTCCCCAATGCAAATATTGACTCACTCTATCATACCAAATTTTATATTCATCGGGTGCTAATACCGCGCAACCTGATACAAGAGGGCCATTTGTTTTTGCATATTTATATCAGAATTTGCATTTCGGGTTAACACAATTTTTCAGTATGTGTGCGTGATAATTTCTGGTTATTATTATCATTATTATTGACACTATTGCTTAATTGATTTTTTTTCTTTGATAACGGAAAAATCTCATTAATGTGCTTGAAAGATACTCTGAAATATAACCTTTCAAATTAGGTCAGTCGTTATCAGCTCTTACGATGAGACGCCGCTTGGCATATGCCTTTCGTTTTCATATATTATTTTATTTAAATTCTTAGATGTCTCACCCATGTATTTGTTAGGTCTACTTTGTAAATTCTTGCTTAACGTTTAATATTGTTATTATTTTGTTCTCTTTTGTTTTTTCTTATTTTTGTGGCATTGCATTAAGATTAGGCAAAGCTTACGACCACATCACACCGCTTCACCGAAGTTAAGTTACACCGACCCTGGTCAGTACCTAGATGGGTAAACATTTGGGAATACCAGTGACTGTAAGTTTTAATGTGCAGGTAGTAAATTGAAAATGGAAAGGAATTGTAAATCTGAAAGCCGAGTTCCAATTCAGGTTGGTCTCGTTATATTTACTTAACTCTTGTGAAATATATGAATTCACTTCTGCCCCAGCTATGGGTTAATTAGTAATACTTGTATAACTAAACCATTATTATCGCAAAATAATTTCTTACAATCTAAAAAATATTCTCGATACCTCCAAAATTCTGTGCACTTTCGCCCCGCAAAAAAACATAATAATGATACCCTCTGTTTTGAAAAAAATTAAAAACATCAATGAATTATCGAATTCACTGATTTTTTTTCCAAGTTTATTCAAAAAGTAATGAACCTTTTGGTGTCACCAAAATTTCGAGGGGCATTTGAGATAGCGAAAGATGCATTACAAAAACTAAGCGAAGTATCAAGAAACAGAAAAATATGGTTAGAAACAAAGAAAAGTATGTAGTATCAGTCCTCCTATGTGACAGTGAATGATGGAGAATCTTCTCACAGATGAAGAAGAGACTTGAAGCAACAGAAATGTGGTTTCCCAAAAGGATGCTGAGAATACCATGGACAAAACATGTGAGCAATGACGAAGTTCTACGGAAAATGGCAACAAAACGGACACTTATATTTAAATTCAGGAAGAGACAGTTGAAATTTTTACAGAAGGATGCTGAGGATACCATGGACAGAACATGTGAGCAATGACGAAGTTCTAGGGACAATGGCAACAAAAAGGACACTTATATTTAAATTCAGGAAGAGACAGTTGAAATTTCTACAGAAGGATGCTGAGGATACCATCGACTGAACATGTGAGCAATGACGAAGTTCTAGGGACAATGGCAACAAAAAAGACACTTATATTTAAATTCAGGAAGAGACAGTTGAAATTTCTACAGAAGGATGCTGAGGATACCATCGACTGAACATGTGAGCAATGATGAAGTTCTAGGGACAATGGCAACAAAAAGGACACTTATATTTAAATTCAGGAAGAGACAGTTGAAATTTTTACAGAAGGATGCTGAGGATACCATGGACAGAATATGTGAGCAATGACGAAGTTCTAGGGACAATAGCAACAAAAAGGACACTTATATTTAAATTCAGGAAGAGACAGTTGAAATTTCTACAGAAGGATGCTGAGGATACCATCGACTGAACATGTGAGCAATGACGAAGTTCTAGGGACAATAGCAACAAAAAGGACACTTATATTTAAATTCAGGAAGAGACAGTTGAAATTTCTACAGAAGGATGCTGAGGATACCATCGACTGAACATGTGAGCAATGATGAAGTTCTAGGGACAATGGCAACAAAAAGGACACTTATATTTAAATTCAGGAAGAGACAGTTGAAATTTCTACAGAAGGATGCTGAGGATACCATGGACAGAACATGTGAGCAATGACGAAGTTCTAGGGACAATAGCAACAAAAAGGACACTTATATTTAAATTCAGGAAGAGACAGTTGAAATTTCTACAGAAGGATGCTGAGGATACCATCGACTGAACATGTGAGCAATGACGAAGTTCTAGGGACAATGGCAACAAAAAAGACACTTATATTTAAATTCAGGAAGAGACAGTTGAAATTTCTACAGAAGGATGCTGAGGATACCATCGACTGAACATGTGAGCAATGATGAAGTTCTAGGGACAATGGCAACAAAAAGGACACTTATATTTAAATTCAGGAAGAGACAGTTGAAATTTCTACAGAAGGATGCTGAGGATACCATGGACCGAACATGTGAGCAATGATGAAGTTCTAGGGACAATGGCAACAAAAAAGACACTTATATTTAAATTCAGGAAGTGACAGTTGAAATTTCTACAGAAGGATGCTAAGGATACCATGGGCCGAACATGTGAGCAATGATGAAGTTCTAGGGACAATGGCAACAAAAAGGACACTTATATTTAAATTCAGGATGTGACAGTTGAAATTTCTACAGAAGGATGCTAAGGATACCATGGGCCGAACATGTGAGCAATGATGAAGTTCTAGGGACAATGGCAACAAAAAGGACACTTATATTTAAATTCAGGAAGAGACAGTTGAAATTTCTACAGAAGGATGCTAAGGATACCATGGGCCGAACATGTGAGCAATGATGAAGTTCTAGGGACAATGGCAACAAAAAGGACACTTATATTTAAATTCAGGATGTGACAGTTGAAATTTCTACAGAAGGATGCTAAGGATACCATGGGCCGAACATGTGAGCAATGATGAAGTTCTAGGGACAATGGCAACAAAAAGGACACTTATATTTAAATTCAGGAAGAGACAGTTGAAATTTCTACAGAAGGATGCTGAGGATACCATGGGCCGAACATGTGAGCAATGACGAAGTTCTAGGGACAATGGCAACAAAAAGGACACTTATATTTAACATCAGCAAGAGACAGTTGGCTCTGTTTATTTTTTAAACAATATTTTTATTTCGTCTACCGGATATTATCTTTAATAAGATTTCTCGAATATTCAGGTCGGAAGACGAAATAAAAATACAGTTTAAATAAATAAACAGAGCGTCTACTCAAATAAGGGTATCCACTAAAAACATTTTTTTTTACTTTAAAGTAAAAAAAAAAATGTTGGATTAATGTGTGTCAAATTAGTTTTCAACCGCTTCTTTTCAGTCTGTTTAACTTTTATTGTTATTTTCGTCTGTTTACACAAAGACAGGTTTGTATAGAAACCATGTGAACAATAAACTGCTTAGAATTCATTTCTAACACTGCCTATCGATTTGTGTGTGTGTGTGTGTGAGAGAGAGAGAGAGAGAGTTGGAGAGAGAAGGAAAAGGGGCATAGAGAACACACATTGTCTATAGGCATTTAAGACAAAGAGACGTGAGAAAGTGTGGGCGTCCTCTAAAGAGCACCTGTTCTGGGTTTGAATAGATCAGGAACCTGGTCAAAATGAACTTCCCGAATTGCAATATGCTCGGCTTTAAGCCATTTTCATGCAAACCAATAAATAACATCTGCGTGCGCGGACTTGTATGAAAAAAAAATCACGGCAATAAATAATACTACTGAAATATTAATATATCTGTCCGATAATATTTGTTAAATTTGCATAGACATTTCGTAGACTAAATGAAAAAATATGTCATGGAACAGTGGTAGTAAGATTTCAGCCATTATTAATGTACGCATACACACATGCACACACGCACGCGCACACTACATGCATACTTATAAAGAAACATCAAAATGCCTGAGCGCGCCAATAAGTATTTTTTTAATCATTTCAATCCAAGCAAGGCAATATAGCCACTAAGGCACAAGCGAATGCTGAGTGTAAAAGAATAAGAAAAAGAAAAAAAAAACATTTTTAAGGAGCGAGCACAAAAAAGAAGAGGAATCAAGAAGACAATAAATGATGATTGACATTGCATTTAGATTTTTGAAGATCAAAGTTGACTGGGAAGCAAGAAGGAGGAAGACAGTTCCACATTTGAGAAGTACGAGAAAAGAAACAGTTAGCAAAGAACTTACAGTTACATCTAGCTATTTCAACTTTAAAATGATGAGACCTTACTGCCAATCTAGTACCGCGTTTAAATTTATAAAGTCTAGCTAGCATAGAGGAAAGATCATCAGAACAATTGTCATGAAAGAATTTATAGAAAAGGCAGAGGGAAGCTAAGTAACGGCAGTGGACAAAGTGACTGAAGCCGAGATGCCGAGCCAGGATTAATAACATTGCAGATTCTTCTTTGGCTTTTATCAAGATTCTCTAAATATGTAGCAGGAACACCGGACTAGAGGCATTTTGCGCAACAAATATTTTTCAACATTCCTTTTTAATGCACACACACGGGCGCGCGCACACAACACACACACACACACACACCCCACACACACGCGCGCGCACGCACATACACACACATTCTTCATTATGTCCGAGGTATTTCAGCTGTCTTTTTCTGATTCTGAGTATAAGTGTTTCTGTTGCCATTTTCTTTAAGAATTTATCGTTGCTTCTCGCTCCGTCCATGGAATTCTCAGCACCCTTCTGTAGAACCACATTTCTGTTGTCTCCAGTTTTCTCCTCATCTTTGGGGAGATTGTCTATATAAGGGGTCGGTTAAAACATATCAATCCAGCACTCTTCTTACAGAACTTTTCTCCATTTCTTAGTACCTTGCTTAGCTTTAGGAATGCTTCTTTCGCTAGTCCAATCCATGTTCGGATCTCGGTGTCACATTTTCCATCTTTTGTTAAAACGCTTTCCAGGTAATTAAACCTCTGCATCAGCTTGAGGTTTGCATCACCAATCTTGTTTTTTTTTTCTCTCGTTGCTTACCATTACTTCTGTCTTCTTGCAGTTGAAGGTTAGTCCTTTTTTCTCGTTTTCTTTTACTATTCTAAGTGTACCTTACAATTTGCTATCACGGGTAGACATTGTAAGAAAGCAATGCTCACCTGCCCATTTTTAAAAAAAATCACATCTCTTGATGGGATATTTCAAAGTCTATATCTGTTTTTTTTTTTGTTTTTTTTTGTACGGTCGTTTTTTAAGCAATTAATGCCTACCGGCCTAGAGATAGAAAGTCCGACTAAAGAAAATATGCCTTCCCTTTTTCAATCCGAGCAACTACTTTTAAGCTAAGTGAGCCTTGCTATTAAACTGGAAAGTGATAGGTTCCCGAGTACTAATTATAATACTTTTAAAGAGGAACATATTCAAATAACATCTCTTAATTAATTAACGACTTTTAACAAACAATTCTCCGTGAAACTAAGAGTATGCATAAGATAAGTGAACATTTAATTTTATTTTTTACAATTAATGATTTATCTCGTGATATAGAGCATTATAATTACAAAGAACGGTGGGGGTAAGCCTCATTGGGTTCCCCCTGTAGTGTCTCTATCTTATTGACATTGGCTTTTTTTCTACCTAGATTTATATACGTTACAAATCAAACTAAACAAAACAGACTATTAAAGGATGAACAATTTTCGCAGATTTTGACGTCATTCTGGGGTCTTTTTTTTTTCGTCCAAATCCGTTTATTTCTTTTGCACATGCTAAGTTTCGAAAAACACTATATAAATTTCATTATTTTTTTTAATCCATAATGTTTAATGTGTTAAAATTATTAAACTTTTTAAAAAGAAAAATCTCAAGTTTATGTTAAAAATTGCTACAAGGCATTGTTGATTTATTTAAAATGGAATGATCTATTATGACAGGTCTCTAATTTGTATTTAGATACATTGTATTTGTATTTACTCACCCCCACCCCACGAGGTCAGGTTGTGACACAATGTCGGTATATACCTTGTATTTATTTTCAATTTTTCTAGTTGAATTGTTTACCTATATTGCATATGATCTATTATTGTACATAATCAGGTTATAATAAAATTTGTATTTTAGGTGAATACTACCCCATGAAATTTGAGAGGTAGTGGAGTGGAGGTCGGTTGTATTATAGATTGAGGTGGGTTATAGATTTCGGGAGTGGGCACGAAATCTTGCACCGGCCTTGCTGCTATATATATATACATATATATATATATATACTATATACATATATATGTGATAGAAATTATTAGGAGGATTTGAAATAATCATAATTACGTAATTCATCAAGTCTAGAAGAAACATCAGAAAGCACTGGACGACTGTTTCGTCGTATATTTGGGACTCATCAGCAGTGCGCATCCACTACCGAAAATTGAAACCCGGACCGTTACGATACGAGACAAACGTCATACCAACTGTACCAAGGGATGACGATTTAGGCTCGATATAGCGCTGCTCGATCACAAATTCCGTGGTGGAACTCATTCGACTCCTTACATAGGACTGTGCACCCACGAGCTACGTCTACTATCCCCAAACCGCTCGGATGGGTTCCACCACGGAATTTCTAATCGAGCTGTGCTATATCGAGTCTAATTTGTTACTGCTCGTTGGTACAGTTGTTATGACGTTTGTCTCGTAATGTAACGGTCCTGGTTTCAATTCTCGGTAGTGGGAGCGCACTGCTGATGAGTCCCAAATATTGGACGAAACGGCCGTTCAGTTCTGCATTCTGTTAAGGTTTATTCTAGACTCGATGAATTATATATATATATATATATATATATACACACGCAAAACCAAACTAGTTACATTTTCTCATCGCCTGTCGAACCCTGAACGATTACCAATCACGGTGAACAAATGTCCCGTACTTTGAGCGCCTATTGCGAGTTAAATTCACCCCAGACCTCGTGGAACTAATGTATACGACCCATTGTTAAAGATGCTGGAAAAATGGTCGGTTCCCTGTACCGCCCCAATAAGTATCTGACTCCTCTTGTTATCCTATGCTTTTACAAGAGCCAGATCAGGGCAAAAATGGAATACTGTTCCCATATATAGACAGAAGCTGCTAAATCTACACTTCCCTACCACCACAGGGTTCAAAAGTGTTTCCGCGTCCCCGTCGGTGACAAATTATTTTCCACCCTTACTATGTAACCCTCTACTTTGAGTGGCCTTGTAAAAGATGAACATCATTGTAATATATATATATATATATATATATATATATATATATATATATATATATATATATATATATATATATATATATATATATATATATATATATATTGTTAGATTTTATTATGCAAATCAAACTTCTAACGATAAAATTGCCATTAATTTTTCATATTTTCTAATTACTTTGATCATTTCAGCCCAAAGAGGGAAAGTGAAAAAGAAGACTGAAAATAGGGAGGATTGAGGAAAAGACAAAAGATGAACGGGATTCAAGAAGACAGAATATGATGATTGACATTACATTTAAAGTTTTTGAAGTTTGTAATTATCAGCGAAGCAACGAAGCGGAAAGGAGTTCCAGAGGTAGGAAGTGCGAGATGGAGTAGTAATGGCGATTGCATTTAGCTATTTCAACACTAAAATAATGGGACCTATTTGCCAATCTTGTAGCACTCTTAAATTCATGTATTCGGGATGACAAGGAAAAAAGTTTTTCAGAGCAGTTTCCATGAAAATATCTGTAGAAAAGACAGAGTGAAGACACGTCACATCGAGGAGCAAGTGACTGGACAATATATATATTTTTTTGTGGTGTAGGTCTTGGGTATGACCTAAAACTACACCCGACAATAGTCTCGATTAGGGGACTACGGGTGATCTCCAGCTAAGATCTAGCACCTGTTTGTCCCTTTACGCAGGGTTACGGTATTTTTTTTTCTTTAGATGGGTATGTTGGTATGTGTGTGTGTCGACATTGATATGTGTGTGCGTTTGCGTAACTCATACAGGAGGAGGGTCAAGGATGAAAAAGGAAAATGTGAGTTTAGTAAAGTTTCTGTTTTCTAATTCTTCCACGCCCATAACCCCTTCTTTCTCAGTGGCTTACTTGCTTGGGGTGAACTCAATTAAAAATACGGGACATCTGCCTTCTCCAAATTGGGGAATTTTTAGTAAAACAAAATCAAATTACATTTTAGGAAACCGAAGACGTTTTGACACGGCATTTTGTCAAATACAAAATGCTTTCTTGAACTTAATAGCAAGGCTGAAAACTGGGTGATAAACACTTTCTTATGTGACGTCTGTGATGTCCCGGTCCAGGTGAAAAGGTTGAGACTTTTATCTACTTTTATCTAGTGTTCCACTCAAATAACGATACTCAAATTCCAATTGAAGGCAAAGGAAACTTGCAAATCATTTTTGATATCCACAATAACGGACCTAGGTTTACTGGCACCCAGGCAAGCTAAACTTCAGCGCCCTCACAAGTATAATTTTCTTTATTTAAATTTTCACAAGACGAAAAACTGAAAATGTAGAATAATGAGTTTATTACAATATAAAACTTAATACAAGCTAAAGAAAAACCTTCATTATCCAACCTAAAACATTTTTTCTAGCCTTTAGATCTGCAAATCTTTTCATGGCACTTTCTACACCTTTCTATACCTTTCTACTTTACAAGATCATTTTCTGTTGACAAAATAGCCAAAGAATTTAATCTATATTGAGTCATGGACGACCGGAAGTATGCTTTTATAAGTTTTAGAAGATCCCAAACACATGATATGGCGTCCTCAGCCTTGATGACGCCTCGGGCAACTGCAAGAATTGTCAGTACCTTGGGTCTGCTCTGCAGACGAATACACCTCCTCTCGAAATTTTATAAAAAAAATATTAGAGATTTGCAATATGAGTATATTTGAACATTAACTACCCACCCCAACCTTAATAGACAAAAAAAAATTTTTTTAAATGACTTGATGAAAATGAATATAATATTAATATTGTTGTATTGCATAAAACACATTAACAGTGACTGTATCTCAGCGTGTGTGGAAGATTCCTTTTCCTTTATGTTTTGTTATGTTCTTTTAAATAACCTAAATGTGTGCTTGTGCATAAGTTTTTATAACATGCAAAAATGTATGTAGGTATGTTTTTTTTATGTATGGTCGAGGTGGGATTGGGAGGGGGTATTGCATGAGGCCTGACAATATACAACTTAATACAAGCTAAAGAAAACATTCATTATTCTACCTAAAACATTTTTCTAGCCTTTAGATCTGCAAATCTTTTCATGGCACTTTCTACACCTTTCTTCTTTACAAGATCATTTTCTGTTCACAAAATAGCCAAAGAATTTAATATGTCTTAATCCATGGACAACCGCAAGTATATTTTTATGAGTTTTAATTTTCGAAGATATCAAACAGATAACATAGCGGCATAATGGCGATATTTAGTCCCCCACCACCACTGGGGCGTCATGTAGCACAAAGCCGGTTTAACGTGGGCTCTCCGAGCCCGTGGGCTCGGCCAAAAATATGCCCATTGAACTCGTATAAACGGGTTCAGGGTAGGTTTACCTCCCCGAAAGAGAATCCGTAGCCTCCTTTGGGTTCCTCCCTGCCCGAAGGCAGAGAGTTCAACCGATCAGCCGGTCGACCGGCATAATGACGCTCTATGCTTTGATGGCATCTTCGGCGACTGCCCGAGTTGCCAGTACCCTGAGCCGGCTCTGGAAATCAATTCATTTATGCGTTGAATATTACTATCACATCTAGTGTGTTTCTTCTGCTATGTATTTAGAGATTCTTGATAAGACCCAAAGAAGATTCTGCAATATTATTGGTCCTCACCTGCCATCTCGGCTTCAGTCACTTTCCACCGCCGTAACGCAGCTTACCTGTTTCTTCTCTTGCCCTTCTCGCTTTTGGGTTTCTCTTCTGGCTTCTTGCTTCCAAGTCAACTTTGATCTTCAAAAATTTAAGTTCATTGTCAATCGTTATCTTCCTGGTCTGTTATTCTTTTCTCTCCTTAATGTTTTTTTTTTTTTTTTTTTTTTCATACATTTTCACACTCAATAACCGTTTGCGTCTGAGCGTTTACGTCATATTACATTACTTGGGGTGAAACGATAAAAGAAATACGGACCGTCAGAGCATTTGTGATCGTGCATTTGGAGGCCACCATAAAGTTTTAAACGACTTATAAAATTGAAATATCAAAATCGTCTGAATCATGGGAATGATATTCAATTTGCTTTGACAGCCAAAAAAAAAAAAAAATTTTAATTTAATTTTAGAGAAAGTAAAGCGGCTCTATTTCTTCCGTTGAACTTTTTCAATTTTTTGATTAAACTGAACTCACCTGAAAAAGTTTCTGAAATAAAGTTTCAAAGTGAACTTTGTCATTGTTGCTTTACAAATTAATGTTTTTTGTTATTGGTAAAATGAATGTTCTGTAAGCAAATAAAGAGACCCTCTCTAGGCTCTTCACCTGCCGACCAAATCATCTGACTTTGTGTCATTAATGCTGTTTGTGTCTGCGTGAACAAAAACTGGGAAAGGCCCGTTGCACGTTCACAATAGAGATGGGAAGATGAAATTAACGCCATCAGAAACCTTTTCACAATATACTTTTGGGAACAAGTAACAGGGCGTTAGAGATTTTTGTTCGCAGTCACAGTTGGGATTGAAGTTTGTTGCTGGGTGTGCTCTATCCGTTGGAGGTGGGGAGAGCTACCAGACGCGCGTCGTAATGTACAAAAACTAAGAGAGAGAGAGAGAGAGAAGGAGAGAGAGAGAGTTACCAGACGCGCGTCGTAATGTACAGGAGCTAAGAGAGAGAGAGAGAGAGAGAGAGTTCTCGGTGATTGAAGGAAAAAGCTGATCCTTTAGTCTACCATGACAGAAGTAGCAGAAGGTAACTCACGTGTCACCTACCTACACACGCTTAGAAGTGTAAGTGTATCCCTGAAGAAAAAAAAAAAAACATTGGAAATAGGATTTGAGTCATCATTGCGTTAATTACCAACTTTTGATTTCCTTGTGAACGTGTGGCGGCCCTTCCCAGTTTTTGCGCACACCGACACGAACGGGAACAGTGACGCAACATGGGGTTAATTGTCCAGTCGGTGAAAAACTGAGAGAAAGTGTCATATTTTTTACAGAGCAATTTTCTGTCTTCCTTTACTTAACGCTTTACTTCACTTCATCTGTTCCTCTCTCTCTCTATCTCTCTCTCTCTCCTTCTCTCCGTTACAGCCTCTCGTTAGCGTTAATCTTTTCTCCTTGAAGCCATTTTCTCTGCCATCAGTTCTCATCACCCTTACTCGCAAACTTAATCGTCTGCGGCACGAAGGCGTCTCATTTCCTTCTCTTGTTCGCTAATCCTCTCTCACTTTTACATTTTCTCTCTCTTTCTTCTTCTCTATCTCTCTCTTTCTCTTCTATCTCTCTCTCTTTTTCTCTGCGTTCACTGAAATTTAATCTTCCCGCCCACGTCTTCCGTCATTCATATGAGTGCATCTGAAAATATCGAAGTTAGATCGCCTTTTCCAGACGAGGTATCGTAGGTTTTTTTTTCTTACATCATCGCTCGCATCAGCCATTCATGTAGTGACGTCATTTCACTAGAAATATTTTCTGAAACCTTTATATAAGCCTTTTCTTTCTTTTTTATTCCTTTCTTTTTTTACTTTTCTAGTTCTTTCTTTCTGCTTCTTTTTCTTTCTTTATTTCTGTCTTTCTTTCTTTCTCGCATTTTTTTCACTTTCTTTATTTTCCTCCTTTCTTTCTCACTCTTTCTATTTTTCCATTCAGTTTACTCACTTTCTTGTTTTCCTTTTCCTTTCCTTTCTTTCTTTCTTTCTTTCTTTCTTTCTTTCTTTCTCTCTTTTGCGTTCGTTCTTTCTTTCTTTCCTTCTATTTTTCAATCAATTTACATTCTTGATTCATTTTATCCCACTTTTTCTTTTATCTTTCTTTTTCTTTTCCTATTTTTCATCCCATTTACTGTCTTTCTTTCTTTCACTTTTCTCTTTCTTTCTTTTTCTTTCATTCATTCAATCATTCTTTCTTTCTTTCTCTTCTTCCTTTTTCTTGCTTTCTGTCTACGTTTTCTTCCCCGCCACTTCTCGTCTTCCACCTCTGTTTTTCTTGTCTTCTCTCCACTTTTTCTCCCCAGTCTTTCTCTCTCTTTCTACTCTTCCCTCAACCTTTTCAACTTCTCCTCCTTTCTTTTCTCCTATTCCTTCCTAAGTATTTAATTTCTCTTCATCCTTCTTCCTTTTCACTTCTCTTTCTCTTTCTCTCTCTCTCTCTCTCTCTGATTCTTTCTACTTCTCTTAATTCCTCTCTCGTTATTTGGCCGCGTTCAATGAAGCACTTTTGGCCCACAGCCAGATCCCAACATCTGGATACGCCCACCTAAGCTTGTCTTGGTCGATGTTATAAAGCTGTATTTTCTGTTAACAACGGAATATCTTCTGCGTTCATTTTTATCACATTCAACTGACCACACCTGGTTCGCGCCTTTTCATTCTCCAACCTTTCCTCTTTCCGCTATGCTTTTTTACTCGCCTTAGTATTTACCTACGTTTCCGGTGCAAATACCTTATCGGTGTTTGATTAGCGTATGTTAAGCCACAAGGACAAATGAAAATATGAAGAAAATGCTGCCCCCGCAAAAAATCAGAACTCGAAATTTTGGCTTTTGGCTGGGCTCGAACACTGATTTTTGACCAGTGAAAAATAAAAAGATCTTCTGTTTATTCATTAACATGTTCCTTTTTTATGCGGAATGATAGAATATGAGAATTAGAATTGGAAAATACGAGTTTACAGAATATGAATTAGCATAGATGAACTGGAATAGAATTAGAATTTTAATATAATGTGATTAGAATGTGGGTTAGGGCAGGCTGATTTTTCACTTTTTTAGAAAATCAATATTACACTCGGTGTGAAAGCTGGGGTTTTGATTTGACACCAAAAATTAAATTCATAGCTTTTACCAATTCTTGAGCATTTAGTTTTAAATATCGTCTGAAAAAATGTATAGAAATACCTAATTTCCACAGGTTTTTGCTTACAAACTGACTTCAAAATTTGACTATTTCAAGAATAAATCTAAATCAGGTTGATATTTTTTGTATTAGATACATTGAAAGGAAAATATATTCAAACCAGAATTCTAATTATGAATCATCACAAGCAAAATATACAATTTTTTTTATTGTATTCGATAAGAAAAAAACGTGTAAAAATGTAAAAGATTACAAAAAAGCTACTCAATGAATTAGATCATAATTAATAAAAGCAAAAATAAATAAAGAAAGAAAGAAAGAAAGAAAGAAATAAAGAAATAAAAGTGTATATAACACCATAATAGGGCTGTGCACAAATTATAAGACAAAATGTTTTACATTTGCAATGTTTATTGACAATCACACTACTGCACTGTATAACATATTACATCGTAATAAAGGGTGTTTCATTAAGACGGATCAAAGTCAGCAATGAATAAATCGGTGTTATTAGTGAAAATTTATTTATTTCTCTATTGGGTCATGTTATTTAAGTCATGTCAATTATGTGTGAAGAATAATAACCCCTAAATGTCCGCCAAGGCTTTGGTGGGATACCTCCAATCGATGGTCAAAATTTCTGATGACGTCTCTGCATAGTTGCTCCTTGATCTCCCCAATATGCATTATTATCTCGTCCTTTAGTTGTTGAATTGTTGTTGGCTTATTGGCATAGACCTTACTTTTGAGATGACACCAAAGGAAGAAATCTAAAAGCGTCAAGTCGCACGATCGTTGTGGCCAATTGACTTCGCTGTTTCGAGAAATGATGCTACTTGGGGAATTCTCATTTAATTTCTGTTTGAACCTTCATTTTCGTAATAGGCTTCGATAATTTTAACATGCTGTTTGATTGTTGATCTTTTCATGGTTGAAATTTCTAAAGACTTAAGTTGTTAAATCTGAAAGAAAAAGAAAAAATCATTAGACGCTTAAACTTAATTCACATTTAAAATCGGTCCAAGTTATTGGAACACCTTTATTTATTATAAAATTAGACAAAACAGGAGGCCGGAGAATATATCGGCTGAAAAATAAAAGAAAGGAAGAAGAGAGGACAAAATGCAGCAGTGACAAAAATGAGTATATATAATGCACCCGATATATATATATATATATATATATATATATATATATATATATATATATATATATATATAACCCGATATATATATATATATATAGAGAGAGAGAGAGAGAGAGAGAGAGATATAGATACACAAACACACACATACCCATATAAGGGTGTTTCATTAAGACGGATCAAAGTCAGTAGTAAATAAATCAGTGTTATTGGTGAAAAATTATTTATTTATATCTCTATTGGATCATGTTATTTAAGTCATGGCAATTATGTAGAAAAATAATATCGCCCAAATGTCAGCCAAATCTGAAAGAAAAAGAAAAAAATTAGATGCTTAAACTTAATTCACATTTAAAATTAGTCCAAGTTGTTGGAACACCCTTTATTAGCTAAATTGTTCAGTGTAATTTCTCTTTAAACTAAATGAAGATATTATTTCATTTAGTAATAATGTGCTTGTGCTATGCATCCTGTCCATAAACAACTTGTAAAACTTCAGTAAATTATAAATTTCATAAAGCTGTGCGATAAGGCTTTCACTGATCTTTTTCGTTTTCTTTTTATGTGCCGTGACCTTTCAGGACGTAGGCTATCATGGCTCTCCACTTCCCCCTATCCCTTGTATCTCTGAATGTTTCGTCCCTCTGCCACCTCCTCCAGACCACGTTCTGTCATCCACCTGCTGTCATCAAGCCCGCCATGTATGTCATGTGTTGCTTTCCCTTGTCTTTCTTTCCTTCTATTCGACCTGTGAGTATCAGATTCTCCAGGCCTCCTTTCTCATTACGTGTCCCATATATTTCATCTGCCTCTTCCTTATGCCAAGTATAAGCTTCCACCTTGTTTGTATCCTCTCTAAGAACTCGGGACAGATGCCACGTATCAGCTCAATATTCTTTTCTTTGTTACCAAAGAAATACTCCAGTCTCGCAATAGTCTACCCAGCTTTTGGAATACGTCCTTGGCCATCCCAATACGCCAACAGATCTCAGTGTCGTACTTACCGTCCTCTTTCAAAACGCTTCCCAGATATATAAACTTCCGCGTCTGCTTGATTCTAGTGTTCCCGCCCTGTAAATCGCATTTCGGACTCATCCTTTTACTGTTGACCATGCATTCTGTCTTCTTGTAGTTTATGCTTACTCACTTCTTCTCAATCTCCGTCGCTACTTCCTCCTTTAGTGAAATAGAAAACATTGTCAGCTCTAAATCTTTTCATTTGTACCCTCTTACTTCTTTAAATAATGATCTACATTCATACTTGTGGTTGAGGTTGCAATATTTTGTTGTCAAGTTTAAATATTTAACGATGCAATAGAGTATTTTGTACCCGCAAGGAACTTATTAAGTCGTTAAATTAAAAATTATGGCGACTTTCTAAGGGTAGCTCAGATGTGACACAAAGTCGTGAGCATGGAGCACCCAATGAGGATCGAACTCACTACAGAGTCATAATTGATCTGGCGAGACAGGCTTACTAACCAATAGACTACGTCTAAGGACCCCATTAAATTGAGAATTATGATACGTTTGAATATCCAAATAGCAAAACCGTGAAATTGCCACGGGTACAAATAATGGTTATTATTATTATTATTATTATTATTATCATTATTATTATTATCATTATTATTATTATTATTATTATTATTATTATTGAATAAGAAAGTAGCACGTCAAATCGTAGCACGGGTTACAAATCACCAGGATACCTCGATATGTGTGTGTGTGTGGGGGGGGGGGTAACGGTTAGCAAGCCTGTCTCGCTTGATCAATTATGACTGAGTAGTGAGTTCGGTCCACATTGGGTACCCCAATTCTTCGGCCTTGTGCCACATCTAAGCTACATTTAGAAAACACCATAACGCCCAGGTTAATATGCAAAAAAATCAAATTCTTATTGAATCTAATTCTCTTCTGAATCACGTATCCAAATTCTAATTTCATCATATTCTATTCTAATCGTATATTAAATCCCATTAACCCAGGGGTCAAAGGGTTACGACAGGTCGATTTTGGAACCGTGGCATTTCACCCAATTTGAAAGTTGGGGTTTGACATGATAAATAACGACACAAAATCTTTTTCCAAATCGTTACCGTTTTTTGAGGAGACGAGTTTGAAGATTAAGTTTAGGATCAAAATTGTAGCGTTGGGATAGTTTAAATATTTTGGAAGTGTTTTGACAGAGGACGGTAAATGCGACACTGAGATCTCTAGACGTATTGAGATGGCCAAGGACGTATTCCAAAAGCTGAGCAGAGTATTGCGAGCCGGCAGGATTTCTTTGGTAACAAAAAAAAAAAAGAATACTGAGCTGTTACGTGACATCTGTTCTTCTTTACGGCAGCGAATGTCGGACGATTTCCTCAAAGATGAAGAAGAGACTCGAGGCGACGGAGATGTGGTTCTACAAAAAGATGCTAAGGATATCATGGACCGACCGTGTGAGCAACGATAAGGTCTTGGAGAGGATGCAAACAAGGAGGAGGCTTATACTTAACATCAGAAAAGGGCAGCTGAAGTTTCTGGGATACGTAATGAGGAAGGTGGGCCTGGAAAATCTGATACTCACGGGTCGAATAGAGGGAAAGAGAGACAAGTGAAAACAACACATGACATACCTAGCGGGTTTAAACAATTTGATGGTAGAACGTGGTCTGGGGAGGTAGCAGTGGGAAGGGACTTGTTGAGAGCTGCAAGGGATAGAGGTGGTGGAGAGCCATGATCGCTTACGCCCTGAAAGAACATGGCGCATAAAAAGAAAGAAAAGAAAGTCGACGTTAAACACGTTATTGCTTTATCGTCTCCTCTATTTTCTATTTCTTAACATCTTTCTTTTTTTAGTGAAACCAAACAGCGTCTCTGATATGTCTTGTCTGTCTTTCCTCTCAAACAAAACAGTATACTTCATTATTTATGACTTTTGGCAGGGCGTTTCTTACTTTCTTTTTCTGAAAATGTCTTTTCCATCTTTCCTTGTGATCAAAACGGAATAATCCATTATTTATGAGGTATTGGTTGGGCGTAACGTACGCGCTAACAGACAAGCGGAATTATAACTTGGGCATTATCTGCTCGTCTTGGAAGACGACTGGATGGAATATATACAAATCTACTTAGAAAAATCCGGATCATTAGTCCATGCAACGCTTAACACAATTTACGGAGAACTGAGAAGAATCTGCCTTAAGCTCAAACTAAAACGATTACAGTTTCCCAGCCACTGCCACCAAGCGGACAGGGAAATCGTCTCATCCTTACTTCTATGGCATCCTTCTAGAAGTACCTTCTCACAAAAATCGATTTTCCCAGACACCATAGCTCGAGACTCAGGGTTGTACATTGGGGATCAGCAATACAGGACAGAACAGTGTGGAAAGGGATTGTCAATGAAGTTCCGACCAACCACAGGGAGATCGAAGGATGATGATGATGATGATGATGATGATGATGATGATGATGAAGAGATATGAAGCAATAAAAGAGAGAGAGAGAGAGAGAGGAAGAAAGAGATATAAAGCAATAAATGAGAGAGAGAGAAAGTAAGAGATGTGAGTTTACCGGCCACTGCCATCGGGGTGACAGGAAAATCGTCTCATGGTATCCTATGGCATCCTTCTTGAAATGTCTTCTCACGAAAAATGACTTTCCCAGACACCATACCTCGGGACCCTGGGTTGGACACTGTGGAACTGGGGACTACAGAACCGAACTGTGTGGAAAGGGATTGTCAATGGAGTTTCGACTAACCATAGGAAGGTCGAAGTATGAAGATTATGAAGAGATATGAAGCAATAAAAGAGAGAGAGAGAGAGAGAGAGAGAGAGAGAGAGAGAGAGAGAGAGAGAAGATAAAGAAAGAGATATAAAGCAATAAATGAGAGAGAGAAAGTAAGAGATGTGAGTTTGCCGTCCACTGCCATCGAGGTGACAGGAAAATCGTCTCATGGCATCCTATGGCATCCTTCTGGAAATGTCTTCTCACGAAAAATGACTTTCCCAGACACCATAACTCAGCAGAGGGTTGGATATTAGGAATATGAGAACAGCTATGCAGAACCGAACAGGGTGGAAAGGGAGTTTCAATAGCGTTCCGACCAACCATAAGGAGTTCGAAGTATGATAATGTTTTCACTTTGCGATGAGTAAATATCAATACGCTTTTATTATAACTTTCCCAGACATCATAGCTTAGGACAAGGTTGGCCATTAGGGATATGGGGACAGCAATGCAGGACCGAACAGTGTGGAAAGGGTATGTCAATGGAGTTCCGATCAACCATAGGCAGGTCGAAGGATGATGATGATGATGATGCAAATTATAATACGATAGTAGTAATAAATTACGTAAGTCAGCTATTGTATTTTGTATATGACGGCAACACAATGTAACCAACATGGTTGCATTTTTAAATCTATTATTTAACAATATCAAATCTTGACACTTCTTGTAATTTGGGATTCATTGTGTAACAGGACGACACACACTTCTCTTAACCAGCACCAGACAAGCAATAAAGAAATTATCTCGCGTCATTTAGTCACTGTCCTAGATCTTGCCGCCTACCTGAATCCTTCAGTTCAGGGTTGTTGTAATGACGTAGAAAATCCAGGAAACGAGCAATGGATAAGTGGCCACAATTGATAATAATTTAAATGTCAGCAATCTAGTTGATAAATATCAATATTCAACAAATAGGAGTTAAAAGACTTTAATGAAGTCGAGAGAAGTTCGGAATATGTGTCAGTCTCTATCTCTTTGAAATCGCTACTCCAAAAACTGAAAAAGGTTACAAAAACGACAATTTCCAACGCCACTGTCAAATCCGTACGAAATGCTTACCCAGTCTACCCTCCGTCGCATTTTTTATTATTATTTTAATTCTAAACCACATCTGCACATGCGCATCAACGCAACCCAATTCAATACGTTTAAATGTCTACTTTAGAGAAAGAGCCATAACTTCAGATCTTTACTGATATTTAACTGTTCGGCTAACTCACCTTTCTACTGATACAGATGACATTTAGAAAGGTGAAAAACGAAACGTTGCAATGGCGGAAGGATAAACGCGAAAAAAAGCCCGACCAGTAAAAAAAAAAAAAAAATACAAGAGTAACACATTTGCTGACGCAACAACTGCTTTGAATAAAGTTCACTGTAAGCAAATGGTCAACATGAGTTATATCTTGCATGTGTAGCTTTAAGGTTAATGCTGTGATCTTGGAGTCAACAAAGAAAGGCATGTAGAGATGTTTAAACTTTTGTATTTGAAATATTCCCTTCCACAAGAAGACGCCATTTTGAAAGACTAGCGTTGAATTCTAGTCAGCTTTATTTTAAAAACGCCGATTAAAAACTAATTTGATTGGTGGCAACAGAAGCAGACGATGATCAATACAAAAAAACAAATACGCTTTTCGTATTCGAAAAGATGCTGTAATGCCAGTCCTACTATGTAGCAGTGAGTGCGGGAAAATATATATACCATTTTACCATTTAAGTAATTAATATATTAATGTAAAAGCACGGATACACGTATACACACGTGTATCTGTGCTTTTGCGTACTTTTTCATACTTATGTATGTATATACATATACAGTAATACCTTGAGAAACGAGTGTATCGTCTAAGTTGACAATGCCTACTAGTAAGTCTTGTGGGTAGAAATAGCTATTCGAATGAGATAACTTTGTATTTTTACTGTATGTAATATATATATATATATATATATATATATATATATATATATATATATATATATTATGAAATGGAATACGTCCAACAATCATTTTAATGTATTTATTGTTTATACGTTATTTTCATAGATAGAAATATTCAAGTATATGTTCTGTTTATAATAAACCGTATTAACAACATTTAGCTGCCTGAATCTCCGAAAAATTTAAGAGAAAATTTTTCCTCCGACAAGAATCGAACCTATATCCTACATGAACCTGTCAATATAGCCTGATGTGAAATACCCATTAGCTACAGAGGAAGAGTATTACTCCTTTTAAACTACATATTTCACATTTTTATCGAACGCTCATATCTGCTTGAAGCGTACCTTGACATAAACAAATGACGTCACTAAATGAACTAAGTCCGACAATTATTTTAATATATTTATTGTTTATACGTTTTTTATAGATACAAATATTTAAGTAAGTCCTCTGTTTATAATAAACAGATATTGCATTTACGTATTTTCTATGAAATTTCTCGGACCGGTACTGTTTATTATAAACAGAGCATAAACTTAGATATTTGTATCTACAAAAATAACGTATAGACAAAAAATATATTAAAATACATGTATATATGTATGTATGTGTGTAAATGTAAGTATATGCATAGAAATTCAAACAACAATAAATAATATTTAATTATAAACCTAAGTTACCAACCCTGTCATTGATACAATCGACATATTAACACACTTGTGTCGATGTATTGTGTGTGTCACGCTTGGTATCACAGATAGAGAGAGAGGGAGAGAGAGAGAGAGAGGGACATAGATAGTAAAGCAGTAAGTGAGAGAGATTCATCTAATCAAAAATCGTATTAAACCCAGGCTGTGTTGAACGTCTGTGTGGGGAAGAGAAAAAAAGGAACATCGAAAATAAAACCTAAATAGAGAGAAGGCCGTACAGAGATAGAAAGAGAGCGTGACACATTGAGGGATCGGAATGGATGGCCATCTTAGATAAAGGCAGTTGTTTGTAGCGAGGGGTTAAATCATATTTTGTGACCTAATGATCTTTTGAGGACAAATTCACCCCTGAACTGCAAGTGTTCTTTTGACGGCGGAGTAATGTCTAGCAGTTCAGAATGAGGAATCGGAGAGCCGAGTTCGAATTCTAGTCAAATCCATTACATTCACTTACGTGCTAATACCCTTGGGAAAGGTATGAATCCTCCTCTTCTTCCTCTCGCCAAAGAGCAGGACAGACCGGGTTCTATAGCCTTGGATGGCAACTGATCTACCGCAGAAAAAAATGCAACCTACTGGGGGAAAAATCTGCCTCGTCAGTCATGATACATGATCGCCCCAGTGTGTATCACGCATGGCACATAACTGACTGAATATAATACAAATAGATGCTCTTCTTTTAACCAAAAATCCTATTAAACCTAGACTGTGTTGAGCGTCCAAGAGGAAATCAGAAAGTGAGCGAGGGACACAAAGAAAGGTTGAGGAGGTCAGCTGAGATGAAGTAGTTGTTTGTAGCGGGAGAGGGCGGTTAAATCATATTTCTGTTGAAGTCGTGTTTAATATTTTTAAGAGAGACTATATCACTTTTCTTATAACTGTGAATGGTTATGGGTTGAAAAGTACAGAGTGCATCTTTAAAACATTTATAAGTAAATCGTTAGCATGGCTAATGCTAATCCCCAGGAATATTGCACATTCTAAAGTTTTCCGCTGACATGAAGTGGAAATATTATATTGAATTAATTGCTAGGTCTGCTGCTAGGAAAGTTGGTTTACTGTGTCGTTCTAAACATATTTATAAGTCTAACATTCGTCCTTGCTTTGACTATTGATGCCATATCTGGGCTAGTGTTCCTGCTATATATTTAGAGATTTTTGATAAAATCCAAAGAATTTGAAATGTTATTGATCCTGTTTTGTCATATCGGCTCCAGTCACTTTCCCAACACACTAACGTATCTTCCCTCTGTCTTTTCTATAAATTTATTTCATGGTAATTGTATCTAGACTTTATGAATTTAAGCGCAGTACTAGATTGGCGGCAAAGTCTCATCGTTTTAGAATTGAAATGGCTGCATGTAACTGTAAGTTCTATGCTAACAGTTTCTTCTCGCACTTCTCGCTTGTAAAATTCTATTCTGGCTTCTTGCTTTCCAGTTAAGTTTAATCTTCAGAAATGTAAATGCAATATCAATTTTCTTATTTTTTTCTTTCTTGTTCTCGCTACTTAAGAATGCTTTTTTTCTTTTTCTTATATTCTTTCACACTCAGTAACCTCCAACGACTTAGTGGTTTGGTTGCCACGCTTGGAATGAAAGGATTTTAAAAAAATCCTTGTAATTTACACGAGCACTGTTAGTTATTATTATAGACTAGCTTAAAAGCTGCCCTATCGGGCGCCATTTAAGCTAACTCCTGAAGAGGGCTCTTGATTGGGCCTTCATCACAATAGCTAGGGAGTAGTAGATGCAATAGGTAACAATAAACTACAAAAGAACTCAAAATTGATGGCTGCATTTAAGCATTGCATTAATATTTAAGCTTACCTTTTAAAAGTTCAACTATAATTCTTCTGTCGCCACTTAATCTAAAAACAATTTGATGTACGTAGGTCCTTACTTTCTGTACAAACAATTATTTTTATTTCATGTTTGACTTTCCTTGGATTTCGCAATTAATTTTGATTATTCCCAAATTTATTTCGAAGTTATAAAAATCGTTATCGTACAAAAATTCGTCGCAAAAAAATCACCGAAAACAATCGCAGTAATGAAAAATTTGTAATCCAAAATTTCAGGATTGTAGTTCCGGATCCGGCCCGAGATGTTTTTAATTGATCACAGAGTCGGCCTGATTCCAAAATGGTATGATATATTGGGCTACGGCCTCTAGGAGTTGAAAACATAGACAATTTTATTTTGAAACACTCTAATTTGAGAACAGTATTTTTTTTCATTTGAAAATGAGCTATTGAAAGTTAGAGAGTTGTGTCTCTTTAATTGTTATTATCAACAGAAACCTAGATGGTGGAATCCGAAAACAATCGTAGTAATGAAAACTTCGGAACCCAAAATTTCAGGATTGCGATTCCGGATCTGGCCCGGAATGTTTTTAATTTGCTCACGGGGTCGGCCTGCTTCCAAAATGGTCTGATATGTTGGCTTACAGCCTCTAGGAGTAAAGTTTAAAAAGTGTGACACAGTGGCACACTGACATCCGCATTTATTATATAGAAGATATTTATAACCATCCTCTCTTTCGCCCTACTCTTAAAATCTAACCGAGCATTCTACGAAAACTTCTGCAAGTATGTACCACACAAATCACCTTTCTATGATGATCAAAGAAATATACATGTACACACTGATGGCATAGTTATGGGATCCCCACTTTTTTCAAATTAGTATATGGCCCACATCAAAAATAAAATTTTCAACACAACAGACAAAAAGCTCTATATATGTCGGGTATATCGATGTTATACTCCTTCTTGTAAAGTTCTCGATCACATACAAAAATATAAATAAAGCAAACTAGAAAGTAATTTCGTATTCATCTTTACATATGAACTAAGCATCAATAGAAAAAATTCCTTTATTTGATGTTTTTATTTATCTTAAGAACCAAACTTTATAGACTACGCAAAGTACGCCACAAAGATCTGTTAAAGTTCCTCAGTAACCTTAGCATATTCGCGAAAGACATTAGAATAACCAAAACCTCTACTGGCAGCAAGATAAAAAATGATTTCAGCAGATATACAAAAATAGAAAGGGGCGTAAGGCAAGGATGTGTCTTCTCAACCTATACAGCGAGACAGTTCCGAAAGAGCTGGAGATCCTACCAGGATTCATCATTGGCTGCCACAGTCTTAACAACATAAGATACGCAGATGACACAGTGCTGATAGTAGACATGGAAAGGAATCTACAAAACCTCCTACAGAAGGTAGAGAAGGAGAGCGTGAAGAAGAGACTAAGAATAAACTACAAAAAGACAGAATGCATGGTCATCAACAAAAAGATAAACCCGAAATGCGATTTATATGTCGGGGGCACTAAAATCAAGCAAGTGCGGACGCTGAGATCTAAAGACGTATTGGGATGGCCAATGACGCATTCTAAAATCAAGGCAGAATATTACGAAACTGGAGGATTTCGTTGGTAACAAAGAAAAGAGTACTGAACTGCTACGTGATATCTGTCCTCTTTTACGGCAGCGAATGTTATACAATCTCCTCAAAGATGAAGAAGATACTCGATGCAACAGAGGTATGATTCAACAGAAGGATGCTAAGAATACCATGGACCGAACATGTGATCAATGATGAGGTTTTGGAGAGGATGCAAACACAGAGGAAGTGGCAGTTGAAATTTATGGGACTCGTAATGAGAAAGGAGGGCCTGGAAAATCTGATACTCACAGTGCGTATAGAAGGAAAGAGGGATAAGGGAAAGCAACGCGTGACATACTTAACGGGCGTAAGCAAATTGATGACAGAACGGGGTCTGGGAGAGATAACAAGAGGAAGTGGAGAGCCATGATCGCCTATGACCTGACGGGACACGGCACATAAAAGAAAAAGAATACAAGACAACAATCATTAAGAAATATTTATAAACTGTGATAAATTAATCCCTTCAAAATATTTTTTCATGAAAAATGATCAAATATTATTCAAGCATTTAGTAGTAATGGCTTTCTTAATCACATGGTTGACGTACAAATAAATTTATTCTTAAAATTATAATGACATACATAATAAACCCTATTTAAACCATAAAATACTATTAAATTATTTTACTCTAACCAGATGCACTGGTTACAGAAAAAAAGCAATAAACATTTGCAGCAAAAAGCAATGAACAATATAATATCATGTTGTATAACCACCGAAGATTCTTCATTTACTACAACAAAATGTAAAACTTTCAATCTTTCTGTCTATATTTCTGAGATGAGGTATTATGTACACTATTTACATTATTCGGACTATTGTCCTCATCTTTGTCGCCATATTTATTACAACGTTTCGGCACTTCAGTATCTGTCTATATTTCTGAGATGAGATATGTACACTATTTATATTATTCGGACTATTGTCTTCATCTTTGTCACCATATTTATTACAACGTTTCGGCCCTTCAGTATCTGTCTATATTTCTGAGATGAGGTATTATGTACACTATTTACATTATTCGGACTATTGTCCTCATCTTTGTCGCCATATTTATTACGTTTCGGCCCTTCAGTATCTGTCTATATTTCTGAGATGAGGTATTATGTACACTATTTATATTATTCGGACTATTGTCTTCATCTTTGTCACCATATTTATTACAACGTTTCGGCCCTTCAGTATCTGTCTATATTTCTGAGATGAGGTATTATGTACATTATTTACATTATTCAGACTATTGTCCTCATCTTTGTCGCCATATTTATTACAACGTTTCGGCCGTTGTACGCTCCGGCTTTCTTCCGGTGGTTGGAATATCGAACTGAATCCTTTATTTCGCTCACTGGGGTAGATTATTCTAGTTCCACGTGCCATGTTACACCAAAAGAGTGTGAGTTCAATACCTGGTTAAGAACTTTGAGAGGGGAATTAACACGAGATAACTGACATCCATTAGACATGGCACGTGGAACTAGAACAGTGAACGAAATAAAGGGTTCAGTTCGGCATTCCAACAACCTGATTAAGGCCGGAGCGTACAACGGCTGAAACGTTGTGATAAACATGGCGACAAAGATGAGGACAATAATCCGAATAATGTAAATAGTGTACTTTCAAACACTTCTTCACAAAATAAAAATACTTTGAAATATACCATTGCTGTATGACAAGTCTATTAACCTTTTTATATTGGTTATACCACAATATTTCTCTTTCAGGAAGATTGACTTGTCATCTCTTTGAGCAAATTGTGCTATGTAAACACATAACACAAATCCATGACGCTCCTAATTTCCGTCAGGTTTTAGACGAAAATGCAACAGTATTCTATTACTCTAAGTAAAAAAAAAACAATAAATAAATAAAATAAAAAAAATGATTACCAATCTTGGAGGCTCTTTGCATAAAAAAGAATGCAATTCATAAAATCTCCGACGCTCCCAATTTCCGTCAAATTTTGACTGACGATACATCAATATCCCAATTCTCTAACTGTAAAAGTAAAAAACGTTTACAAATCTTTGAGGCTCTTTACATAAAAAGAAACCAATCCACTGTCAATAAAATTTGCTTTTATCTCTTCGTGCATATATTAAAACGCTTTTAAACAGTTAATTTGACCGTGTGCTATTAAAATCTATTTTATAGTCATGGCAGTAGGTAAATCCACGTTGATTTAGAACATTTGACTGTTAACTGCTATATTGGCTATTTCTCGATTTTTAACTTTCTTTCTTTGAAAAAAGGTAATTATGGTCAAAATTGCTCGTGGCATTACACACAATTTCGGCAAGTTCGTATACAAGTGCCCATCACCCATTAAACAACTTATTCGGAACCCGGAGAAACACGCCAGAAAGCTTAAGACATTCTTTGTCTATCCACTCCTCCTCCTCCTCTCTCTCTCTCTCTCTTTCCACACACATATACACACACACAGACATAGACACAAGCGCGCATAAACACATACACAGACACAGAGTAAAAACATCTCAAGTGTCAAAGATTTAGAAAGAGCTACTTGATAATTTGTTTCAATGTGGCATGCTGTTTACAAGGTGCTGGGGTGGTAGCGTGTGAGAGGGAGCTGTGTACCAAACTAGGCAAGTTGGGTGTGGCTGTGGAGTATCTGGTGAATTCTGCAAAATGTCTCACGCATGCTCATTGCTCAGCGGGGTTTGGTGGTGGCTCTGTAACAGTATCGGTGCATTCTGTCGAACCACGAGTGAAACTGCAGTCAGTTTTGATAGGTGTAACACGCACGTATCATGTTACAGAACAATTAGACTCCTATACCTTCGCCCACAAGCTAACATTCCTCCCACCACATCTGCGTGGGTAACACGAAAATATTTCCAGTAATATTGGAATCACTTCAAGACAATCCACTGAAAGGGTGTCAATAACTGAAATGCGTTAAGATGGTCGATTGATAAATTTTAGATTAAATAGAATAATGAAACTGCTATTAAAATTAAGTTGATTTCTCTTTAAAATAATTAAGTTTGATTGATAAGTACTATCCTAAATCCTACAAGTTTTAGCTGGTTGTCTATTTTTCTAGCTGGGTGCACACTAACTTGTATTTTCAAAATGCTGTCGACGAAATCACGAACCTATTTAACTGTCTTGTAAATATTTTAGTTTGTAGAGGACCGTAGCGGTGGTGTTGAGTAGAAGTAGGACACACGTGAGTTAAGATTATCCTGCTAGCCGGTCCAACTACACGAGAAAGTTGGACTTCAATTAAGTCCAAAGAAGGCAAAGAAAAACAAACAAGACTGATAAATATATGTAAACAAATATATGTATTAATAACAAGAAAGGTTACAAGATACATGGACAGTTACATGGACAAGAGTGCGTGTGGTGAATATTATGCGTGTGTGTGTGTTGTGTTGTGTTGAGTGTGCGTACGTACGTGTATTGTGCTTAGTGTGTTCCCAGCATATGTGAAACGCTGTATCTGTGAGCGTTCACATCTGCGAAGTGGTAAGGCTGAAAGCCTGAGGCAAAAAGAGAAAGAGGCGAAGGGTCAGCGAGTATTTATAGCCAGGGAAGAGAGATCCCTTTTGAAGGTAAGGAGCTAAGGAGGAGCTAACTCCTACAAGTTTGTCTGGGATGACTACCGAAACTATATAACGGCCATTTTATTCTTATGTATGGCTTGTTACATATTTACAATTGGATATGAATACAAATTCTGATTATTTTTAATCGCCGATAACGTTTCCTATGTAAACATTCGTGGAGAAAAAAAAAATGAAATCGTGCGAAACAAAATAGAAAAAAAAAAGAAAAGAAATAAAAATCGCTTAAACGATTAATAAATAAATGACGTTATAAAATGGCCTTGGTCGGGATTTACTCGTCATAGTTGCCTGGCAACGGCCATCGCTTCTTGGTTAAGGCGAGACAGGGCATACGGGAATAGGAGCAACTGGTGCATTTTTAAATCAAGGTTAAGTGCTTGATATGATTAAAGATAACAACCCCAAGCCAACAATAGTCCAGGAAGGGGCGTTTCAGGTAATGGTTAACGAGCATGTCTAGTTGTCCATTACTATCGAGTTGTGTGTTCGATCCTCGCAAAGTGACCTATACTCGTGCTAAAATAAGTTAAGCTTAGTAAATAGCAACTTCAAAGTCTCAGCGTGAGGTAATGGTTAACAAGCTAGTATAGTTCACAGTTACTTGTGAGTAGTGAGTTCGATCCTCTATCAATACTTGCGGCCTTGTACCAAAACTAATATCCGCTTTTTAAAGGATAAATGGCTCCTTGGCCTGGGATGTTGATGGACCTGTCCGGTTAACCATTACTACTGTTTAGTGAGTTCGATCCTCACTGGGTGATCTATACTAAACTAAGCTTTGTAACTCGTAGCAATAACCTAGAAATGTTGGATATTTTTAGGCCGATAAGGGTATTTCAGTTTTAGAAACCATAAACAAACTGATTAGTAATTTGCTGATCTTAGCTAAGTTTAGCACAAGGCTTAAAGTATCGGTTTCCAAGTGAGGATCGAACACACGACTCAGTAGTAACGGTCAAACACACTAGCCTCACTAACTATTAGCCCAGGCCAATGGTTGATTTTATGACATGTTAAACCTTACTGGGTTATATAATGTGGATTTTTTTATGGGGCACCCAGTGAGGATCGAACTCACTACTCAGTAGTAATGGTTAATCGATTCGGGTAAAGCTTGTGGTGAGTACGAAATAATAATAATTCTCTTTTCCCACTCCCTTCAAAGTCGAGCGAGCTGAGGAAAAAGAGGGAAAGAAATTGGCGAGCCTATGTAAAATTTTCTTTGGACCAATGAAAACGTTGCCTTCACAGAGATTGCCCAGTGAGCTGAGGAAAAGACGGAAATAAATTCGCGAGCCTAGGTGAAATTGCGTTTGGACTAATGAAAACATTGTCGTCACAGAAATTAGCCATTGAACTAAAAAAAAAAAGAAAATAGCGAGCCTATGTGAAATCCTTATTTAAATAAAATGAAGGAAAATTAGATTAAGAAGAGTGTCTGAAGTCATGTTAAATGTTTCGTTTCTGTCAACGTTTCCTGCGTTCAAGTTCTTGCCAGTATCAAATTACTCGCCAATTATATTAACGGTTTTATTATCAAGCACGTGGCACTTAAAAGAATTTTCTTTCAACAATACAAGAAAGTTAAACATTTCAAACTATCCCTGTTCGTCTACTTTTGAACCTATGCAAACAATATATCCCTTCAGTGAACAACGAACTTTCTTACCTTTTAATCATTTTTGAGTATTATTTTTTGTCTGATCATTTAATTTGTTTTATGAACATTACCTCTTCATGACAATTCGTTCAAATTACAGGCTTTAAACATTTCTGAGTTATTTTCCTGAAACAAACTACCGGCACAACTTCAAGTGTGTAAAATCGTAAATAAATTCGTTATTTTGTTTTGTTAAAATTACTCGTGTGTTTCCTTGTCATTATAACCCTCCATCAATCTTCTTGGCGTGGGTAAATCAACTTTTCCTTTTTATTTCAAAGCCTCACGCTTCTATAAACTTAATGTTATATGTGAATCGGTGATAATTTTGAGTACAGGTTAGCTAGAGTATTTCTTTTTTTATCAGTTATTAGAAATAAGGGTTTCTAATATAAGTTATTTTGTAATCAGTTTCAGATAGAAATTGGCTACTTTGCATTATTATTTTACTGGGGATCTTTATGGCGCCTGGAAGATTCTTATTGTCAGTTTCCAAAGTATATTAAAGATTTAATGTAGTTTTGGGGGGTGTTTCTATAGTTTTATATTTTACTATAAACACGTATTTCTTTTAAGAAGTTAAGGATATTGTTTGCTTTGGTTTAGTTTTTTGGAAGAGTTCTTTTGTATGGTTTGCTTGATAGTATTTTGTTCGGGTTTGACTGAGATAATGGCGATTTATGAGTATATGTTCGACTGTGAAAGGTACTTGACATTTGTTGCATGATAGGGGAGTTTCATTTTTGAGAATTATCAAAGATGTTAAACACATCACGGGCTGCCATATGGTGGCACTTAATTAAGACAGGGAAAGTCAGCAAGCTGCGTGTTTGGTTGCCACCCACACTTAGCGAATAGAACAATGCGGTCGCTGATAGAAAATGACTCAACCTAATAGATAGATCGATAAATATGAGCAGTTATATATATATATATATATATATATATATATATATATATATATATATATATATATATATATATTAGGTTGGTGAAAAATAATGACGTAATAATGTCGTTTTTTGACGTTAAAAATACGTAAAAAAACGACATTATTACGTCATTATTTTTGCACAAACCTAATATATATATATATATATATATATATATATATATATATAGGATTAATGTGAGTAAAAGTTTGGCACTTAGCTGATTGATTTACCTTCAGCATTCCGACTAGAGTTTTGTAGGCGGACCTGCCTGCCCACTTTTCAGTGGGGTGGATAGATAGATAGATAGATAGATAGATAGATAGATAGATAGATAGATAGATCCGTTCGAATTCCAGTCAGATCCGTTACATTCATTTATGTGGTAATACCCTTGGGAAATGTATGAATCCTCTTCTCCTAGTTACAGGTGAATAGTAAGACAGATCGGTTTCTGTAGCATTGGATGGCAACTGGTCTATAGCAGAAAGAAATGCCAACATACTGAGGGAAAATCTGCCTCGTCAGTCATGTATCAAAAGATACATGATCGTCTAAGTGTGTATCACGCATGACACATAACTGATAGATAGATAGATAGATAGATAGATAGATAGATAGATCCGTTCGAATTCCAGTCCGATCCGTTACATTCATTTATGTGGTAATACCCTTGGGAAATGTATGAATCCTCTTCTCCTAGTTACAGGTGAATAGTAAGACAGATCGGTTTCTGTAGCATTGGATGGCAACTGGTCGATAGCAGAAAGAAATGCCAACATACTGGGGGAAAATCTGCCTCGTCAGTCATGTATCAAAAGATACATGATCGTCTAAGCGTGTATCACGCATGACACATAACTGATAGATAGATAGATAGATAGATAGATAGATAGATAGATAGATCCGTTCGAATTCCAGTCCGATCCGTTACATTCATTTATGTGGTAATACCCTTGGGAAATGTATGAATCCTCTTCTCCTAGTTACAGGTGAATAGTAAGACAGATCGGTTTCTGTAGCATTGGATGGCAACTGGTCTATAGCGGAAAGAAATGCCAACATACTGGGGGAAAATCTGCCTCGTCAGTCATGTATCAAAAGATACATGATCGTCTAAGCGTGTATCACGCATGACACATAACTGATAGATAGATAGATAGATAGATAGATAGATAGATGCAAATGGAGGCTCGATCAAACTGAAGTACACGGACATTGTTGATACGAAAAGAGTAATACGAAAAGTAAAACGTATGGTTGATTAAAGAAATAAAGAACGAAAGAATGAAAACAAAGAAATACGGAAAAAAAAAGAAAGAGTAATGATGACAAAAGGAAGGGGTATTTTTATACGAAATTTCACCCAATACAAGGCTTGAGAGCCAATCAAGGCAGAGGCCAACTGTTAAATGGCTTTGACGAACGAGGTGTGTGATATGAATGAAAGATGATGTAAATTGAAGATTTAGAGGATATAGAACGATTGACCATTGGGAGGATACCGGCTGTAGTTTCCGGTGGAGCATCCATGTAAGAGTCTGCTACACAAAGCAGAAGTTCTTGAGAAAAAATCGGACAACAAGAATGAAAGTGAAAGAAAAAAAAAGAAATAAAGAAAAAAAGAAGAATGATGGAACGAAAGAGTGGAAGAAAGAAACAGATGGAGAGAAAGAAAGAGAGAAAGAAAGAGGGAAAGAAAGCAAGAGGGAGAAAGAAAGAAAAGGATAGAAAGAGTGAACGAAAAAGAAAGAAAGAGGGAAAGAAAGGAATAAAAAATAAAGAAAGAAAGACTGAAAGAAAGAAAGAAAGAAAGAAAAAAGAGGATATAAAAAGAAGGGAAGTAAGAAAGAGTAAATAAAAGAGGAGTTATGCAGGCAACAAGGAAAAGAAAATAAAGAAAGAAAGAAGAGGAAAAGAAAGAGTAAAGAAAGCAAAAGAGAGTGATGGAAAGAAGAAAAAAGAGTGAAAAAAGAATGGAGAAGTAAAGAAAAAAGGTAAATTGATTGATTAATTCGTTTGCAAGATCTTAACCATTTGCAGTTTATTTAGAAACACAAAATATTTTAGAGTCTAAGAATTTTTGGGGGGTGGGGGTAGGGGAGATAATAATAGTTTAGTGAAACAAATCTTACTAATTAACCCATAGCTGGTGGGAGAAGATGTGGATTGCTCAGAACTATTGATAAACTTAGAAAAATGGCAATACGGAGAGAAACGAGTGTGAAGTTTTAATTTAGAAGCGTGTCGGTAAAATGGTCGACCCCGTTCCTAATAAAAGTATGTCAATACGTTCGCACTAAAAAAAAAAAAAATAAAAAAAATACGTCATCAGTTCTATATATAAAGAAGCAAGCTAACCGGAAGAAGAGTTGGGTTGAGGGCAGGGCAGAGTTGGGTTAGATACAGTGAGGAAGTGACATCAGAGATTGGAACAAAGCGCTCGCTAACATGTGTTGTTGATATAAGTACCGCTGCTCCTGCTACCACTAATATTACTACTACTATTACTACTACTGAGGACGGGAACATCAACGGTTGTAGTAGTTGCGTTAAGAACAGACTAAAAAGGGTTAAAACGAAGCCACCTCTCTCCCTTAACGAAATTACACGGAGTATTTTCTTTTGTTTTGTTGATTATCGTTAATATACAAGAGATATTCAACTTTTTTTCCACGAAAATTGTATTATTATAAGTATTGTTGAAGTTATATATATATATATATATATATATATATAAAGCTTTTGTCCCTCTAAAGTCTGATCGACTTGGGCATATTTATTTGCGGTTAATCCGATTCTCACCTAACAATTTTGCAGGTAGACCAATGGAGTGGACAGCTTTCGGAATTCTACGACCCGATAACTACTCGCCAGGATCAAAAATCACAACGTGGCTGGTGAGTGAAACTGAATTGACATTTGAAACCGGAGACTTAGGTCTAACCTGTAATACTGGACCATATAGGACCAACGGCCGGTCTTGTGGATGACGTCGGCCCGGTGGGGTTAGGATACGGTGTCACATGGACGCCTTGATTAGAGATCGCGTTAAACTGACACCGTGTGAGAGGATCGGCGTTACAAGTTGATAAGATTTCGACGCCAGTCTAGTACCGCGCTTGAAGTTTAGGTATCATAGCGAAGAGCTCATCCAAACATTTACCATGGAAATATTTATAGAAAAGGCACAGGGAGGCAATATTACAGTGGTGGGCTAGAGAAATAAAATAAAGAAAAAGTGAAAAAGAAAGAAAGAAAGAATAGAAACAACAAATAAACAAAGAAAAAAAGGCGGAATAAACGATGAGAGGCCATTGAAAGAATAAAGAAAGAAAGAAAGAAAGAATAGCTGAAAAATTAAGAAAGAAAGAGTAATGAATGAATGAACAAAAGAAAGAAAGATAAATAGAAAGAAAGAACTCTTATTCTACGCACACATAAACATTTTTTTTTGTTATTTCTTCGCAACCCAATAAGAATTTTGGATAAAGTATTAAGTTCTACAATTCTTGTTTTTCTATTCCTTTTATTTATAACTCTTTATGAGAGTTTCATTTCTTTTACAAAATTGTTGACGGAAACATGATCTGCCCTGATGTAATAATCTCATTGGAATCATATCAGTTTCGCTAGTGGCGGGAAGAAACGGTATTTGTTGTTCGCGTCGTAATCTACCTTTTTTTATTAACGGGCAAATGTACAATCTAGCGACAGAAAGAGCGGGCGTTGAAATTTACATGATAAAAGGGAACAGAATGCTTTATGCTACCGATGAAGGGAACAAGCGGGGAGCAGTGGTTAACAAGCTCGAAATTTCGCCCGACCTGCGGTTCCCGTCATTGACCAAACTGCAACTACTTAATACGGGTATTTCTCACCGTTGCAGGAGATCGGTATTCGAACCCAGCTTTCAGTTGGTGTATTTCATACGTCGGCACATACTGTGCTATTTGATATTCAAATCAGCCTTTTCGCTATATTTACGCCTGTAAACATTAACTTGGTTGTTTATAGCTGAGCCTGAAAGTATTTATTTGGTAGATAGCTTCTTTTGAGAAGAGTTACCCCACTTTGCAGGGGATACAGTCAGCGTATTACAGGCCACGCCAACAAGCCGGGTAAAAGCCAAACATCTGGAGGCCTATTTTCTGTATTGTTAGGGCCTTTTCACCTGAAGTACAAGGGTAACACTGTTCCTCTGTCATCTGGTTTGAGCTGTAACAAGCTTAATATATATGTCTGAGCATTGTAAATGTAAACAATGACGGCATTATTTAGGCATTTCCGACTAAGATCAGTACAATACCTGTGCGTTCTGCTGAGGATCAACGTGGCGCTTTCCGGTACGTCTACCTGGGATCAATGTAATATCAGTGCGCTATGACCCGGATCAAAGTTTTGCTTCCGATACGTCTACCTAGGATCAGTATATTATCAATGCGGATCAAAATGTCGCTTTCCGGTACGTCTATCAAGAATCAGTGTAATATCAGTGCGTTCTGACACGGATCAAAGTGTCACTTACCGATACGTTTATTTAGGATCAGTGTAATATCACTGCGCAATGACACGGATCAAAGTATCGCTTTCTGATACGTCTACCTAGGATCAGTGTAATATCAGTGCGCTATGACATGGATCAAAATGTCACTTTCTGATTCGTCTATCTAGGATTAGTATAATATCAGTGCGCTCTGATTCGGATCAAAGTGTCGCTTTCCGATACGTCTACCTAGGATCAGTGTAATATCAGTGCGCTATGACATGGATCAAAATGTTACTTTCCGATTCGTCTATCTAGGATTAGTATAATATCAGTGCGCTCTGATTCGGATCAAAGTGTCGCTTTCCGATACGTCTACCTAGGATCAGTGTAATATCAGTGCGCTATGACATGGATCAAAATGTCACTTTCCGATTCGTCTATCTAGGATTAGTGTAATATCAGTGCGCTCTGATTCGGATCAAAGTGTCGCTTTCTGATGCGTCTACCTAGGATCAGTGTAATATCAGTGCGCTACGACACGGATCAAAGTGTCACTTTTCAATACCTCTACCTAGGATCAGGTTAATATCTCTGTGTTCTGTGTAAGTTTGTGGCTTTCCGCTATGTCACTGTAATATCAGTGCGTTCTGGCACGATTCAAATTAGCATTTTCTGGTTCGTTTGCCTACCATCAGTTTAATATCTGCGTGCTCAGCGTAAGGATCAAAGCGTGGCTTTTCGTTATGTCTGCCTTGAATCAGAGTTATATCTAAGATCAAAATGTCGTTTTCCAGTACGTCTGTGTAGGATTAGTGTAATATCTGTGTTCTCCGTATAGGATTAGAGTGTTACTTTCCGGTACGTCTTTTTGAAGATCAATGTTATATCTGTTCACCTAGTCTAAGCTCAAAGAGTCGTTAATCAGATACGTCTTTCTAGGATCAGTGTTATATCCGGGTGTTCAGCCTACGCTCAAAGTATCGCTTTCTGGTACGTCTGTTTGGGATCAAAATAAACTGACGTTTATTCCTTCTTCTCAATATATCTTAACTATCTTATCTTATATATAAAGTACAATGTATGTGTATTTGTGCGTGTGTGTATCCAAGCAACTCCTCCGCTCCCACTGGTCCGATTTCAATGATTTATAGCTCATTCAAAAGCCCTAGAAAAGTTAGACAAAGGAAACGATTTTCGTTGAGCTCAGATTCAGGGTTGCCAGATTGTGCGAGGTTAAAAATATATATTAATATATTATACTAGCCATTATCGTTGCTTTCACGCTTCAAAGTGAGTAACTCTTATTTTCCTTTTGTATCCAAAATCCCAAATTGCAGTGAACGCTTTATTATAAATTAGTTTAAAAGCCACCCGGTAGGGCAGCATTTAAGCTAGCTCCTGTCGAGGACTCTTGGTTTGGCTATCATCACAATAGCTAGGGAGGAGTAGATGTGATAGGCATCAATAAACTACGTAAGAACTCACAACTGATCGCTGCATTTAAGTGTTGATTTAATGTTTAAGCTTACCTTTTAAAAGTTCAACGATAATTCTTCTGCTGCCACTTAATTTAAAGACGATTTGATGCACGTAGATCCTTACTTTCCGTACAAACAATTATTTCTATTTCATGGGTGACACAACAGGGGACAATTTATAAGATAAAATTAATATAGTATACAGATGGGAAAATAGAAATCAGAATTTGTTATGCATTCAACATTTGAAGAGTTAGAGAAACGTAATAGCAATTAAGTAAAACCTATATTATGGAATATAATTAACTATTATGTTTCTATGCTACATTAGCATCTCTTTTCTCTTCAGCTACTCAGTCAGTCTAATAGCTTTTATGTTATCTATTCATGTTCATTTCTATTAATAGGTGTTTTGAAACGGTTGTGATGGAAAGGCGCTGTGATCTTTACGATGGCTGACAAATTCGAGTAACGTGTCAGAATCCAAGGATACTATAGGGGTCATGAACATCTACATCCTGAATGGACATAGCCTTTAAGAATCATGCTACACTAGAATTCACCTCTTTTCTATCCGGCTATACATTAAATAACAAGGTAGACTGTGTTCTGTAGCCTTCAATGGATGCCAGTCTAAAAGGACAACCCTGATTTTAAAACCGTCAAGAACGTAACGGGAAACCACTCAACAATTTATCCCAAGAAAGTATGCTAATTTAGAGATCATAAAAGGGACACTATAGCGAACTATGTTCTGAAGGGACATTGCATTGAAAAGGAAGCTGTCGAGGATCATAATCGTTCACATCCTGAAGGTACAAAGCCTTTAAGAAGCGTGCTACAGCAACCAGGTTTGTCAGATCTCGCGTGTTTCAATCCTCTTTGAGCCGCGAGGGTGGAGCTTCTGGACAAGTGTGTCGGCTTCTCTAGCGTGCAGAGTTGTCCACCAAAATCCAATTCACGTCAATGGTCTCGTCAAATTCTCTTTGATTCACTGCCAACTCCGCCACCGTCACCAGAACTGGAGAAGAGAACAGGGAGAGAGCATGACGATCCCGATGATCAGATGAGGGCAGGTGTCAACAAGACAATAATAATAATTATTATTATTATTATTATTATTATATTTGATATTCTGTTGTGTAAAAAAACTGACTAATCTTCTCTACACCTATTATTCAAACATGGACTCGTCCATCCGCTATGAGTAGAACATCTGCTCATGTAACAAGGTCAATAGGTGACTCCCAAAGGTGTAGCGCTCTCCAGTCGTACGCTTGTCGCACTGAACTATTGTATTCTCAATCCATGCTCTCATTTTCAATATCATATTCATATCTATCTATCTATCTATCTATCTATCTATCTATCTATCTATCTATCTATCAATGTTCATATCTATCTATCTATCTATCTATCTATCTATCTATCTATCTATCTATCTATCTATCTATCCTAGTCTGTTCATATCTATCTATCTATCTATCTATCTATCTATCTATCTATCTATCTATCCTAGTCTGTTTATATCTATCTATCTATCTATCTATCTATTTCTAGCTATCTATATCTAGAAAATAAATAAAAAGAACTCAATAACATTCTGTAATTATATTTCGTATCTACTGCTAGTAATATGTACATTTCATATACACAGTAATTATTGAGAAAGTCACATTTTTCAACAAAAAATTTAATTAGAGCTTTTTTCCATATGTATGTTTTTCAAAATGTTATTTATTCGTTATGAAAATTAAATGATAGCATTGTAGTTGTGAATGAGCTCTCTTTGTCCCCTGGCAAAATGTTTAGACCCAGTCCACCACTGTCCAGTTATGAGTTTTTTCATATTTATCTCAATTTTTTTCATATCTATCTATCTATCTATCTATCTATCTATCTATCTATCTCTCTCTCTCTCTCTATATATATATATATCTATATATATATATATATATATATATATATATATATATATATATATATATATATATAAGGGCATTTGTCTGTATATGTGTGTGTGTGCGTCGGGCTAAAAGTAAAAAACTGCACAAATTATGACAAAGTAAGTATATATACAAATCATTATCACCCAAGCCAGCTTTTTGTAAAAATTATCATTTATCATTTAAAATCAAAATGCATTAGAATGTATTCAAAATTCTCAGGATTAAAAAAGTAAAAACGAGCGGTAACAATTCTCATTCCAGATTAGGATTACCGTTCGTTTTTACTTTTTAATTCTGCTAAACGCATGAAATGAATTATAGCAGCATTCTGATTTAGACAGTTTCAGATAGGAAAGAGATAGTCGTAAAACTAAAGAAGCGTGATAAATATAACCTTAAGTTCTATTCTAATAGTTCCTTCTCTCGCACTTCTTGCCTGTTGAACTCCATTCCAACTTCTTGCTTTCCTGTCAAGTACAATTTAAATACAGCCTCAACAGTCATCCGTATTTCAGAATCAACTTCTTTTTATTGTCCTTTCTCCTCAATCACGTTTTCTCAGTTTTTTCACTCTATTATCTTTCATCGTCGATAATCCATTGCGTCTTAGTGGCTTTATTGCCTTGTCTGGAGTAAAAAAAAAATGTTTTAAATACTAGCCAAATGCGTTGAAAATTCGGAAGGAAGGAATTGTCAGTGACTAGAAATAAAAGTAAGTATTATTGATAGGATATAGCTAATGCTATATCCTATCAATAATGCATTAATAATGCATTAATAATACATTACTACAATGCATTACTAATTATTTTGCTATATAAATGCATTGTAAATCAGTAAGAAAGGCATTGTTATATGGTCAGGAATTAATACAATCACGGCTGAATAAATAGGCTTATCATGTATAAGTCCCGAGTATGATGATAAACTACTTATGGCAACAAAGCATCTGATCAGGAGGTTTTAAGGACTTTGGAACCACCTCTAAGTTGCTGTTGTTTCCAGGTCCAACCTGACCCGAGGAAGTAGCACCTGTTAGGGTCCCAGCTATGGGTAAGTAGTGAACTTCCAAACAAAAACAAAAGTCTATAAAAGTATAAAAAGTATAAAAATACATTTTATAGTAAAAGTACCAATACATTTAAAAATTGTCAACACTATATATTTATAGTAAAATGATCATCAATACATTTTTAAAGCAAAATGAACAGTATATTTTATCTGTAGTTGAAGCCATAAAATTTAGATTTCGGTATTAAATAACCCATAGAGTTATATGCCACTAAACAAAATCAACCAACTAACCATATATACTGTAAATGTATTGCTAATGATTTTTATTAATTTAAGCGTAGTAAGAAATTGACATTTAGGTCTCATCATTTTACCGTTGAAATTGTTAAGTTTAGTCATAAGTTGCATCCTAATAATTTCTTTTACCGCACTTCTCGCGGGTGAGACTCTCTTTCAGCTTCTTTAAACTTTTCATTTCTAATGAATCATGTCTTACGCCACTCCTTTCGGTTTGATGCTTGGGATGACCATGTTTTCAGATCAAAGTTTAAACATTGCAATTTGTCTTTCAATTTGTCTTTCTAGAATAAGAGTGGACGTCCAACTGAACGCTTGGAGTTTGGTAGTTGTCCATACAGCACCTTCTTTAGAAACCTATTCTCATCGATTCTCACAATATGACCAGCACACCTAAGTTATATCTTTGATATATATATATATATATATATATATATATATATATATATATATATATATATATTATAATTTTATCATATAGACAAAACCATTTTACTCACTACAAAGATGCAACTTAGTTTCAGTGCATTTCAACTGCACTTCGACGGGTGAGAATCGAAAATGGTTATAAAATTATAATAAATAAATAATTATCGCTCTACTATCGGTATCGAGCCCTCTTTTTGAATTAATGCTGTGAACGTTAGAATTTATATATTACGTTCGTTCTCATCGCATCGGGTATACACACACATATATATATATATATATATATATATATATATATATATATATATATATATATATTTGTTTGGATAGATGTGAGTTTGTGACCCTGGGTTTCACGCTTTAGCGATCGTCAGACGATTGTCTGACGATCGCTAAGATCGTCTGACGATCGCTAAAGCGTGAAACCCAGGGTCACAAACTCACATCTATCCAACCAAATATGTTAGCTCTATCTCTGATATTGAGCGCTTTCTAATAAATACCGCGCATATAATATATAAATAATTATATATATATATATATATTTATTTATATTTATATACACACACTTTTCACACACACACACACACACACACACACACACACACACACACACACACACACACATATATATATATATATATACATATATATATATATATATGTTTCAAACAAAAAATGAAATACAAAGACAGTAAAGTAAGTTCGTGTTATTTCAAGTTGGTTGATAAAGAAAATGGACGATCTTCAAAATTTTAATTCAACATCAATCCTTCATTTCTTTCTTACTGCATTTCTTTTTATTGTCTCTTTATCTTCAGTAAGGATTTTTTTCAGTTTCCTTCACTCTAAGTAACGCCTTACGTCTTAGTGGTTCTATCATCCTGCTTGAGGTGATTTTTTAATAGCGATTACCCCAAAGCAAGGCAATAAAACCACTAAGACACAAGGCTGTGGAAGTAATAGAAAACAGAGACCTTAATACGGAGGGATAACAATAGAAGAGTAATCAGGAAGACAGTAGATAACAATTGACATTGCATTTAAACTTTTGAAGATTAAAGTTGGCTGGGAAGCATGCAGCCGGAAGAGAGTTCTACAAGCGAGATGTGTGAGAAAAGAAACTATTAGCATAAACTTATGTTTACATTTAGCCAAGTGATCTAAGACCTAATCGACAATCTAGTCTTGCGTTTAAATTCATAAAGTCTAGGTACCATAGCAAAGAGCTCATCAGAACAACTACCATGAAGGTATTTATAAAAAAAAAGGCACATTACGGTGGTGGGAGATAAACTGAACCCGAAACGCCAGATCAGGGCCAATAATATTGTCGATTCATTTTGGGAGAGATTTTATCAAGAATATCAAAAGCAAGCGGCCATATATTGCAAAAATATTCTAAGCATGATAAAAGTAAGTTCTGAAAAAAAAAACTCATACAAAAGTGATGAGCGAAAATCCCTGTGATTAAAAATGCTATTATCAGACGAATAGACTAAAAATTTAGAGACAAAGAACAAAAAAGACGAAACCTGAATTATTTTTATTGTGAAATGTCTAATAAGAACGTCGTTGGGCAATAGATTAACAAGTTTATTTTTTGTTTGATTTTAATTTTCTCGACATTTTAACAGGAAGTAAAAAACGTAAACATTTCCTGGAAAGATGTAAATAATCTTGAAAAGAGAAAGCAGGAGGATTGGGGAAAAGGAGATTGAATGAGAGGAAGGAAGTAAGTGAAGTAAGAATAAAAGGGCGAGGGTTTGAGAAAGAAAGGAAAAAGCAAAGATTTCAGAAGGAAAGAAAGAACCAAGATTTCGAAAAAAAAAAGAAAGAACTTTGCGAAAGAAAGAATCATCAAAGATTTTATTATGAAAAGAAAACAAAAGCAAAAATTTTAATTGAAAAGAAAGAAAAAACGAAGATTTCATAAAGCTAGAATGATTTTATGAAGAAAGAAAGAAAAAACAAAAATTTCACAAAGAAAGACAAAAAAGAGATCATGTAGAAAGAAAAAAACAAAGATCTCATGAAGACAGAACGAAAAAGCAAAAATTTCATGAAGAAAGAAAATTTTCATGAAGAGAGAAAGAAAGATTTCATAAAGAATAAAGAAAGATTTCACGAAGCAAGAAAGAAAGAAAGAAAGAAAAAAAGTTTTCATGAAGAAAGCAAAGCAAAGATTTCATGAAAAAAGTTAGAAAGATTTCATGAAGAAAAAATGAAAGAAAAAGCAAAGATTTCATGAAAAAAAAGTTTTAATGAAGAAGGAAAGGCAAAAAGAAAAAACAAAAAATTTATGAAGGAAAAAAAACAAAGGTTTCATGAAAAAGAAAGAAAAAATAAAGATTTCATTAAGAAAGAAAGATTTCACGAAGAAAAAAGAAAAAAAAGAAAGGTTTCATGAAAAAAGATAGAAAAACAAATATCTCAGTAAGAAATAAAGAAAAAAACAAAGACTTCACGAAGAAAGATGAAGAGAACGAAAGAAAAAACAAAGGTTTTATGAAAAAAAAATTTTAAGATTTCATGAAAAGTGAAAACAGAGTTAGTCTTTGAGAAAAAAAGAAAAAGTAAAGGTTTTATGAAAAAAGTAAAATCAAAACAAAAATTTAAAGAAAAAGCAAAGATTTCATAAAAGAAAAAGAAGCATTAATTTTATGAAAAAGAAAGAAAAAGCAAAGATTTCATAAAGGAAAAAGAAGAAGCATTGATTTTATGAAAAAGAAAGAAAAAGCAAAGATTTCATAAAGGAAAAAGAAGAAGCATTGATTTTATGAAAAAGAAAGAAAAAGCAAAGATTTCATAAAAGAAAAAGAAGAAGCATTGATTTTATGAAAAAGAAAGAAAAAGCAAAGATTTTATAAAAGAAAAAGAAGCATTGATTTTATGAAAAAGAAAGAAAAAGCAAAGATTTCATAAAAGAAAAAGAAGCTTTGATTTTATGAGAAAGAAAGAAAAAGCAAAGATTTCATAAAGGAAAAAGAAGCATTGATTTTGTGAAAAAGAAAGAAAAAGCAAAGATTTCATAAAGGAAAAAGAAGAAGCATTGATTTTATGAAAAAGAAAGAAAAAGCAAAGATTTCATAAAGGAAAAAGAAGAAGCATTGATTTTATGAAAAAGAAAGAAAAAGCAAAGATTTCATAAAAGAAAAAGAAGAAGCATTGATTTTATGAAAAAGAAAGAAAAAGCAAAGATTTTATAAAAGAAAAAGAAGCATTGATTTTATGAAAAAGAAAGAAAAAGCAAAGATTTCATAAAAGAAAAAGAAGCTTTGATTTTATGAGAAAGAAAGAAAAAGCAAAGATTTCATAAAGGAAAAAGAAGCATTGATTTTGTGAAAAAGAAAGAAAAAGCAAAGATTTCATAAAAGAAAAAGAAGCATTGATTTTATGAAAAAGAAAGAAAAAGCAAAGATTTCATAAAGGAAAGAGAAGAAGCATTGATTTTATGAAAAAGAAAGAAAAAGCAAAGATTTTATAAAAGAAAAAGAAGCATTGATTTAATGAAAAAGAAAGAAAAAGCAAAGATTTCATAAAAGAAAAAGAAGCTTTGATTTTATGAGAAAGAAAGAAAAAGCAAAGATTTCATAAAGGAAAAAGAAGCATTGATTTTGTGAAAAAGAAAGAAAAAGCAAAGATTTCATAAAAGAAAAAGAAGAAGCATTGATTTTATGAAAAAGAAAGAAAAAGCAAAGATTTCATAAAGGAAAGAGAAGAAGCATTGATTTTATGAAAAAGAAAGAAAAAGCAAAGATGTCATAAAAGAAAAAGAAGAAGCATTGATTTTATGAAAAAGAAAGAAAAAGAAAAGATTTCATAAAGGAAAAAGAAGCATGGATTTTATGAAAAAGAAAAAAAAAGCAAAGATTTCATAAAAGAAAAAGAAGAAGCATTGATTTTATGAAAAAGAAAGAAAAAGCAAAGATTTCATAAAAGAAAGAGAAGAAGCATTGATTTTATGAAAAAGAAAGAAAAAGCAAAGATTTCATAAAAGAAAAAGAAGCATTGATTTTATGAAAAAGAAAGAAAAAGCAAAGATATCATAAAACAAAAAGAAGAAGCTTTGATTTTATGAAAAAGAAAAAAAAAGCAAAGATTTCATAAAGGAAAAAGAAGAAGCATTGATTTTATGAAAAATAAAGAAAAGGCAAAGATTTCATAAAAGAAAGAGAAGAAGCATGGATTTTATGAAAAAGAAAGAAAAAGCAAAGATTTTATAAAAGAAAGAGAAGAAGCATGGATTTTATGAAAAAGAAAGAAAAAGCAAAGATTTTATAACAGAAAAAGAAGCATTGATTTTATGAAAAAGAAAGAAAAAGCAAAGATTTCATAAAGGAAAAAGAAGCATTGATTTTGTGAAAAAGAAAGAAAAAGCAAAGATTTCATAAAAGAAAAAGAAGAAGCATTGATTTTATGAAAAAGAAAGAAAAAGCAAAGATTTCATAAAGGAAAGAGAAGAAGCATTGATTTTATGAAAAATAAAGAAAAGGCAAAGATTTCACAAAAAAAAAAGAAGAAGCTTTGATTTTAAGAAAAAGAAAGAAAAAGCAAAGATTTCATAAAGGAAAAAAAAGCATTGACTTTATGAAAAAGAAAGAAAAAGCAAAGATTTTATAAAAGAAAAAGAAGCATTGATTTTATGAAAAAGAAAGAAAAAGCAAAGATTTCATAAAAGAAAAAGAAGCTTTGATTTTATGAGAAAGAAAGAAAAAGCAAAGATTTCATAAAGGAAAAAGAAGCATTGATTTTATGAAAAAGAAAGAAAAAGCAAAGATTTCATAAAAGAAAAAGAAGAAGCATTGATTTTATGAAAAAGAAAGAAAAAGCAAAGATTTCATAAAAGAAAAAGAAGAAGCTTTGATTTTATGAGAAAGAAAGAAAAAGCAAAGATTTCATAAAGGAAAAAGAAGCATTGATTTTGTGAAAAAGAAAGAAAAAGCAATGATTTCATAAAAGAAAACGAAGAAGCATTGATTTTATGAAAAAGAAAGAAAAAGCAAAGATTTCATAAAGGAAAGAGAAGAAGCATTGATCTTATGAAAAAGAAAGAAAAAGCAAAGATTTCATAAAGGAAAGAGAAGAAGCATTGATTTTATGAAAAAGAAAGAAAAAGCAAAGATTTCATAAAAAAAAGAAGCTTTGATTTTAAGAAAAACAAAGAAAAAGCAAAGATTTCATAAAGGAAAAAGAAGAATTGATTTTATGAAAAAGAAAGAAAAAGCAAAGATTTCATAAAAGAAAAAGAAGAAGCATTGATTTTATGAAAAAGAAAGAAAAAGCAAAGATTTCATAAAGGAAAGAGAAGAAGCATTGATTTTATGAAAAAGAAAGAAAGGGCTAATGTCTGTGTTCTCGAAAGAAAGATTATAGCCTAAAGTTAATCCATATGAAAAGGAAAAGGAAATTTCCGCAAGTAAATATTTTTTAGAGATTTTAAAACATTCTCACTTTTACACGTTACTCATCGAGTCATCGAACCGCCATTGTAGACGAAAAATGTAAACAACAAAATTAAAAATCTCTCAAAAAACAATATTTGTCCTACATATTTGTTTCAAAATAAATTAGTAAATTTCAGGATTCATTTTTTGATTTTGTAAAAATAAATGATTACTTTTGCCTTAAAACATAATAAAAAAAAACATTTATTTACGCACATAATTGTTCAGTTATAGTAATTTTTTACTGTCATCATAAGGCATAAATTATTTCTTTGAAATCAAAGAAATACGGAATACCAGTCGTGCAGTAATCAAGAATTTGGTAGTTATGTTTAACGATAAATTGTCTTTAACCTCATATAACAGATAGCTTAAGAATATAATTTTCATTATCTCGCTTTTTTGAAAATTAGTAGAAAGAATAGTTTTGTTTTTTATACTACATTCGGAGTACAAAAAAAAAAAAAAAGGAAGAAAGTAAAAACTAGTAAAATGAGAATTTTGAGCTTAATGTCTTGCTTTTATTTTTTTTATTATTATTTTCTTATCTGTTTGATGTCATAAAATATTTAATTGCATACAATGGGGTCTTTTTTTCATTTAAGAACATTTATGAAAATGGCGAAATTGCTTTCTAATGGTTAAAATTGACACAGAGTTATTTAATCGCTAGTGTTAATTGATTGATTTCACTTTGGTTTATTCCAGATTTAATTGACCTAAAATGGCTCAAAACACCAGGCAAACCTTTTTAAAAACATTGAAAATGCTACCACAAGATTAAAAAAAATAATAAAAATAATCAATATTTATTAAATAAGCAGGAAAACACACACCAAAAAATAAACAGATTGATTGGGTATTGATTATGAATGATATATATTAAACTGATATTCGAAGGGAAGAGTAGTCAGTCAAAGGAGGTAATTCAGAATTATTTTCTTTTTGAACTTCCGTACAAAAACTAATCTAACAGTGTGCAAAATTGAAAAAAAAATATAATAGAATGCTTTTAAAAATATTTCTGATGCGAAAAAGGCATCAGGCATTACATTTTTCGATTCCTCAAACACATTTTTATTGAATTAAAAAAATCTCAACCGAAGGTTGTTTCAAAATCTCACTAAAAAATGTAAAATATTCATTGTTGATTTTATTTGACTGACAAATCAGAAAGAAAGCATTTTATTAAATTCTGGAAGCACCAACTCTTAAAGAAAATTATTTTTTGTGTTTTATTGAATTATTTTTGTAAGGTTTCAAGACAAATTTTCAAGATACTTGGATTTGATATTGCATGATTTTTTTTATTGAAAATAATATCTTCAGCTATTTTCTTACTAAAACTATAAAAAAAAATATTTGTCATCACCCCTCGATTTTAGAAGTGTTCACAATAGGTGAAACTAGAGAGAGGGTCTGATAAAATATATGTATTTTCATAAGATTTTCTATTAGGTTGGTGCAAAAATAATGACGTAATAATGTCGTTTTTTGACGTTAAAAATAGGTCAAAAAACGACATTATTACGTCATTATTTTTGCACCAACCTAATAATAAAATAACCTATTTAATATGCAATTTCTTCATTAATGAATAAGTACTGAAAATTTCACTTTAACTTTAAATGTTTTTCCTATTAAGAGAATATTGTAGGGAGTGAAATAAGTGATAATCAGGTGCAAGGTCAGGTGATTACGATGAATGTAATATAACATTCCTGTCAAGTTTTATCAGTTTCTGTAGAGTCTGTAAAGAAAGTCTGACGTTGTTTTGATGGAAGACGACACCCTTCACATTAGGCAATTCCGACCGCTTTTCATCGATCGCTATCTTTAATCGGTACAAATGGGAACGGTACTTACCTGAATTCAAAAGTAAGATTCTCTGAAAGGAGTTCGTAATACAGAATTCTATTCAAATATCGCCAAATACATAGTGACGCCTTCTTCGGAGGCAGAGACTGATTTTTGGGATGGTTAACAGTGGCTCATCTCGTTTTCAATGGAACATCCTTCGCTCAACATTGTTGTAAACAATCCATTTCGTATCGCTAGCGAATGTTGGACGATTTCCTCAAAGATTCTAATTTTATCATATTCTATTCTAATCGTATATTAAATCCCATTAACTCAGGGGTCAAAGGGTTACGACAGGTCGATTTTGGAACCGTGGCATTCTACCCAATTTGAAAGTTGGGGCTTGACATGATAAATAACGACACAAAATCTTTTTCCAAATCGTTACCGTTTTTTGAGGAGACGAGTTTGAAGATTAAGTTTAGGATCAAAATTGTAGCGTTGGGATAGTTTAAATATTTGGGAAGTGTTTTGACAGAGGACGGTAAATGCGACACTGAGATCCCTAGACGTATTGAGATGGCCAAGGACGTATTCCAAAAGCTGAGCAGAGTATTGCGAGCCGGCAGGATTTCTTTGGTAACAAAAAAAAAGAATACTGAGCTGTTACGTGACATCTGTTCTTCTTTACGGCAGCGAATGTTTGGACGATTTCCTCAAAGATGAAGAAGAGACTCGAGGCGACAGAGATGCGGTTCTACAGAAGGATGCTGAGGATATCATGGACCGACCGTGTGAGCAACGATGAGGTCTTGGAGAGGATGCAAACAAAGAGGAGGCTTATATTTAACATCAGAAAAGTGCAGCTGAAGTTTCTGGGATACGTAATGAGGAAGGTGGGCCCGGAGAATCTGATACTCACGGGTCGAATAGAGGGAAAGAGAGACAAAGGATAACAACGCATGGCATACCTAGTGGGCATACCTAGCAGGCAATTGGATGATAGAACGTGGTCTGAGGGGGTGGCAGAGGGAAGGAACTTGTTGAGAGCTGTAAGGGATAGAGGTGGTGGAAAGCCATGATCGTCTACGTCCTGAAACGACACGGCACATAGAAAGGAAATGATGATCCTTTTCAAAAATGGGTAATTTCTGTATTGTTCGCAGATGGAAAGTCAACTCATTTTTTTTCTCATCGAAATCGTGAGGCATATCAAATCCTCCTAATTACTATCTGTGTTTATCATCGCTTGAACCGTCTTCTAATGCTCCAGTTGGAGCGGCTTGGTGAGAGTAGTTGTGGCTCCAGGGGGCTCAGTCCTATGGTTAGAGAGAATCTCAGTTGAGTTCCACCACGGATTATGGGAGTGATCGACGCTACATTGAGTCTGATTTGCAATCTTCTCGTCACCGAGGCCCGGTGGAGCAGTTGGTATGGTGTTCGCTTGCCAACCTAACCGTCGGGGTTTCGATTCCCTCGGTATCTTCAATCGATGGTCAAAATTTCTGATGACGTCTCTGCATAGTTGCTCCTCGATCTCACCAATATGCATTATTATCTCGTCCTTCAGTTGTTGGCATAGACCTTACTTTTGAGATGACACCAAAGGAAGAAATCTAAAAGCGTCAAGTCGCACGATCGTTGTGGCCAATTGACTTCGCTGTTTCGAGAAATGATGCTACTTGGGGAATTCTCATTTAATTTCTGTTTGAACGTTCATTTTCGTAATAGGCTTCGATAATTTTAACATGCTGTTTGATTGTTGATCTTTTCATGGTTGAAATTTCCAAAGACTTAAGTTGTTAAATCTGAAAGAAAAAGAAAAATTCATTAGACGCTTAAACTTAATTCACATTTAAAATCGGTCCAAGTTATTGGAACACCCTTTTATTTATCATAAAGTTAGACAAAGCAGAAAGCCAGATAATATATCAGCTGAAAAATAAAAGAAAAGAAGAAGAGAGGACAAAACGCAGCAGTGACAAAAATGACTAGGAGGTAAGGAAGAAATAAGACTCAAGAGCCACTCAAGGATTATTTTAAAGATCATTATGATGAATAATTTGGTTTAGTTTGTTTTGTTTTACGGCATATCAACCTCAATGGGTTATTTAATGCCGTCAAAATTTTCATTGTTGGTAATATTTTTTCCTTCAAAAATCTATTTCTGGTAAGAATTTTCTTTCGCTGGTAATATTTGTTTTTCAAAAATGTATTGCTGGTAATTTTTTTTTTACAAAGTATTTCTGTATTAAAACCTATTTTTACACTTTCATAATGTTTTGAATCCAGTTTGGAGTCTAACTATTTGCCCATAGCTGGGACCCTAACAGGTGCTACTACCCCGGGTCAGGGGAACATCAACAATTAAGAGGTGGTTCCACGCTCCTCAAAACCTCCTGATCAGAGGCCTTGCACGTCTTACCCAGGACGTGGATGTAGTTTATAGTCATATGATGAATAAGGTAATATGAATGAAAATGTAGGTTGTAGGAAGTGAAGATTGTGGGTATAGGGAGGATAGATAATGATTGACCATTGACTTGAAGAGGTCAAGATTGTGGTGTTCTGGAAAGCATTCACGCGGGCGTCTGTTCTACAAGCTAGCATTTCTTGGGAAAAGGCAGAATGGGACTTTGTCGTTACATTTGGAATACGGAGAAAATGAAATAAAAGTTATATGGCGTGTCCTGGATGAAAGAAAAGAGACAGAGAGAGAGATAAGTTCTAATTAATTTGTAAATCAATTTGAAACTGTGGTCGTTCCTCCCCGAACACCGAATAGAAAAATGTCATGACTTCTCCCACCAACACACTAACCGCGACTTTTCTTTATTTCTCAGGTTGTTTGTAAATATTTTAATGGCGCCGAACTTGTTTTGTTACAAGTAAGTCTAGTCCAGCAAGTTTTCTTTTTACATTTTGTTTTTTTATGTTTGATTTACCCACGGATATGCTCGTTCATGCTAAATGTTAATGCCTATAAAATTAAATGAAGCTACCATTATATTTTTTTAAAAAAAGCGATGCCTTAGCATTGAAATACATTTTAAAAATGGAAAATCTCTATTGAAGCTCTCATTTTAGCTTTCAAGTTAATAGATTAAATTTAATATTTTCAATAAGCAAGATACTTTGCTGTATTTTAAACAAATTTAAATTGATTTGAACTGTTTCATTCTGATGTTAAGTATAAGTGGCCTTTTTGTTTCCATTTTCTATAAAACTTCGTCGTTTTCGGTTCATGCTCTTGCTTGATAAAATAATTTGATGATTTAAATTGTTCAAGGACTTGTACTTATAACTAATATAATCATTAAGCACTACAAAAATGAATGTATCAAAATTTCATAAGATTGGTATAACAGATGTAAAAAGTATTTTTGCCAATATTTTCTAAAATAGAAAATAATTTTATTCCTTTATGAATATCACGAAAATCTGATAATTAACTCATTTTTGCAAGAATTTTCAAATCAAAGTGTTTTTTATCAGAAAAAGACGCTCAAATTTCTCATATTAATTTATGGTTCCGCGTTGATGCAAGAAAAACAATTTTTAACACAAATTTCAAAGGTTATTAAAATGATTGAAAAATATAATTAATAAGCAAAAAATCTTTTGGTTTTTCCATTTACAATAACAAATATTTTGGCGATGAAACTTCCTTTTCATTAAGTTTGGGGCATTTTTAATCTTATTTTTAGAGAATCTTTGCCGGTACCTAATTAACTGATATTTTTCTATCATCCTCATTACCATCACCGACACGGGTCTTATTTGCTACGTCACGTTTATTTTTTAAATACTTTTCTCAGATGCACTATTATTTTTTTCCGGGAATAAAAATAGTTCTCAGCTTATTTTATAAGTTGAAAAATTCACACCAGCACGACTATTTTAGGCGTTACTTGAATTTAATACATGATTCCCACCAGTATGTCTATTACCAACGGCACTTGTATTTGGTATAAGAAACCCACGACTATGATTATTGCAGACGGCAATTTTTTAAATCAATTCACCCAATGCGAGGCGATAATGCCACTAGGAATGAACGAAATTGAAAACTTTAGAAGGAACCGGAAACCCAGTCATAAACAGGAAACAAGAGATAGACCTCTACTCCTGCTTAAAAGATGAAGACGGGACGTGAACTGGGCGAACTTATCAACTCCTATTGAGGAGAAATAAATAAATTTAAATAAAATTTCAGATTTTCTGTAATCATTTCGTCCCAAGCAAGGCGACGACGCCACTAGAACTTCTGGGGTGGGGTGGGGGAATGAAAGTGAATGAGAAGATTAAAAATAGGGAATATTGAGGGAAGGACAAAAAAAGAACAGAGTTCAAGAAGACAGAGGATGGCGATTGACATTGTATTTAAATTTTTCAATTTTGTAGTAATCAGGGAAGTAAGAAATCTGGAGTTCCACAGGTAGGAAGAGCGAGAAAAAACTGTTAGAGAAGAAATGATTGTTGCATTTAGCTAGTTCAATAGCGAAAAGCTGAGACCTAATTGCCAATCTAGTGGCACGCTTAAATTCATGTAGTCCGGGAACCAGGAAAAAAAATTCGTTCGAGCATGAACATATTTGTAGAAGAGTCAGAGGTAAGTCGCGTCATGTCGGTGAGAAATTGACTGAAGTCGAGATGCCCGGTCAGAAATGCAATCTAGTTTATTCCACCCGCTGTAGACTTATAGTGGCGTAGGACTTCAGGGGTTAAAATGAACAGTTGATTTACTCACGTCAAGAAGATTAATGAAGGATGATAATGACGAGAAAACGCACACCTAATTTTAATCATTTCGCCCCCCACCCAAAAAAAAAAAAAATGATAATGTCACTAGAACGCAGGGGATTACAGGAAGTGAAAATGAAAGAGAATGAAAAGACTGAGAATGGGGAAGGACAAAAAAGGAACAGGGTTCAAATAGACAGAAGATGACGATTGACATTGCATTTCAATTTTTGAAGATTTTAGTTATCGGGGAAGTAAGAAATCGGAAGGGAGTTCCACAGGTGGGAAGAGCTAGAAAAGCAGCTGTTAGAATAGAAATGACGGTTGCATCTAGTTAGTTCAACAGTGAAACGGTGAAACCTAAGTGTCAATCTAGTAGCGCGCTTAAATTCATGTAGTCCGGGTACCAGGAAAAAAAGTTAATTCAAGCAATTACTATAAAAATGTTTGTAGAACAGACAGAAGGAAGCGACGACAAGTCGGTGAGAAACTGACTGAAGTCGAGATGCCAGGTCAGGATCTATTGTATTGCAGATCCTTCCTTGGATTTTATCAAGAATCTCGAGATGAACTGTAGGAGCACCAAACCAGATATGGCAACAGTATCCAATACACAAACGAATGATAGAGTTATAAATGTACAAGATGGACTGAGAAGAAAAGATTTTTGGCACGACACCCTGAACCAACCTTCCTTGCAACAGACATAGCAACTGACTCGATATAGTCGCTCTATTCCATGCCAGTGGAAAACGTGAGGCCAAAAAGGCGTAAAGTTTCACTCTCCTAGTGTTCAGCATCAGCCATCCTGATGGTAGGCAGAAAAGTTTCTGCGGTGATTAAATGAAATCAGTTTTGTTTTTGATGGCGTTATAAGTCTTTTCTTGTCCCAGTTAACCACTGATTGGAAGTCCTTTTCAAGTGTAGTTACCAGGTTTACTTTACCGAGGGATTTTCTACTAAGACAGGAGTAAATGACAGTACAGTGTAACCCGGATATAAGAAACCCTGATATAAGAGAAACCCGGATATAAGAGAGATTTTATCTGGTCCCAAATTAGAGCCATACTTACCTAAACAAAATAGACCAAAGCCGGATATAAGAAAAACCCGGATATAAGAAAAACCCGGATATAAGATACTTCTTCTCCGGTCCCGACAACTCTCTTATATCCGGGTTACACTGTATAATCTGTATTAATATCTAGTTGGGGACTGATGACGTCAGGGAGATCATTATGGGTCCAAGGATATAGACCCCCACGTTAATACGAAATGATCTGGAAGCATGTCCGTTCAATACGACCTTCATTAATCGATTGGTTAGGAACGGTTGGATTAAACCAAATATACGTCACGTAGGCAGAGACGGGATAAGTATAAGACTTTAGAAGGAACTGAAAATCCAATCCTAAACAGGGAACATGAGATAAACCTTTTCACCTGTTCAAAAGACTTGGATTTGGTGCATGAAACACCGTCATGACTATTACCGATGCCACTTGTATTTGATACAAGAATGTCATTGGCACTTTTTTGTGGCACATGATTTCCCACCGGCATGAGTTTATTCCCTCGAATATTTTATCAGTTACTTGTGGCCAGTTTGTTTTGATTGATTGATTTGTATTTTACGGTTTATCAACATAGCCAGCGGTCCTCATCATATCCTCATCCAAACTTCGTTCTTACTTTCTCCTATTATGATTGAGAGATTGTCTGAGACTGACTTGGTTGATTGTTTATATAACCACGTTTATTACATTTCACACTTCTACGAACCAGATGCAGGTGTGAAATTGTGTGCTTCTCTATTTGGCGGCCGGGAGTATCCCCAAGTCAACACACCTCCGACTTTCTTGATGTCAGGACTGAATTGCGTGCAATGGCATTTCTGGTACCATGCTACGATGTAATATTGAGAAAAATCTCACTCCCTCCCCAATTAGTAAAACTACTGCTTGTATTAGGCCCCGAGAATTAGGTTAGTCAACAAAAGAATCATCAGATGAAAAAGCAACCAGTTACAAAAAAATGTCTCCTCTGTTAATTTGAAAGATAAAAAATGGCGGTCTTTTGGGAAGAAATGGCGTCCAATTATTTTGTAAAGTGACCATAAAATCAATGACTGGTTTTCTACTTTCCATCAACCAGTTATAAAAAAAAATGTTTCGTCTGTTGATTTGTAATGGGAAAAAAAGTGGCAGTCATTTTTTGAAAAAAAATGGTAGCTATTTTGTGAAAAAAAATGGCAACCAGTTATTTTGTAAATCCAGTGACTGATTTTATACTTTCTGTCAATCAGTTAAAAAAAAAAAGAACTCTTTCGTTTGTAAGTTTGTAAAGTGAACAAAATGGCGGCCATTTTATGAAAGAAATTTTGTGAATGAAAAATGGCGACCATTTTGTGAAAAATAAATGTCGGTCATTTTGTGAAAAAAATGGAGTCCAGTTATTCTGTGAAGTGACTACACGACCAGTGACTGGTTTTCTACTTTCTATCTTAGCCTCAGTGTTTACTCAGTCTAAAGAACTAAATTTGGCTCCCGTCTCTGCATAAAAAATTGATCGGTAGGTTCGCAAGACAAATGCTATCCCTATTTTATTCTTTTAATTCTTTTCTTTTAGGAATTCCACTGCTGTCTGTGTCTCACATTCAAGATAAGATTGTATTACGCACCGAGTCAGAGCTAACGAGATTACATCATTGCATGACAACGCAACCTAATAACTGCCTTATCTCTATAAAGGTGGATTCACCTGAGCTGCATTTTTGTGGTGGGTGGGGGGTACAGTAACTGTGCGTGTGACATGGGCGGCAGCAGGAGAGCAGAAATATCGGGAGGAGGTTTATCTGGATAGCCTCATACGACAGTCATAATCTGTATTTATGTTTCATAAACTGTCAATGATTGTACGGCGCCAAGGTGTGTGGGTAGAGTAACGGTTAGCAGCACAGAAAGAAAAATCGGAAAGTGTTATAGTGGAACACACCTATTCTATAGTTAATAGACTCTCTCACCTATAATAAGTAGGAGTAGTAGTAGCAGTCGGCAGTAAGTTGGTCAGTAAGTCGCTCAAATTTTGAACGACAGATCGGTTGAACTCTCTGCCTTCGGGCGGGAGGAACCCGAAGGAGGCTACGCCGAAGGCCGGTTTCTCTTTCGGGGAGGTGAAAATAGTGGGCATATTTTGGGCCTAGCCCACGGGCTCGGAGAGCCCACGTTAAACCGGCCTTGTGCCACATGATGCCCTCGTGGGGAGGGGGGAATATCGAGTTGGTCAGTCAGTCGATGTCGGACGACTGTTAATCGGATACTAAAGTATCAGCGACCACAACTAAATTACTGCGTCATTACCTATTATATTAATTACCTAACGTTTTGTACGTCGAACCTATCTTAGGACCGACTTAGTACAAATACAAGGCTCCACTGTGAAACCACTACATAACAACTTGGCGACGAAGGATTCGAACTCATACGGAGGAAGAAAAACTTTTCGTACTCTATAACAGAAAAACAAGTTCGAATTCTGGTCGAGTTCATAACATTCGCACAAATATGCAGCTAAATCTATTTTTTGTCGAAACGTTGACCTGCATAATAAAATTTTAAAGATTTAACTAAGTTAATTAGCATCACTCGGGTGACAGTTTAAAATGTAGGAGGTATTTCTGCCGCAACCTTTAACTAGTGTCTTACCATTATGTGGGAAGTTGGTGGGGGTGGGGGCTTTTTGTTTAGGGACATATCAACCTGTATAGGTTATTTAATGCCTAAATCTGGAAACGGCATGCTATACTGCTTGGCATTCGCGCTGGATGCTCCAATACGAACATCTCAGAGTATTTGGGTGTGTAGAGGATACGGGAAGAGTTGGAGGGGTCTAATATTGAATACAAAAGTGTTTGGAGTTATCTCTAGTGATAGCGACATTATGCCTCCATTCATATTCCCCAGGGTTTCAGACACAACACGGGGCCCTAAATCAAATGCATTGAGGAGGCAGTACTGCCCTGGGTCCGGAGGGTAGTTGATGGGAGATACTATGGCAACAGGACTCTTCACTATGCAACACAAGCAGGAGAACCCAGTCATAGCTGTCAGACAATTTCTGCAACCACATCAATCCTTATATCTGGCTACCCAACTCTCCAGACCGTAGACCCCTTGATTATTATTTGTGGGACGCAATTGAGCGAGCGTCCAACAAAACTCCTTATAACACCAAAGATGAACTGAAGGCAAGTATTATGGCAACGTTCACCAACTTAAACAAAGGGGCCGTCCAGAAGAGTTGCAGGAGATTCCGAAGTCGTCTGGAAGCTATGGTTGGCGCCAATGGCGATTTTATTGAATAAATTTATTCATTAGTATTTCAAGATATTTTAAAGTCATTTTGGTAAATATATCTGTTAAAACGACATGCCAGTGTTATTTTCATTTTTGCGTAATTTATACGACAATTCATCCACCGCACCCTATACGATGGATGAATTGTCACAACTCTTTGGAATTCACTTTTGGATCAATTAACCAACGCTTTTAACCACTGGGACATGAGTCCTTGGGGACATTGGTGAGTGAATCTTTGGGACTCAACTACATTTTTTTATCAGAGCTCATATCACAAATTTTTGTTATTGTTAGTTTTCTCCAGCTCTCCTGAAGTAGACTGGGGCTACAACGGCCGAAACGTCGTGAACATGGCAATAAACATGTGGAAAACAGTTCGAACAATGTAAATAGTTAAAATCTCAGAAATATAGACAAAAACAGATATAATTAAAAGGGACAGGAGAAAAACTACAGTAGTCGCAAAACGAAAAGGAAAAAATACTGTAGAATGAACTAAAAAAAGAAGACATGATTGACTGAAAAAGGAAAGCAACAATTATGGTAGTCGAGAATGAAAAGAAAAAAAAAGAGAGAAGAAAAGCAAATACTATACAAAATGAACTAGCCGGTTATCGCTACTCATTTGTCAGAACTCGATCGAGGAAATTAACATTTTTGCGTATACCAACTAAAATGTTTACATAAGGGAGAAAATACACGGGTTTCAATAATACAGGGTGTTTCAAAAAGAATACGCCCAAATCATTACTCTGTTTTTTCAGGTCTGTAGCATTGTAGTGGACTGAATCAGTGGTTATTTGATAGAGTAGTTATCAAAGTTTGATTGGGTGTCAGTTTCACCGCTGTCGTTAGTATAACTTCCGGTACAGCTGAATTGTGGGAAGATCAATCAAAATGGCGACTCCTCAGCAGAAGGCGTTTTGCTTGCTTGAGTTCTCGAAAACAAACGCCATTGTCACGGTGCAGCGTGCTTTCAGAACAGAATTCGGCATTGACCCGCCCCATCGTGAGAGCATTCGACGGTGGGTTAGACCGTTTAAAGAGAGTTGGTGCCTGTGCAAAGGAAAGAGTCCTGGAAGACCATTTGTTACAGAGGAGCAAGTGGAGAGGATTCATGATGCATTTGAGAGCAGCCCACGTAAGTCCGTATGTCGAGAAAGTCTTCAGCTTGCCATCCCTCATACCACTCTCTGGCGTGTGTTAAAGAGACGATTACACATGAAACCATACAAACTAAGCCTCGTCCAAGCACTTACTAATGATGACAAGGTGATGCGGAGGACATTCTGTGAGTCAATGCTGGAGATGGGGGAAGGTGATGAAACTCTCTTTTCACGTTTAGTTTTTGGTGACGAAGCGAATTTCAATTTGAGAGGCACAATCAATCGTCACAATGTGCGCATTTAGGCAACAGAGCACCCACATGAAACTGTTGAGCATGAAAGAGATTGGAAGGAATTCTCATATCGGCTTGATGTTGTCCACGCTGCCGGTGGTGGCCACATTGAGCGCTTCTAAAACATGAAATGAAACTTGAATGTATATACAACACATGTGTTCATGCTAGAGGTTTGTAATTTTTTTCGTTATTGACACATCACGTGATGATTTTGGCGTATTCTTTTTGAAACACCCTGTATATTGACACGGGTATATCCATAGAAATTATACGCAATCTTTTTGTTTGTCTAACGATGGTTGTCTTGATTTACCGTATTTTCCGGCTGACAAGAGGCACTTTTTTTTCCTAAAAATACTCTGAAAAATACGTCCGTCTTCCAAGACGAATGTAAGGCAACCCCCAGGTTGAAGTAAGCTTGGATAGTCACTTAGTTGGTTTGACTGATAAGGACGTGGATTTGTATGTTGAGACATTACACTATAATGTTAGCTATCTACCTAATTCAGCTTTTTATATGATGTAAACTCAGTACTTAGCTGTTACAAGTATTTCCAAGACTATAAACCTTCCTGGAGCCGATCCACAAGCTTAAACATGATCTGTTTAATAGCAACGGCGGGGGACTTTCTGTTCTTGACTAGCATGTCATTGCCAGACAAAGAAAATCGAACGAGTGATTAATGTAAACAATACGTGGCGCCAGTATGTGAGGGACGTATGGTGAATGTGTTGTTGTATGAGAATTAGGGTGCGTCTTCTAAGCCAAAGCGTCTTGTAAGCCGGAAAATACAAAGATATAAATTGTCTTGAAGACTTATTTTTTGAATCATTTCAACCCAAGTCAGGCAATAAAGTCACTGAGATGCAAAAGCTTATTGAGTGCAATAAAAACTGAGAAAAAATTATTAAGGACAGAGACCAATAAAAAAAAACAAGAATTAGGAAGATGGCGATTGATATTGCATTTAAATTTTAAAAATCAAAATTGTCTGGAAAACAAGAAGCCGGAAGAGAGTTTCACAAGCGAAAATTGCGATAGAAGAAATTGTTAGCATAAAACTTACTGTTACAGCTAGTCATTTCAACTATAAAATGATGAGCCCTATCTGCCAAGCTAGTACTGCGCTTACTCGTTTTAATAATCCATACAAATAAAATATTTATCTGCATTTCAACAAAATTAGTTCCCGAACAAAATGAACCGTTTAATTAATCATTTCCTTTACTCTTATATTTCTTAAATTGCAGTCTTATTTGTTCAAGCCTTTTATGTGAGGTATTCAGATACCTTTGTCTATTAAGTGATCGTCTTGCTTCCACGTCAGCTATGTCGTCACCGTCTTTCACATTCTGCTGCTCATCTTTTTCCATTTCACTATTATATTAAACAAAATCTTTTACATGAAAAATATTGGGCAAAAATCGATTTATATAATACAAGGAGTAATCAATGAATAAATGGATACCAGTGAAAGTCTAAAATATATAAAGTGAATGGATTAATTAAACGGTTCCTTGGCCTCCATTTTACTTGTGAATTATTTATCTCCGCTTTATTGAATCTCAGTACATTATTTCAAGTCTTTTGTTTTGTTGCATCTTACTATTAGGTTGGTGCAAAAATAATTTCGTTTTCTAACATATGTTACTATGTGAGAAAACGACATTATTTTTGCACCAACCTAATATTAAAATTTTCTAATAAGTGCCCTCATTTTTTATGGCACGGATACACTACTACTACTACTACTACTACTACTACTACTACTACTACTACTACTACTAATAATAATAATAATAATAATAATAATAATAATAATCCTTATTATAAAAAATGCTGATTCACTGTCCGTTACAGTTTTGTCGGCGAGTGTCTTTACATGACTTTACATGCGCCGATGTGACTGTAAGATGTAGGTTAAACGCGGAGAAAAGCGCACACGCGCGCTAGCACGTTTCTCTTCACTTCCCTTTCTCTTTTTCCTATTTTCCGTAGAAACGCTAGGATGTGTAGGCCTATCGTGAAAACGCATTTCCGATTGAGAAACGTATAGACAAACGCGCGTGCGCGCACACACACGCACACACACGTACGTATGCAATTTCGTTTGCCTTCATTTTTTTGTTCTAGGACTTCTATACACATCTTAAATACAATAACAATTTATTAGTCCTTAAATGTTTTCAAGCATATTCATTCTTTTGTTTTTTTGTCACATACAATATCACAACAATATAACCTTTTGTCTTTTTAATAATACATTATCGTTTATTTGTATATATACTGGTTTTACTTATTGCCCTTTTATTTTATTACCAGGACTCACATGCCGAGTTGTGCTGTTGTGAGCGACACGTGTTTTTTCAGCTAAACACTCGACTAGTATGTCACCCTCAACAAGGTGAATGTTTTTCAATTTTTTTTTATCTCACGACACACTTGAATCTATAATTAAACTTCGATGGCGCACTTAAATTGCAATAATCAAAAACAGTTTAAAAAGAGTAGAATTTTTATGATTTATTTATTAACAAAAACAAAACAATTTATTATGATTTGTAATAAAAAGATAATTAAAATTCTGAAAAAAAAACTTTTATTTATTTTTCAGATTATTATGATTTAATATTTACTAAGATATCTGACCGTGACCTTTTTTTTTAGAATATCTTCTTTTCAAGGTTGAATTTTGGTCAGGCATTCTCAAATCTTCTTCCAAGGATTCTAGCCGCGATCAATTTTTGTTTTCAATATTGTTTCTGGCAGAAAATCTTGCTTCTCACTCGTATAATAAATTTAAAGGAGGTTTTAATTTTGATATATACACATAATACTTTGAACTTCTTTCGAAAATAATTTAACAAATGACCTTTAAAAATTTTCGCGGCACACCTACGATTCTCTCACGGCACACCAGTGTGCCGCAGCACTCCGATTGAAAATCACTGGTTGAGGTGATTATGTAATACTCACTATTTGTCGGTGTTCGAGTCTAGATAAAAGCTAGAATATTGAAAGCTGATGTTCTAGATAGACATTTTCTTCGGTTGGAAGACTGGCGCAAAACAGTCTTCCTTTTCGTATCCTCAACGCTGTTTGCCGCTGTGCAATAGTTAAGCACTGCTTTGTGACAGTTGGGTGATGTTTAATCTGTGGCATTTGAAGTTATTTCCGGTGGTCGTGGCAGAAGACAACATTCAGATGTGAATAAATGGTGTCTCCATCGAATTCCACATAAGAAACCTCAGAAGAAATTTTCCAGCGAATATCAAAATTATATCTTATTAGTTTTCAGTACGAAAGTGAAGCTAGCAAATATAGAATCGGAGATGTCCCAACGAGAAAACGTGGTATAAAAAAAACGGATGAAAGTTCGACTCCTGTTAGAAGTTTGTAGCGGACCGTGGCGGTGAAGATGTAAAGAACACACGTGGGTTAAAATTTCCTGCTAGCCGGCCCAGCTACATGAGAATGTTGGACTTTAATTAAGACCAAAGAAAACAAACAAGACCGATAATTATATACAAACAAATATATGCATTAACAACAAGTTACAAGCACATGGACAGTTACATTGAGTTTGTGTGGCGTGTGTGCATTGTGGTGAGTGTTCCTACGTACGTGTATTCTTCTTAGCAAGTTCCCAGAATTTGGGAAACGCTGTATCTGTGAGAGCTCACATATGTGAGGTGATATAAGGCCCAAAGCATGAGGAAAAAAGAGATCGAGGCAAAGGGTTACCCAATATTTATAGCCAGGGGAGAGAGACCTCTGGCGAAGGATTAAGAAACTAAAGGAGGAGCTAACTCCGACAGGTTTAACTTATCTTTTGTGGATTTCTCAATTTAGGCCATTTGTTATTAATATTACAGTATAATAAAATAAAAAAAAAACATTGCAACTCAAATACGCGTACCCACTAAAAAATGTTATAGTAATAATATATACAGGGTGTCCATAGAGTCGGCATGCACTTTAAAAACTTTATAACTTTATTTGTATTTGCGATAGAAATAATTTGTAAAAAGGATTAGAAAGAAGTAAATCTATATTTTTTAAGGTTTTATTGAAATATCCTCCATCATTAGCATTTTGCAGTTCACGAAAAACATTTGCCAACTGATTTACAGTAATGCCTGAAATCACATTAGTTATTTTAGCTATACTTAAAACTAGGTACATTAAAATTTATAACATTTTTTACAGATTATTTCTATCGCAAATACAAATAAAATTATATTTTTAAAGTGCACACGAATTTTATGGACACGCTATATATATATAAAGTCATTTTTATGTTTATACGTTCTTTTTATAGATACAAATATTTAAGTAAATGCTCTGTTTATAATAAACAGTATTAGCAACATTTACCGGCCTGAATGTCCGATAAATTTTCATAGAAAATATGCGTCCTCCAACAGCAATCGAACCTGTATCCTATACGGAACGTCATAGCCTGCCGTGCCTTAACCGATTGGACTACAGAGAAGCGTTCGGTTAGCAAGGTCGATTTTACTGTTTTTAAACACAATTCTCCATGATTTTCTCTCATTCATTCATATCTGCTCAATAAGATACAGGTTCGATTCCTTTCAATAGCTCATTTCAAATGAAAAAAAATTACTGTTCTAAAATGTCTCAAAATAAAATTGTCCTTGCTTTCAACTTTACTCCTAGAGGCGGTAGCCCAAAATCTCATATCATTTTAGAATCAGGCTGACTCCTTGAGCAAATTAAAAACATTCCAGGTTGGACACGCACACGCAATCCTGAAATTTTTGATTCCCAAGTTATCATTACTCTGATTGTTTGCGGCAATTTTTTACGTGATTTTTTGCGACAAATTTTTTTGTACGATAGCAATTTTTATAACTTAGAAATAATCGAAATTAATTGCGAAATCCAGCAACAGTCACCCATGAAATAAAAATAAGTGTTTGTATAGAAAGTAAGAACCTTTGTACATCAAATTTCCTTTAAATTAAAATCGGGACAGAACAATTATCGTTGAACTTTTAAAAGATACGCTTAAATATTAATGCAATAATTAAAGGCAGCGATCAATTTTGAGTTCTCCTGTAGTTTATTATTGCCTATTGCATCTACACCTATTGCGATGAAGGTCCAATCAATGACACCTAATAAAGCGTCTTTTAAGCTAGTGTATATATATATATATATATATATATATATATATATATATATATATATGTATATCCTTGTCTGTCATATTCAACGATACATGTTTGAAAGAAAAATTGCTGCCCAAATATATATATATATATATATATATATATATATATATATATATATATATATATATATATATATATATATTTAAGTAAATGCTCTGTTTATAAACAGACCATTTACTTAAATATTTGTATCTATAAAAAGAATGTTAAACATAAAAATGTCTTAAAATACATACATACATATATATATATATATATATATATATATATATATATATATATATATATATATATTATTATTATCATTATTATTATTATTATTATTATTATTATTATTATTATTATTTGTGGATAGACGTGTTTTCTTACCATTATAATTGAAGTTAATTGGCCTGGGTATTCGAGAGTATTTCATCAAGAAAATATGCCTTTCGGCAGGGTTTGCAACTGAATCCGCCTTTAAGCGATATGTGCTTCGGACTGCATCCCATTGTACAGGGTGGTCCGAAAGTCTTGTCGCCCCTATATCATATCATTGTGTTCCTGCTCAAACAGAATTCATATACAATTACATCGGTCACACATGCCTATCCAGACGCCTTCCGTTACACCAAAGCTTTATTAGAGCCCATTTAAACACGCACACACATAAACTTACCGGACTCCATCCGAAAAATACTAGTAGAAAACACAAAGATCATAACCTTATCCACATGTAAAAAAAAAAAAAGATTAAAATTAATGGAATAATAAAAAAAGAAAAAGCCAACACTCAATAATATTAACTACAAAGACGGCCATAATGTGCTGTTTTCAGAAAATAAAGCATCCCTATAACTCTAGAAACATACACACAACCTATACACTCAATTAAAAAGTAAAAATATAATCATCCTTGATAATGGCTAAAAGTAAAGACGAAAGCGGCCGGAATTACAGAACATTTGGACAGTTTCTACACAGTCTGTGTCCAGAAAAGAAAACACTTGTTCGAACACAAGAAAGTTTAGAGGGAGAGAGAGAAAGAGAGAGAAAGAGAGAGAAAGAAAGAGAGAGAGAAAAAATATAGAGAATGATAGAAAGAGGGAGAGAGAGAGAGAGAGAAAAAGAGAAATAGAGAAAGGCTATGTCTGCAGGATAATATTTATTTTTCAACACCCTTTTTCCATTGTCAATGCACTTAATCAGTGGAGTATATTGACCCCATAGATCAAACATTATACAGTAAAAATTTCAGATCAGAATTCGATTTGTCAGGTCACGAACTTATTGATCCACTCGTCTCTGTTCATAGAGGCATTTTCAAATAATAATATTTTTCTTTTATATAACTCGTTTCTTAAATTCATAGCGGTGGCCATAAACCACTTGACGAGAGTGAGTTTAACAAATTATTCTAAGTCTGTCTATATTTAAATGATTCCTGTCAAAACACGTATCACTTAAAAGCGCTTAAAAGGTTATTTAATTTTACATGAAATGTCTACCATCTTTGTCCCATAACAGTCGGTACATTTTCTTTTGATTAATAAAAACTAAGTTTATTCTTGTTCACACATGCCGTCAGAAATGACAGATTGTGTTTTTAAAGCCCTGATTGTAATTATGAAATGTGAGAAGGAGATTAGTATGTGAGTCTTTAAAATATTTTCCAGTTATTATATTAAAATTTAGTAATTTTTATGGGAGGGATCAGCTTATTACTTTATAACAATAGAAAACTGGTCCTCTATTTTATGTCCAGTAAAATTTTATATCAACACGAATTTTCTCGAATTTTACTGTAAAAAAGGACATCATATTTAATTAGGTTTTCATATGTGAGTCTTTAAATATATCTTTCCCTGTTATTATATCAACGTGTAATAATTTGTATTGAAGGGACCAGTTCATTACTTTTCAACAATTGTAAACAGATCCCCTAGTTTATGTCCATTTTAATTTTATATTAACACGAGCTTTTATGATATAATTCTTTTTATTTGGTTTTCATTTGTGAGTCATTAAATATATTTTTTCTGTAATTAATATGTAGCAATTCCAGGAAATTATAATTATTTTGTTAAGTCCTTATAATAATAATAATAATAATAATAATAATAATAATAATAATAATAATAATAATAATAATAAATCTCAAAAATGTGGCACATGTGAACATCAACAATCCCCGTTGTAGTTGGAGCCCTAGGATTGGCTGGAAGTGGACTAATTGAAGGGATTCCTGGAAGCCCGTTCCTTAAAGAAATACAAAAATTGTTCTCACGTGTACAGCCCACACCTTACGAAGGGCTTTATCTATGTAATATATATATATTTAATTGGTCAGTGGAAAGTGTCATGATGCCATTTCTGACCTTAGATCTCTGGGCGGGACACGGATCGAAATGTGTACACACCAGAAATCAAAAGAAGAAATAATAATAATAATAATAATAATAATAATAATAATAATAATAATAAACCACTCAGACCGGTTACGAAGATAGGCTCTGTAACAATTTTATAGGACTTTACAATACACACAGACAGAACAATCAAAGCTAGTCACCCCTGACATCGTGATTAGAGACTGCAAAGACAAAATGTACCTCCTTATTGACATTGCAGTCCCTGCAGACTGCAATGTATCTTTGAAGATCTTTAAAAAAAAAACTATCAAAATACAAGAAACTTTGAAATCACAAAAATGTGGCGCATGGGGACATTAACAATTCCAGTTGTAGTTGGAGCCCTCGGTTTGATTGGAAAAAAATCCAATAGACTCATTTAAGGAATCCTTGTTAGCCCATGCCTTAAAGAAATACAAAATAATGTACTCACAATTAGAGCCCACACCTTACGAAGGACATTATCTATGTGAAATATGGGCGATTTTTTTTTCAAAACTGCTCTGTGGAAAATATCATTATGCCATTTCTGGCCTTAGGTCTCTGGCTGGGACCCGGAAAGAAATGAATATACACCAGAAACCAAAAGAAATAAAACAATGATAATAATAACTAACTAGAGATTACTAAGCACGTATACTGAAAAATTGGGTTAGGCCGGAATGCAGATTCTGTGATAAATATCCAGGAACAATTGACCAGCTTGTATCAGGTTTCACGGTTTTAGCACCATCCGAATATAAAATTCGGTATGACAGAGTGCGCCAATAACTGCACTGGAGAATATGCAACTTTTAAGGGAAAGAAAGTGCAAGAAAGTGGTATGACATCACCCAGACCCGGTTACAGAGATAGGACCTGTAACAATTTTATGGGACTTTAAAATACACAGACAGAACAATCAAACCTAATCGTCCAAACATCGTGATCAAAGACCACAAGAACAGAATGTGCCATCTTATTGACATGGCAGGCCTATCTATCTATCTATCTATCTATCTATCTATCTATCTATCTATCTATCTATCTATCTATCTATCTATCTATCTATCTATGTCTGTTCATTATCTATCTATCTATCTATCTATCTATCTATCTATCTATCTATCTATCTATCTATGTTTATCTATCGATCTATCTCATCGCCTTCCATTCTATCTATCTATCTATCTATCTATCTATCTATCTATCTATCTATCTATCTATCTCATCCTCTTCCATTCTATCTAACTAATATTAGTCTTACCATTACTATTATTAGAATATATATGTGAGTATTTAATTATTGTCTTCTTCTTCTTCTTCTTCTTCTTCTTATTATTATTATTATTATTATTATTATTATTATTATTATTATTATTATTATTATACTTTCGTCTTTTTAGGAGTCGGTTTGTTCAACTTCCGTCTGTGTAAGCATCTTTGAACATTTCGCAGTTGTCATCCGAAAGATCTCAATGGTGACGCCAATGCAAATGAATTGACAATTTTCTCCCCTCGCAGTGGCGACAGTAAATCTTACAGACATTGAAGAAAAATATACAATTACACGTGGCTTCTCATAAAGTCAACTTCATCTTCTTCTTATGTTTAAACATGACAGTATTATTTTTTTTAAAGTAACGTGAGCTGTATTAAAACGTGCTGTTTAAAAAGATAAGCCAGCATTTTAAAACTTGCACTTGTTGTGTTATATACAATAGCGGGCAAAAGAAATGAGGCACTTAATTTTTACTATTAAGCTGTTTGAAATCGTATTTCTCGTCACAGAGCCGGTGCAAGCACCCACCCCGACCTCATTCTCGAATCTATGAGACTCTACGTCTCAATTTTCATAAGGTAGCATTTATATAAAATAAAAGTTATATTCTAACTTAATTTTGTACAATAATCGATCATATACAATATAGGTGAACATTTCAACTAGAAATATTGAAAATAAATCCAATGTATCAAAATAGAAATTAGAGACCTGTCATAAAAGATCATTCCATCTTAAATAAATCAACAATATTTTGAGGCAATTTTTAACACCAACTTGAGATTTTTATTATTAAAAAGTTGAATAATTTTAACCCATTCAACAACCATGTGAGAATTTCAGTTGAGAGTTTCAATTGTCGGCAGGCTAAATTTGGAAATGGGACTGAACTTCTTCTATGCACCGTGACCCTTAAGGACGTTGGTGATCATGGCTCTCCATAATTTCCTGACCTTTGCAGGTCTTAAGAAATTTTGTCTTTTTGTTATCTCTTCTAAACCTTATTCTGCCATCCATTTACTCAAACTCATTCTTCTTCTATGTGCCATGTCCCTTCAGGAGGTTGGCGATCATGGCCCTTGTTAAAAAAATTGAAGAATTTTAACATGTTCAACATTATGGGTAAAAAAATAGTGAATTTTTATAGTTTTTTTTTTTTCGAAACTTAACATGAACTAAACCAATTCACGGATTTGGACGAAAAAAATCCCCAGAATGACGTCAAAATCTCCGAAAATTTTACAAACTTTAATAGTCAGTTGGACTTAGTTTAATTTGCAGCGTACATAAATGTAAGTAGAAAAAAGCAGATGTTGATAAGATAGGAAAGCACTACCCGGGACCGTCCGCCAGGGTTGGCCTCACCCATGTCAGTGGTTCAGGGGTAGTACCCACCGGCTCTGTTTAGTCATTCAGGACAATAATGCAATAAATTACCTGATCGTGAGAAGACTGCAGATACAGGCCTGAGAATAAAACATGAAACCCCCTCAAGATTAACAGAATCTCAGATTAAGCTATGCATGCAAATTTCGTATGTTAAATGACAAAACACAGATTGCATAACATCTGGAACCTTCAACTCGTCTTTTTAGTGTAGCTTAATGCATGGTTGTTAGCAAAAGGGCCAGCCCAAAGTGCAAATTGCAAATCGGGGGTACCAAAATCAAACAAGTATAAAAATTTAAATATCTAGGAAGTGTTTTAACAGAGGAGGGAAAGTGTGACAGTGAAATCCGGAGGCATATTGGGATGGCCAAACATGCATTGCAAAAGCTAAGAAGAGCATTCAGAAATAGAAAAACAAGGAAAAGAGTACCAAACTGTTACGTGATATCTGTATGGCTGTGAATGCTCGACAATCTCCTCACAAATGAAGAAGAGACTTGAAGCAAAAGAAATGTGGTTCTACAGAAGGATGCTGAGGGTACCATGGATCGATTATATGAGCAACAACGAGGTTTTATAGAAAATGGAAACATAAAGGAAACTTGTGCTTAACATCAGGAAGAGACAGTTGAAATTTCTAGGGTACATAATGAGGAAAGAATGTTTGGAAAATCTGATACTCACAGGACAGACTGAAGGCAAGTTGGACATAGGAAAACAATGCATGACATAGTGAGCTTGAGTAAATGGATGTCGGAACAGGGTTTGGGAGAAAAAAAAGGCAAAATTTATTAAGAGCTACAAAGGGCAGGAAATTGTGGAGAGCTATGATCGCCTACGTTCTGAAGGGACATGGCACATAAAAAGAGGATGTAAGATTCAAAATGAGAAAAATGAGTTTGGTACGATAACCGAAGTTAAGCAACGTCGAGTTTGGTCAGCTCCTAGATGGGTGACCGCTTAGGAATACCAGGTGCTGTAAGCTTGGGTGTATGGGTGGTGTGAAGGATAACGACTGGGAATTTGAAATCGGAGAGCTAAGTTCCAATTCCAGTCGGTTTCGGTATAGTCACTTACGCTCAAATACCTTTGGAGAAACGTAAGAATCCACCTCTTTTCCCGATTCCAGGTATGGGTTAAATAGTAGGACATGTATCTAGCTTTAAATTAGCTGCAAAGAGTCGATAAACTGTAAAAAAAAACAATCAATCATAGCCATGATGCTCTCCCATTACACCTGCTCATGAACAGAGGTATTTCACCCCCATGGGTAGAAACTCCGACTGATGCCAAATCGGTCGGGTTTCGGTCTCGGCTCGAAGCAACCCGATATCTAGCTGCACTGATGAGCTGTGATACAGCAAAACAGGCCTGTATGTTGATGACATTATATATATATATATATATATATATATATATATATATATATATATATATGTGTGTGTGTGTATGTGTGTGTGTGTGTGTCCCAAAATAATGTATATAGTCTTTAAATATTAATAATTAATAATACATAATACAGTAATGTAAATACAATAATTAATAATCACATAATACAGTAATGTGAGAACTTATATAGATGAAATTATGCAAAACGAATGGATTGGAAGAAGAGGGACAATTGAATACCCACCTAGATCACCAAATTTGACACCCTTGGATTTCTTTTTGTGGGGGTTTCTAAAAGACAAAGTTTACAGCAGGAAACCTGAAACAAATGCTGAAATGAGAGTAGCAATTGAAGAAGAATGTGCTCAAATACCAGAGGAAATGATACTGGACGTTTGTAGGTCTATTTCTTCAAGATATGAAAAGTGTATTACACAGAACGGCAACCATTTTGAGCACTTGATTTGAACTCATCATTTTATGAACATTCTGCCACTGACCTAAATAGCTTTTTAGCTTACTTTTTTATCTTAATTTTCTGTTTTTTGTATATTTTACTCTCAAATTCTTTAAATGTGTATTCTTTAACTTGTATTAATCTTATTTACAAGTCAAAACATAAATTGAATAAGTTATAACGATTCAAAGAGTGTATACATTATTTTGGGACACCCTGTATATATATATATATATATATATATATATATATATATATATATATATATATATATATATATACACACACATACACACACACACACACACACACACACACATATATATATATATATATATATATGTGTGTGTGTGTGTATATAGATAGATAGATAGATAGATAGATAGATAGATAGATAGATAGATAGATTGGATAATGTATTACATTCACTTACGTGCTAATACTCCTGGGAAAGGTATGAATCCTCTTCTTCTCCCCACCCATTTATGGGTAAATAGCAGAACAGTTTGGTTTCTATAGCCTAAGATGGCAACTGATCTACCGCAGAAAGAAATGACAACCTACTACGGAAAAAAATCTGCATCGTCAGTCATGTATCGAAAGATACATGGTCGCCTACGCGTGTATCACGTATGGCACATAACTGAAAGCAATAAAGCCACTGAGATGCAAGAGGTTACTGAGTGTGAAAGAATAAGAGAAAAAACATTTTTAAGGAGAGAGCACAATAAAAGAACAGAAATTAAGAAGACGGTAGATAACGATTGACATTGCATTCAAATTTTTGAAGATCAAACTTGACTGGAAAGCAAAAAGCTGAAAGAGAGTTCCACAAGCGAGAAGTGCGAAATTAAAAAAAATGTTAACATAGAACTTACGGTTATAACTATCCATTTTAACTGTAAAAAGATTTGGACCGAGCTGCTAATCTTACGGCTATATCACGCTGAAAAAAACAGTTCCCATACGATCACTGAAGTTAAGCAATATCAAGCCTGGTCAGTAACTAGATAGGTGACCGCTTGGAAGTACCAAGTACTATAAGATTGGATGTGCGGATGGTGTAATGTCTAATGGCTCAGAATTATTAATTGGAAAGCCAAGTTCCAATTCCAATTGAGTTCGTTCACTTAAGTGCAAATACCCTTGGGAAGGGTATGACTCCCCCAGCTATGGGTTAATTAATAAGTAAACCATTATTACTTTTACCATTACAATTTAAAAATATTTTCTGGCTTTAAATAACCTGCAAAGTGTTGATAAGCCGTAGAAACCGAATTAATCAAGCAATCCTCAAAACTTATGAACTTTTCGGAGAATCCTTGCTGAATAAAGAATGCCAAGTTTCTCGAAGTCTCTAATGTTGATCTCAATTCCAATTATTTCTACCCCTCTTTTAAGTTTTGAAGTAATTGGTGGTGTATATAGCAGAGGAATCTTCCGGGTTCCTGCTGAAAATGAATTGTGAAGAAAAACATGACAGAAAACACAACAGGATATTGAGTTGAAACGTTATTCCCTTTTATGTAGGGTACCTTCACAGAAACGCGATACCTTAAAAAGGATTAAAATGAATTTAAAAAATTAAAAATCTTTTTAGAAGCTTTTATTTGAGTTTTAATTTCAAGCTAATAGATTCAAATTAATATTTCCAATAAGCAATATACTTTGCTGTCTGTCAAAAAGTAATATAAATTGGCTGGAAAAAGTATTTGTTTTGAAATTGAGAAAAAAATCGCTGATTTTATCAACATTTTTAGCCATCAGTTAGTATAATGTAATTCTCTTTATTAAAAAATCTTTCAAAAATAAAACATACTTTTCTGAATTTTGTTTATTTACTATTTTGTGCCTATTGAAGAAATTGGTATTGTATGTCACCACTGCTGCAAATTAAGTGTGAGGGGCTACAACTATTATGAATGTAGGGTTTTGGTTGTAGTAGTAAAAGAAAAACGTAACAAGTTACTGTAACTTTATCTAGCTCCAAATTATAGCAGAGTAATCTTCTGGGCTATTGGTGCAAATGAATTGTGAGGTAAAACACATTACAAAAAACACAAGAGGATATTGAATTGAGACGCTATTCCCTTTCATGTAATTGTATGTTGGTAACCAATTTACAGACGTGTTTTCTTTGATGTCTGTTAAATTGTGATATGTGATACGGAACATAAATGTTTTTAGTATTATGATTATTTGTTCGTATTATGTATTCTCTTTCGTTTAATTTACTTGAATGTCTCAGTTCAGAATTCTTTTGGGGATTAAACTGGTAATAAGATTTGGAGACTGGTTTTTCTTGATTTTGTAGCAGTTAAATTCTCACCCCTGTTTATTGGGAATCAAAAGTCCTACTGTTTGTCTAGTAACTAAGGGGACACACTAGTATCACACAGATTTGGGCGGTAGAAGAAAGAAAAGGTTTTCGTTTTTTAGCTATGATGAAATATCATTTAGAGACCGCTACGGTTTCCTGGCCGGTGGTGGTAGCACCTGTTAGAGTTCCAGCTATGGGCGAATAGTTAACCCCCAAACTGGGGTCAAAACATTATGAAAGGGTAAAAATAGGTTTTAATACCAATAATATATTTTTGAAGGAAAAAAATATTACCAGTAATACATTTTGAAAAAAATATTACTAGCAATAAAAATCTTTCCCGCATTAAATAACCCATTGAGGTTGTTTTACGGCATATACCGTAAAACAAAACAAACCAAACTAAATCTAGACAAATCCATTACTGTAGGAACTACTTCAATAGCCATGTTCCATAGCTTCTTCAACTCCCTATCCAGATCCTGGTTCTTTTTATAATCGTTTCCGTTTCTGTTGAGTCCACTCTTGTATGGAACAGCAGAATCGATAATTTGATTATTGATACTCTCCTCATCTATCACATTAGGGTAGAGTCGCTGTGATTTAATGATATGAGCTGTCTAATCGCGAAATCCCATAATATCTGGACCGTGAAATCCCGTAATATCTGGACCGTGAAATCCCATAAGATCTGGACCGCGAAATCCCATAATATCTGGACCGTGAAATCCCATAACATCTGGACCGAGAAATCCCATAATATCTGAACCGAGAAATCCCATAATATCTCCTCGCATTTTCTACAATTGGCTTCAAGTGAATCCTACCATTTCTCTTTTAGATTGAATCCAAAATTACACCATAATTTCCAGTAGATTCTCTTCCCAACCTAATCATATTGTTACACTACTCTTTCTCTGCTAACTTCGGACATTCTCTTATTATTTTGTGTGGTATCATCTTGCCAGAGAATAACTTTAAGTGCCTAATTACCAACTCCCCTTGGGGTCTATGAATAAAAATGACGACTGTAGGAAAGTTATCTATGCACATTTGGGACATTTCGTTTAGAAGGAGAGGGTTTGGGGGATGGTATATATGCAGTTCCACACAAAGTAATCTTTTGTAACTCTGAGATGCTGATGTTTTCCAGGAATCTTACCCACATGATTTTCCGTACTGTTCTTTATCAAACCCAATGCACCCATCACAACAGGGATACTCATAGTTTTAAGTTTCCACATTTTTGTTACTTCGATTTGCAAGTCGTTATAATTTGACAGTTTTTGAAATTCTTGTTTTAGAAACACTGGAAACCTGCCGGCAAATCATAGAAATTAGTTAGCAGATTCCTTTTTCTTAATCTTTTATGCTGCTTCTGATCTATTTGCATAAATTTTCCTGTTTGTGACGATTAGGGAAATTCCACTGTATAGTCACTTCATGACCATTTGCGACATTATTTGAGTGGTGTTTGTATCATATATCCTGGACTTCAATAGCATAATTCAAACAGACATGTCAATGAATATATTGCCCGAACATCGATGTCTGGTTCATCCAAACGATTTGGGTACTTTCCATACAAAGGTTTAGATCTCCATATTATTATTATTATTATTATTATTATTATTATTATAGATAGATAGATAGATAGATAGATAGATAGATAGATAGATAGATAGATAGATAGATACGAAAAAAGGGAAAATGACATTGTTAAGAAATTGAAATAGATATTGCCTTACTGAGATAGATAACTGGCGGAGGTGAACCTTGTTTTTTCTTTGAACTCTCTATTTTAATTACCTAAAATAAATTTGTCATTCAAGTCAGAGGTGGGATGGCCTTCTTTGTCTCGCCTGGGACGTTAATGGTTTTATGACCGATATCTGCTCGGATGACTGGTAAGATTGCTTGTCAAAATGCCAGTTTTTAAAGCCACAAGCGATATTTTCAAATAGCTTCGTCCTTTTTCCTCAGAAGTAAATTTATATTTTGCATATTTCTTGAGATTATATTACGTTACCTTGACAGAATTGTCGCCAAATCGTTGATTACTAAAACGCACACGACTGCCTTGCTTAGCTATTTCTGATCTTAACTATGGCGGCCTTGTGTCACATTAAACTAAGCCAAGGAACCAAATATACCCACTTGTAATAGGACGCCTGCTCTAGGGCGATAGTTGTAAGTCCTGTCTTGTAGACCGATTTAAGAGAGCAATGAGATCGGGTTTCCTTGACAGCCCCCGTATTTTTGCGCCAGAATAAATCTCCACAAAATTATCTCTATCTTAATCAGATTGTTTAAACTCGTCTCGCTAGCTAATTTACTAGTTCGATCCTGACTAAGCGCTCCACATTTGTAATCTTGTGTCATATTAAACCGGGATTACTTAAATAACTATCGGTGTGTCAAGTTCAAATTCCAGCCAAGTACGTTACGTTCATTTTCACACTATTCTCCTAGGAAAAGGCATGAATTTGTCTCCCCCCTCTTGTCTATGGGTTAAATAGCAATGTTAACTCAAGTCTTTAGATTTGGGTGGCAACCATTATAAGAGAAGAAAAACTCTGAATTCCACACCGAAAATCTCGCCACTGTCTTCCCCAAAAAGTCTTGGTTATTCACAGATAATAAAAAATATATGGAGATTGAGTCATTTTATATACATACTAGCTGAATTACCCGCACCTTGCTGTTTGTCACACATTTTTTGTGCGAAAATGATGATTGATTTTTAAATCATTGTTATAATTTGTGAAGAAAAATGATGCATTTCAATGTTACTCAATAATCTTGCCGATGTGACCCCCATCTTCTGGCTTTCTCCTTCTATATTTTGTTCAAATTTCCTGTTCAAATTTAAATTTAATTTAAATCAAAGGGAAAAAAATGAGTGGGGTTCAAAAACAGCTTTATCTGACCCCTTTGATATGTATTTGATGCAATACTTGATTGTATGAACTGATGAGCAGATTCCAAACTTGATATGACAGTTGAATTGTCGTAACAAATATGTATTGTAAGGCACTATCCACTGATTGGTGATTTCTTGCTCAACTTGATGTCCATATTGTCTCATTTTGATCTTGCCGATGTGATCTCTATCTTCTGGGTTTCTCCTTCTATATTTTGGATAGGAATCATTCCCTTCTTCAAATTTAAATTTAATTTAAATCAAAGGGGAAAAAGTGGGCTTTGTGACCCCCGGGGGCCTCCTTTGATCAAAATGAAATACACTTATCTAAGTACCCTGGGTAATGTAGTTTCAGAATATATATGGTTATGGGGGTCTATCTCCAAAACCCTAAGATTAGTTCGATAACAAACAGATAGACATAAGCTACAACTTATATATATATATATATATATATATATATATATATATATATATATATATATATATATATATATATATTGGTACATGTTTCATTAAATAATATAGACAAGTGTTGTCTATTTATTTTATATAAATTCTTTTCATATCGTCTGATAAGCTTAATAACATTATCATTAAACGAAGAAAGAAAATCACAATATTGATACATATTTTTTAATCCTATCTAATGATTCTTCTCCCCCAGTTAACGATTTATAAAAATCCAACATAGTTTACAAATTCAAGTGCCCTTTGAGAGATTGTATCTCCAACGAATTAAATAATATTTATGTTGGTCACACCACAAATTGCAGGACGAACTGGAAACTGGATTTCTGTTAAAAAAAAAAAGTTACGAGAACACGTAAAAAAGTAGTCAAAATTGAGTTGTTTTCGATCGAAAACAACTGATTTCGGCTTGTTTAGGCAGCTTACGCAAAGTTATATAAAAAATGCTTTCCTGCGTTATCTTAAACTAAAAGTAATATTTGTTTAAATTCAGATTAATTAATCAGTTAATCTTGTTCAAATAACGTATCTTTCTCTCTCTCTCTCACACTATATATATATATATATAAAGAAAGAACAGTAAGATATATAATCCGGTGTTCTTATAGATATTTTTATTTTTACAAAATGGTGCTCAATGTAAATTTACAGAGCATAAATCTGTAACCTTGGAAACGTGAATTATGATTTTAGCTGTGTCTTTAAAACCCAGTAATTTTAAAAGTTACTCCAAAATTCGCTTGAGGATGAAATGGAACTAATGTCTTTATTTTAATTACAAAATTAAATTCGGACCTTCCATTTTTTAAACATGGTTAGAACTGTGTAGCGGAAAAACCATATTTTAAATCAATTAATTCATAATATATATATATATATATATATATATATATATTCTTTATTATATGATATTACATTCGAACATATATAAAACCGCTACTTAAATGCATTCATGTTTCGATGCATATCATCGCATCTCATCAGGCGGTGGTAAATGAGGGTTATTATATATATATATGTGTGTGTATGTGTGTGTGCGCGCGCGCGCCCGCGTGTGTATGTATGTGTGAGTGTGTGCGCGCACACGCGTGTGTGTGTGGCTGAGTTGTTAGAACATTTGCTTTCCAACCATGAGATCCAGGTTCGAATCTCTCCATTGTCGATTTATCAAGAAACTGACTTCCCGATATTATTAGGTCTGGGAAGGCGAGATCACAGCGAGCGACATCTTTGGAAAGTTCCCAAACACCTTACCACGGGTCGAACAAAGACTTGTGAGTGAAATTAGGTAGACAGATGATGGAACTGCGATGGATACCGATTGAATGAGATATGAAGAGACTACAATAGTTTGGTAGATAGGTAAGCTTCGTTGATAGTTTGGTGGGTAGTTATGCTTGATCGAACGTTTAATTTGGTATATAGTTTTGGTGGTTACTTACGCTTAGTCGAGAGTTTGGTAGATAGCTTGACAGGTAGATACGCTTAGTAGATAGGAACGTTTGGTAGATAGGTATACTTGGTAGACAATTTAGTAGATAGATACAGTTAGTAGATAGGTAAGCTTGGTAGATAGTTACGCTTGGTAGATAATTTCATAAATAAACACGTTTGGTAGATAGTTTGATAGAGAGGTACATTTGGCTGATAGTGTGGTATATAGGTACACTTAATATATAGTTTGGTAGATACGTACGCTTGGTAGATAGTTACGACTATCTCTGGTAGATTATTTTGGTAGATAGATACTCTTGGTAGATTGTTTAGTAGATAGGTACGCTTGGTAGATAGTTTGGTAGTTAGATACGTTTGGTAAATTGTTTTGGTAGATACTAGATACGCTTGGTAAATATTTTGTTTGACAGATACATTTGGTAGATAGTTTGGTAGAGAGGTACTCCAAGTGTTCCTCTCTACCAAGTGTAACTTACTAACAAACTATATTTGATAAACTGCCAATTCCACTATCGCACCGTTAAATATATGAGATTAAAAACAAAATATTACAATAACGAATATATGGATGCTAGTCGTTATTTAAAGAAGTAAGGGGGTACAAATTAAAAAAAAATGAAATCGACAACTTTTCCATTTCACTGAAACAGACGTTAAACACTGCTTCTTTTTTTCTCTTTTTCTTTCTGTCTTTTTCTCATTGAAACCAACAGCGTTTCTGATATATCCGTCTTTCCATGCGATCAATACAGTATAGTACATTATTTATGAGATATTGGCAGGATGTAACGGCCGTGCTAACTAAGGGAGGAACATGCATAATTATAAGATTTTTATGAGCGGACCAGCTAATTTAAGTAGTTCTTTTTTTTTTTAATGTCCATAAACAGCTAAAAAAAAAAGAACGGATTTTTATCGAAACACGTTGCCTTGTTGAAAAAAGTGTGCCCAGCGGTGCATCATATCGTCGTTTTAGCGTTAAAATCTTCCAGAGGCACACATATGATCCGACAAGAGGATATTTACAGGAAACCGCTACTAAGTGACTGTTGTGTAGAGATAAATCCTGAAATCCCAGGCGTACGTCGGAAGCTACTACTTATCCCTAAGCAGGTCACTATAACGTCGTCGTCGTTGTCGTTGTCGTCCTTCTTGTTGTTGTTGTTGCTGTTGTTGTTGTTGTTGTTGTCGTCGTCGTCGTAGTTACAGGTTGAGTATACCTTATCCGAAATTCCAAAATCCGAAAGTTTTTCAGGTGTTGACATCAGGTGACACAAATGGAAATTTTTAGAAAGCACTGGGACGATTTCTAAGTGTTGTGCCGCTGATATAAGGGACCTAATTCCACCTACCTAGCCTACGTTGGCGCCAGTTTTTTTTAGCGATCATCACAGCAACGCCTTCGTACGGGGTTTACTTACCAGGTGTTTCGTGCTCAGTAAAGATATTATTCAAAATGACAAAAAATCCTGCATTTATATATTTTTGCAAGTAGGAACCATATTTTTGTACACGTACAGAAAGTACAAAACATTACGTAATTACATTAATTTTAATTTCACCATTTAAAAATCTGTGTGCGCCTTACATAACTAAGGTCATTACCTGTATCTGTATGTACACAAAATTTATTAAATTTTATATAAAACTACTTTCAGAATGTATATTATTTATACAGTGTAACCCGGATATAAGAGAAACCCGGATATAAGATAGATTTTCTCTGGTCCCAAATTATTCCCATACTTACCTGAACAAAATAGACCAAACCCGGATATAAGAGAAATCAGGATATAAGAGATTTATTCTCCGATGCCGGCAACTCTCTTATATCCGGGTTACACTGTATAAATCTAACTTCAGCTTATATGTATAAGCTGGGTTATGAAATGTAAAGGGATGTTTTGTTTATGCTTGGGTTGTTCCATACAAATGCTACAGACCAATTAAATAGCATGTGTTCAAAAATCCGAAAAAATCTGAAAACTGAAGCACTTTAGCTCGAAAGAATTTCAGATGAAAGATTCCCAACTTGTAATTAGAAAGTTTAACATTTGTTTTGGACTAGGACACGAGTAGGGGGAAACTAAAAAGAATCGAAGTCATTACAAGATGGGTAACGGTCTGCCGGTCTGCCATTACTTCCCGCTGACCCCCTCTCATGTTAGCCATATTTAAAGGCAAACGCATCTGTTATGCAACGTTTTTTATGAAGATGATTATTAGATTAACTAGATTTTTGTCTATCTCTTTTACAACAGGTTCGTAATGCCCGAATGAATAGGAGATCTTCTCACTCCCATAAGTATGAAAGTTGCCACTCAATAATTACTAAGGCAATTACTGACATTGGCTTTGAGATTGCACAAAGAAGATAAATAAAAACATTATCGGAGAAATTTTGAACGCGCGTGGAGTAATGGATAGCAGCTCGGATTGAGGAATCGGAGAGCCGAGTTCGAATTCCTATCGAATCCATTGCATTCCCTTACGTACCATTGGGAAAGGCATTAATCCTCTTCTCCCTCCAGGCATGGGTAAATAGCAGGACAGTCCGTGTTCCTTGGATGGCAAGTAGTCTACCGCAGAAAGAAATGGCAACCTACTGCGGCAAAAAACTGCCTCGTCAGTCATGTATGGAATGATACATGATCGCCTACGCGTGTATCACGCATGGCACGTAACTGACTGATATTACGGTAGGAGTGGACAGGGCAAGAAAGAACCCGATAAGCTGACCTACATCTTAATGGTCACACAGCTCAGTATATATATATATATATATATGTGTGTGTGTGTGTGTAAAAACATATAGGAAAGAACTCGTTAGGCAAATAATCCAAAGTTCTTTAGTATTTTTGTTATTATTTTTTAAAAATAGTGCTCGATACAAAAATAGAGCATAAATATAATTATTTATTTCAAAATATGATTCCATCGCTACAGAGTTCTCATGTTTATATATATATATATATATATATATATATATATATATATGCAGCATATCTCATTCAAGCATGTTTAGTTAAATAATCTCGACATATTATGTTTATTCATTTTATTTTAATCCTCTCAGATTCATGGATCAATTTCTTAGTGCTGTTACAAAACTGAGTAAGAAAGTCGCCGTAGTTTTGGTTAAGAGCTTTTAAGTTGTCTCTGGCTATTTCAATCTGTCTCTTCAAAAGGTTATGTTTGAATTGCCAAGTGTTGGTATCGTGGTGAGCTGCTGGATAATGTAGTTTAAAATATACCTAATTAGGCAGCATATTTTTAACTACTTGCTTCAATATATAAAATTATTATCTACTATAAAAATTTTAAAACTGCTAACCTCATTGTCAACAATAATAAGATCCAAATTGCAGAAAACCAATATTTTCACGAATTCACTACAGCATGTTTAACAAGACGACCCGCGTTACATCTCTCTGACAATAGCTCAATTACGTCTCATTTAAATATACACGGAGACCTACCAAACTCCGTCCGCAACATAATCGTAGACAATACAAATATAATAGCCTGATCCAAAATGTTCGTCACACATATTTATATATCATCTATTGTGTCAATACACGTGACATGTATCTGACCAATAAGAACTAACGAAAAGTCATAACATAGTCTGTGCCGCTTTGTTTTTTTTCATTTCTATCTCGATCGCTGACGAAGCTTTAATAAAAGTGAAATATGTTAGATTGAGACACGTTTCCTACTTGTTCTTTATTTTATTTTATCATCTTGTCGGATTCCTATCCATATATGATCTATATTTGATCTTCAACTCACATATATATATATATATATATATATATATATATATATATATATATATATATATTGGGACCTCGGTTCACGAATTTAATTCGTTCCTCAAGCCCGTTCGTAACCCGAAATGTTCGTAAACTGAAACTACTTTTACAATAGGAATCAATGTAAAATGGATTAATCCGTTCCTGATCCAAAGAAGATTGCTCATTTAAACTTTAACAACAGTACTAATAAAACTAATAAAAATCATTAAATCTAAGAAAAAAGACAATACCAAACAGATAAAATATAGACAAACACTTCAATTTTACCATACCTGTAAGTAGGAGAGTTTATGGCGTAAGTGGAAGGGGAAGGAAAGAGATGTTATTGTTTGGAAAAGGGGAAGGAAAGACATGATCGTCTCTTTATTTATAAGAATAATATAGATCGTTGATTTTGCCATATGAAACTGAGTTGGAAAAGACAATATCATCAACAAATGTTTTTCTCTCAATATACACGGAAACCTATCAAACTCCATCCGCAACATAATCGTAGACAATACAAATATAATAGCCAAAATGTTCGTCACACATATTTATACATTGTTTATTGCGTTAATACACGTGACACGAATCTGACCAATAAGAACTAACCAAAAATCATAACATAGCAATAGTCTGTGTCGCTTTGCTTTTTTTCATTTCTATCTCGATCGCTGACGAAGCTTTAATAAAAATGAAACCTGTTAGATTGAGACACGTTTCCTTATTGTTCTTTATTTTATTTTATCATCTTGTCGGATTCCTATGCATATATATTCTATATTTGATTTTCAACTCATATATATATATATATATACATATATATATATATATATACATATATATATATATATATATATATATATATATGTGTGTGTGTGTGCGTGTGTGTGTGTGTGTGTGTGTGTTAGTCATTGAACTGTATCACCTCACGTCCATGAACATGCTTTACTATTTCCTCCAACCTGATGAATATTCATGAGCACTTCTATACCAAAAATGTTGAAAAATAAATAAAAAATTTTGTTCTTATAAATAAATATTTGTCATAAATTAAAAGCCTTACATTTGCCCTGATAAAGTTTTTCAGAGGATGAAACACGTCGGCTAATACAAATTTTCCTTTTATCATTAATGATATTGTCCTGCGCATATATATATATATATATATATATATATATATATATATATATATATATATATATATATATATATATATACTACAAGAAAAAATTTTGAGAGCACCCTGCATTTCTTTAAAAAAATTAAAATAAAATGTGCTATTTCTGTAATTTTTTAAGTAAAAAAAAATGTCACTAACTACAGTGTATCTGCTTTTACAAAGTAAGCACTTAACTATACAAAATTATCATGCAACAGCGTTATATTTTGTTTTCGTTAATAAAACGAACACCTGGTTTAATTACTGGTTTACAAATTCTTTGTCGATAGCAGACCTTTCCTAAGGATTCTTCAAGCACTGAAAAAGCTCATTCTTACGCATTGGATATTCTCTTCTAACTCTCCTCTCCATTTCATCCCATAAATTTTAATGGAAGAGATGTCAGGAGGTTGAGGCTGCCAAGTCATAATTTCAAAAATTTTCTTTCTTTTTTGACTCGTATTAATTTTGACATAATATTGCACTTCTCGCTTGTGGAGCTCTCTTCCTATTTCATGCTTCCCAGTCAACTTTGATCTTAAAATAATTAAATGCAATGTCAATCGTTATCTTCTGTCTTCTCATTTGTGTTATTGTCCTTTCTCCTTAATAGTACTTTTTCTCATATTCTTTAACACTCAGCAACCCCCCCTTGCGTCCTAGTGGATTTGTTACCTTGCTTGGATTGAAATTATTAAAAAAAAATTGTCAGTATTTCAACGTCTACATCAGAAAAGTTTGAATTAACCAGCAAATACTTGCAAAAGAAAAATAACCTTTCTTTCCTTCTAAATTTTAGCATTTTAAATAAAGTTTATAAGATTTAGGTTAAGAGATTTAACTTAGTTTTTTGGTCATGATGTAGTTTTGGGTAACGTAGTAGGAATTTGTTTTTATCTCTACATTTGTAAATTAGATCTAATCTTTTATTTAAGTATTTATCTTGGATATATATATATATATATATATATATATATATATATTAAACTGAAATATATATATATATATATATATATTAAACTGAAATATATATATATATATATATATATATATATATATATATATATATATATATATATATATATATATATATATATATTAAACTGAAAGTATTTAATAAACTACCAACCACGCTACACAATTGTAAAGTTAGAAACAGGTTTTGTAGGCTTTGCATGGAGGAAAAACTGGCTCGGCAACATATCCAAACCCCAAAAATTTACTGAATGTCAAATCGGAAATATCAACACTTAAGAAAATATCTTCTGGTATATTTAGCGCCAGATTTTTAAAAATGAACCACCCTACAACCTGTTTTTATGGAGAAAGGTTACTCACTGACAAATTGCCATTTTACTTAAACGGATTATTTTATCAATTCAACTGTTCTTTTTACTGGATACTCTTATTTGAATAGACACCGCATTTATTTTGCAAACAGTATAGGTATTTATTTTCGTCTACCGGCCTGGATATTCGATAAATTTTATTAATGATAAAGAATCTCCCTCCGGCAAGATTTGAGCCTGCGTCCTCCTTTGCAGGAGAAACCGTCATTGGTTCTGACGTGCTTTCGATCGACTCGGCCTCGACGGACGTCGCCGATCAAGCAAGGTCGAAATAATTATTTTTAGTAGATGCCCGTATTTAAGTAGACGTTCCATTTATTTTAAACAGTATCTATTTCGTCTACCGGCTTGCGTATTTAAGAAAACTTGTTCCTCCGGTTGGACTCCATACCCTTTTCCAGAGAGAATCACCGTCTGATCGAGCGTGCTTTGACTGCTTGGCCACGAATAGCTTCGCAATCAAGCAAGGCAAATTAAAGGCTAACAGAACCTTGCTTACCGGATGCCACATTATAATTACGATCGGAAAGAGACGGTTGAAAATTCTAGGTCAAATAATGAGGAAAGAGATCTTAGAGAGTTTAATATTCGCAGAACATAATGACGACAAGAGAATGAAACGGAAACAATGTTTATATCTATCTATCTATCTATCTATCTATCTATCTATCTATCTATCTATCTATCTATCCCAGTCTCTACCATATCTATCTATCTATCTATCTATCTATCTATCTATCTATCTATATATCTATCTATCTATTTATCTATCTATCTATCTATCTATCCCAGTCTCTACCATATCTATCTATCTATCTATCTATCTATCTATCTATCTATCTATCCCAGTCTCTACCATATCTATCTATCTATCTATCTATCTATCTATCCCAGTCTCTACCATATCTATCTATCTATCTATCTATCTATCTATCTATCTATCTATCTATCTATCTATCCATCCATCTATCTATCTATCTATCTATCTATCTATCTATCTATCTATCTATCTATCCCAGTCTCTACCATATCTATCTATCTATCTATCTATCTATCTATCTATCTATCCCAGTCTCTACCATATCTATCTATCTATCTATCTATCTATCCCAGTCTCTACCATATCTATCTATCTATCTATCTATCTATCTATCTATCTATCTATCTATCTATCTATCTATCTATCTATCTATCCATCCATCTATCTATCTATCTATCTATCTATCTATCTATCTATCTATCTATCTATCCATCCATCTATCTATCTATCTATCTATCTATCTATCTATCTATCTATCCCGCTGTTTATCTATCTGTCTATTTATCAGTCTACCCATCTGTCTGCCTGTCTGTTCATATCTATGTATCTACAGTGGCGAACTGAGCAGGATGTTAGCTTGCTCGATGGCAGTTGGGTCCCAGATGGAGTGCCCACCTATATCGAATAAAAATGCAATAAAGAAAAAAACACAGACACAGTTTTAGTAATAAAAAGGAATAAGAACTTTTAAAAATCAGATGCAGTCTATCAGTTAATCAAGTCCAATGTGAGAAGGACATTTTCAAAGCTAAAGGTCATAAAGACAAGAAATTTGATGTGTGAGGAGAATTAGGAATCATAAATGTTCTTATCCATTGAAAAGAATTGTTTGATGAATTGGATGCAGAAGCAATTATTGTCAGATTCGGACAATCATCTTGTGAGCACAAACAATTGCTCTTAATATAGAGAACTGCATGCAATGCTCTGTTGTGTTTTTGAGCTATCTGTTAATGTGTAAATTGTACAGTAAACTATTTGAAATATCAAACAATCACTTAAAATGAATAAATTAAATTATAACATTCAGTATTTTGAGGTCCTGACCTCCTCTACCGACAAGGCTGAATGCTTTGCTCGGAAATTGTCATCCAATTAAACGCTCGACTCTTCCGGTGTACCTATACCCGATTTCCCTCTTAGAACTGAGGCCCTGTTGAGTGGGTTGCACATAACCCGTCATTGGTATTGGGCATTATCTCTAACTTAGACCCCTACAAGGCTAGTGGTGGAGATGGGACACCAGCTATTGTCTTGAAGAAATGCGCGCCTGAACTGGCGCCCGCCCTCTCCAAATTATATAACTACTGCCTCAAGGAATCTTGTTTTCCAGACTGCCGGAAGTCCTCATCGATTGTTCCTGTCGTTAAGAAATCTGACGACCCTTCTGACCCTTCTAATTACAGTCCTATCAGTCTCCTACCCCTTTTCGGCAAAGTCTTCGAAGTCCTAATTAACGCCGAGGTGGTTAACTACCTTACATCCCATGATCTGCTCTCAGACAAGCAATATGGTTTCTGCTTTACCCGATTTACAGCTGATGTGCTTACGGCCATCACTGAAATTGTCTACCATGATCTTCAAAATAACGGAGAAACTCGTGCCGTGGCCCTAGACATCTCCAAAGCGTTTGATAGGGTCTGACATGCCGGCCTTCTTCGCAAGCTCCAGGGTTATGGTATTACAGGTCATTTGTTTGACCTAATACAATCATTCCTATCAAACCGTGAATTGAAGGTTGTTCTCAACGGATTCTCTTTCAGCTCCTATCCCACGAACGCAGGTGTTCCTCAAGGCTCTATCATAGGCCCCACTCTGTTCCTTATCTTCATCAACGAACTTCCTGACGCCATAGATTCCCAAGTTGGCATCTACGCAGACGACGCCTCAAAAACAAATCTAGTGTCGCTGACAAAACTAATCAGGCTGTTCGTCTCGAAAAGGACCTCCAATCGATTGTGAACTGGGGCAGGAATTGGCTGGCTAACTTTAACGCCTCAAAAACAAAACTGCTCTCTATTAATCACCACAGAGATCCTTCCTTGCCCCCATTAGAATGTCTGACACTCAACTTCTCGAGAGCACCTCTCTGCGGCTGCTCGGTCTCACGTTGACTACTGACCTGAGATGGAACAAATACATTGAGTCAATTGCTTCGTTCACCGCAAGGAAAGTTGGCTCGCTATGCCGCGCCAGGAAATTTTTCTTTCCGGAATCGATCCTTCAAATCTACAAATCAACAATTCGCCCTTGCATGGAGTATTGCTGCCATATATGGTCTGGAGCCCCTTCTGTTTGCTTCGGGGTTCTTGATAAGATCCAGAGACGGATATGCAATGTAATTGGTCTTGATCTGGCATCTCGTCTGAAGTCGCTCTCTCACAGACCTCGCTTCTCTCTGTCTTTTTTTACAAATACTTTCATGGTAACTGTTTCGATGAGCTGCTTTCGCTGGCTCCCAGACTTCATGAATTCAAGCGTCCTACGAGGCTGACATCCCGCTCTCACCCTTTCACTGTGGAAACTGTTAAATGTAGCCGTATCTTCTATTCCAATAGCTTCATATCTCGCACCTCTCACCTGTAGAACTCCCTTCCTTATTCCTGTTTCCCCGACAGCTATAATCTCCAACTATTCAAATGTAATGTCAATCGACATCTCCAGTTGCCTTGATCTATCCACTATCCTTCTCCTCATCCGTTCCTCTATCACTCCTACCTGCTCTCGCTCCAAATCTTCTCTAACCCATTGCGTTCTAGTGGCTTCGCGCCTTGCTTGGGGTAAATCGATTAAAAAAATTTGCATTTTGTATCTTCTGCCAGTAATATGTACAGTTCATGTACATGGTAATTACTAAGAAAAGCTGATTTTTTTCCAGAAAAAAATGTTAATTATAGCCTTTTCTCCATATGTATTTTTTTCAAAATGTTATTTATTCATTATGAAAATTAATTGATAGCATTGAAGTTGTGAATGGGCTCCTTTTGTCCCCTGAAAAACAATATTTCTAGACCCAGTCCGCGACTGTCTAGCTATCAGTTTTTTCATATCTATCTATCTATCTATCTATCTATCTATCTATCTATCTATCTATCTATCTATCTCAGTCTGTTCATATCTATCATCTTAATCTATCTATATACATATATAAAGGGCAGTTGTCTCTTTGTATCTGTCCAGGTAAAAATAAAAGAAACTACAGTAATTCTGACAAAGTAAATTTATATCCAGACTCATTATCACCCAAGCCAGCTTTTTCTAAAAAAAAAAAAAGTTATCGTCGTATAATTTGTATTTACGAACATATTTTAAAATTATTATGCATTAGAATACAGTCGAAATTCTCAGAATTAAAAAGTAAAAACGAACGGTAATAATTCTTATTCCCCAATAGGATTACCGTCCGTTTTTACTAAAAACGTAAAAACGGACGGTAATCTGCTAAAAACGCTATAAATGTATATATTTTAAAATTTTCTATTCTCTTGAATTTATTTTCACAATTATAGTAAATAAAAGCATATTAGAAGAATATTAAATACAATTATTTGACAAAAACTTTAATATTTATTTATTCAAATATTCGAGCGTGTGTATGTGTGTCCGTGTCCGACTACAAAATAAATATACAGATTCAGCATCATCCTAAAGGGCAGTTGTCTGGATATGTATGTATGTGTGTGTGTGTGTGTATTATTGACTTATTAATATTTTTTGGCTGTTTTATGGGAAATCATTTTTTATTCAAAGTTTAAAAAATAATCTTCATTGTTTTTTTTTGTTTGTAACTAACGTAAAACAGTAAATAATTTTTCAATTACGTTTTAAACCAAAAAACTAAACCAAAAAACTATAGCGAGCCTTATTTCTTCGAAAATTAATTTATTAAATAAAATATAGTTAAATTTGTAAAACAAATATTCACCACGACTGATGTTGACCGTAACTTATGTCTGTCTCTGCTAATTTTTATTTGACTTAAAGTTTTTCTTTTCTTTTCAAATACAAATATCTTGAAATGTAAACTAAACATAATCGCTTTTCAAAACCAAATTCTCAATGTAACTTACTTCTACTATCTTTCAAAACAATAAATTAATGTTTTAAAAGTAAAACTTTATTTACTTGAAAAAATTCTACATTCCCCTCAAAAATAAATAGTAAATAATTATTTTTAGAAGGCTCGCTATATTTTTTACGTGAAAAATGATTAATAAATATATAACATAATTTAAGTTTATTTACTTTTTTATTAATAATAATTTGAAAAAAGGGTTAATGAACTTTTATCTAAGTAAGTCTGATTTGTTTGAAAACAACATCAACAGAGTATTTATGTTAGTATTTAAATCCAAAAATAAAGTGTCTTTTTGAAGAAAAATATGGGGATGCATATGTCGCTAAGCCCCCACCCCCAGCGTGGGATTGGTAGTGTGGTATTTCCCAAAATTTTGTTATTTTGTTACAAAAAAAAAAAAAAAAGATTGAATAAAAAATTATTTTCCATAAGATGGCAGAAAAAAATGTAAATAATGAACTTTTTTTTTCCGAGCAACGGCGGGTATCCCCGTTAGTGTTCATATCTATCTATCTATCTATCTATCTATCTATCTATCTATCTCGCCCTTTTCATATGCATCTATCTGTCTGTTCATATCTATCTACATATCTAACTCAGCCTGTTCATATCTTATCTCATTGTGTTAATCTATCTATCTCAGTCTTTTCATGTCCCCCTATCTATCTCAGTCTGCTCGTATCTATTTCTGTTTACATCTTTGTGGCTGTTAATTGTTTTCTTTCATTTTTTTCATCATCATTAACTGTGTACTGTAAAAACAATTGAAATCCGCCGTTACCGATCCGTTTTGCAGAGGAGGAGGACTAGTAGGAGAAGGAGAGCGAGGTGCTTAATTGAAAAAGAGGGAAAAGTGTAAGGATGAGTAAAAATGGGAGGAGTGGAAGGACGCACAAGATTTTATAAATTAACCTTGTCCTTCGCTAACACAGATGATCATCCATTCGAAATGGTAGCCATCGCCCAACTAGTTTTGGCGGGATTGATAAAAAAAGAAAGAAAGAAAGAAACTGGTTTGGCATCACGTGCCTCATCTTGATGCCGGCAACCAGTAGTTGCAAGGTCGGACGCTGGTGGAGCAACTAATCTGAGAGAACGTCATAATTCCCTTTTTAATGTCGACGCAAATTGCCGGATCACTTGGCAAGCGTTCATCGAATTTTGTTTGCTTTTTTGCTCGCCTTTGCTGACATGAATTTCCTCAATAACAAATCAACACCCATTGCTACCTCTGTCAGAGTTTCTCTTCAGGCGAGCAATCTCTTTCTTTCTTGCTTCTTTGAATTCTTTATTTTCTTACCTTATTCTTTATGGCTTGCTTTGATTTTTTTTGTTCCATCTTTTTATTTTACATTGTTCTTTCACTGTAACATTTTTTCGCTGCTTTTCATTCGTTTCTTTCGTTCTTCCTTCCTCTATTTTCATTTCATTTAGATTTTCTTTAGATTTTCTTTATTTCTTCTTTTGAAATTTATCATTGAGATTTTAATTTTTGTATCCTTCTTTGTATTATTCCAATTTATTTTTTCTTTTTCAAATTTTCTCTTCCTATTTTCTCTCCTTCTTATTTATGCCCTTCAAATTTCTTTCTTTCTTTCTTTCTTTCTTTCTTTCTTTCTTTCTTTCTTTCTTTATTTATTTATTTATTTATTACTCCCCCACTTCTATTTTCATTGTCTTGCATATTTATTTTACACTTGCAATTTTTCTTTCTTTCTTTCATTCTTTCTTTCTTTCTTTCTCCCCTTTTCTATTTCCGTTGTCTTGCATATTTATTTTGTACTTGCAATTTTTCTTTCTTCCTTCCTTCCTTCCTTCCTTTCTTTCTTTCTTTCTTTCATTCTTTCTTTCTTTCTTTCTTTCTTTCTTTCTTTATTTATTTATTTATTTATTTCCTAACTTTTCTGCTTTAATTTTTTCTTTCATTTATATTATTCTCTCAAATTCTTTCTTTCTTTTTTACTTTTTTTCTTTCTGTTTCTCTCCCACGTCTCTTTTACCAATTTCTTTCTTTCCTTCCTTTACTTCTCCTATTTTTTTTTATCATTTATATTGCTCTTCCAACTTCTTTCTCGGATTTTTTTCTGTCTTTCTTTCTTTTTCTCCTTCCATTTTTCTTTAATCTATGTTGTTCTTCCAACTTCTTTCTCAATTTCTTTCTTTCTTTCTTTCTCAATCCATTTTTCTTTCATTTATGTTGCTTTCCCATCTTCCTTCTCAATTTCTTTCTTTCTTTCTTTTTATCTTCTTTGTTTCTTTCTTTCTTCTCAAACACCTTCTACCTTTCCTTTATCTCTATGCCTTTATCTTTCACGCATCCTTGCTTCCTTTCTGTCTTTCATTCATCTTATTCTCTACCTTTCATTCTCTCTTGCTTCATCTTTATGGCAAACTTTCTTTTTCTCTTTCTTCTTTCACTTCTTTCGTTTTCCTCTCAATGCTTTCGTTTTGATTCTTTCCTTTTTTCATTAAAATCTTTTTCATTCGTCTCTCCCACGAGCCGCCATTTATTTTCATTCATTTGAATTTCTTTATTTCACCTTCGCTTATGAATTTTTTATCCGTCTGTAATTTTTCTTTCTATCCATATTGTCCTGTCCCATTCCACCATCTTTGTATTTTCTTGTTTTCTTTCTGGTTTACTTTCCTTCTTTCTTTTCTGATTTTTTAATTTTTCTTTCTTCCTTCTTTAATTCCCAGTATATATCTTTTTTTTTTACATTTTCTCAATATTTATTATTTTTTCATTTCTTTTTCCTAATTAATTTACCCCAACCAAGGCAATAATGCCAGGAGGACGCAGTGGGTTACAGAGAGCAAAAGAGAAGACTTTCGTGAGAAGAATCGAGAAGTGCTAGAAAAAAAAACTATTAGAATAAAAATGATGGTTGCATCTATCTATCTATCTATCTATCTATCTATCTATCTATCTATCTATCTATCTATCACAATCATTTCATATCTATCACAATCATTTCATATCTATCTATCACAATCCTTTCATATCTCTCTATCTATTTATCTATCACAATCGTTATCTATCTATCTATCTATCTATCTATCTGTCTATCTATCTATCTATCTATCACAATCCTTTCATATCTATCTATCTCTCTATCTATTTATCTATCTATCTATCTATCTATCTATCTATCTATCTATCTATCTATCTATCTATCACAATCCTTTGATATCTCTCTAACTATTTATCTATCACAATCGTTATCTATCTATCTATCTATCTATCTATCACAATCCTCATCTATCTATTTATCTATCTATCTATCTTTTCAAATCTTTTTATTCATATCTATGTAGCAAACTGTACAACGTTTAAAACACAAATCAGGGCAAATTCAACCCCAGAAATATAAATTAAGACCGTTGGGAATCATTTAAATGCTTCTAGTCAGATATCCACTTACGCCACAAGACCGTCGTGCAAGTCCCCCGCGGTATTGTAAGTAGGTCAACTGGTTAATGAATGGCGCTCTTTATGTGATCGGTGATGAAAGCAGGTTTCTGTTTTCATATGAATGACGGTCGCTTACGTGTGCGATTTAGAAGGTCTTCACCTCCGACCCATAGCCTCAATCTCTCGCATCATGGTATAAGTTGCCATAACAGACAATCACTCGCTTTTGGTATATATGGGGTGAACTCTTAGCAGCACTCTGGACGTCCAGAATACATTTCAGTTCTTCTATCGACATTCCATGCAGCAGGAAAGACAGTGCGCTGTTTCAGCAGAATAATGCCTGCCTCTGTGATGCCCGTGCTAGTCAAAGTTCTTTGCAAGATTCTCGACAGTTTCCTGTCCAACATTGAACGTGTATGAGACATGGTGGGACAATACGTACTTGTTCAGTTAGCCCTAATACAATATAGATAAGTGAAATAACAATTCGCAGGATGGCGTTCGCCATCTGCACCAGATTACAAACCTGTTTTCATCTCCAAGAAGGGTATACAGTGTATTGATATAAGGCCGAAGTACAATTGGTGCACCCTTTATTTTGGAAGCCGTGCCCACTGATCTGTATATATAATTATTACCTCTGCGTTTATTAAAAATGGCTTCCAGCGAATTAAGTTTGTAGGTCTTAGCGAGGACCATCTTTCTTCGAACATCGCTACAGAATCACAAAGATACCAAATGACAGGAACAAAATCATTTAAAGACTTTCAACAACAGTGACAATTAAAATGGAATATCGCACGTAACACTAACAAAAACTAAAGACATAATCAAGATGTTGACGTTCCACAGAACTTCAAACAAAAGGTTAGGGAGGGAACCCACTATTGATACTGGAAAGAGCGCTGACAGCTACTGGATTTGAGAAACCTATTTTTTTATAAATTTCAACCAAGAGTTGCACTGTCGGCTCGGTCAATGGATACCGAATATTTCCTGATAAGGAAACGGCTGATATAACCAATCCCATTAACATTGTGCATTCGTCTGGTCTGGTCTGGTCTGGTCTGGTCTGGTCTGGTCTGGTCTGGTCTGGTCTGGTCTGGTTTTCGCACGTTCAGAACGACTCTCTTAACTGACAAAAACACTGGTGTTATATAGCTCTCCCAGTCTCAGACCCACGCTGACTATTGGCTAATGCCTGTCCAGTATCGTTCATATGCAAATAATCAGTGCCACCTACTTTAAGTAGAAGGTCTTATCTCAACAGCCAATTGTGGAAGGGGACACAACTCCTGGTGCTTACACCAACACATACAACCAAATCGAAGTCTTTTATCGGGCTGACCCGATTCTCTGTTACACATTGATAATGAATAAATTGTAATATATATTCAGAGTTTTTCAAATTTATCTTCAATCAGCATTTTAAAAACTTTGGAACAATGTTTAGCAACACAGTCTCTCCAAACTTCACTACCGTTGGTACTTATGAGGTATAATACTCTAACGGTCTTGTTCAAGACTAAGCTAAGATTATTTAATATCAAGGCTATCTCATTACAAAGTAATGGCCAACGAGCTAATCAAGCACATTATTACTTTCATAGTGAGTCCGACACACATGAGCGTTAACGAGCAAGTCAAAGACACTGTCCATGCCAAAGTGAATTCAATATGCTTTATGGTCAACGAGCCAGGTAATCACATCAACGCTGCCATAGTAACTCCGATACTCATGGTTAAAGAGCGAAACAAGTACATTGTCGCTGTCATAGTGACTCCTTGGCTTGGTTAGGTCGCCCAAAAACAGTTTCCTCGACGAACAATACTTCCTAAAACGATGTCAAATTTACATATATATATATAGAGAGAGAGAGATAGATAGATAGATAGATAGATAGATAGATAGATAGTTAACGAGCGAATCAAGAAGACAGCTACTGTCATGTTGAAACCGATAGGAGTTATGGTTAAAGAGCCAGTCAAACAAAGAATCCTGCCAAAGAGAGTCTAATACTCGTTATGGTTAACGAACTAGGCAAGGATATTGTTGTTCCCATAACGTGTCATTGCGTGTTTAATAAATACTAGACCACACATAAACTCGTTGGTTCCTTTTAAAATGATGAGGTAAAAATATTATCAATTTTTATTATTATTTGCAATATAATTTATTGTAATAGTTATTATTACTCACATTATACAATATTATTTAGATCAAATGCAATAAGAAATTAATGGAAAAGTTTTTAGGATGTGTGAAAATATGAAGTCCATGATACACAGAACAACAGAAAAAAACAAGACTTTCAACATATTAAAATTATTAATATAGTATCAATGAAATAAATGTAATACTTTTGGTAATTCAAATAATGATTCGACGAATAACACTTAAATTGACAGAAGGGGGAAGTCAATTTTTAACATCAACTTGAGCTTTTTTCCTGTTAAAAAGTTGAAGAATTTGAACACGTTCAACATTATGGATAAAAATAGTAAATTTTATATTTGGCATGTGCAAAACAAATTCACGGATTTGGACGAAAAAAAAACCCCAGAATGACGTAAAAATCATTGAAAATTTTTCATCCTTTGATTTGTAATGTATATAAATGTAAGTAGAAAAAAGCAAATATTGACAAGATAGCGAGAATCGCAAAGCACTGCCCGTGGCCCCAATCCAGTGGGAGGGTTCTATGGTAGTACGTACCGACCATACATATATATATATATATATATATATATATATATATATATATATATATATATATATATATATATATTGATGGGGAAAAATGTATGACAACTCATTTAGAAACCGAAAAAAATATTAGTGAAATGCATTGAAGAAAAAGTCATCCTACGACGCACACAGATGCTAAAAACTAAAATCATCAAATCACATATTTCTAAACTCAGAATTAGATTTCTTAAAGTCTTCAACTGAAGAACTAAAAGAATTTGAAAAACTAACCACTAAAAAAGCCAGAATGCTGAATTTCATCTCCACAAAAAAAAAAAAAAAAAAAAAATTCTAACAAAGCCGGAAATGGTTCGACTACTAGAAACAATAAAACAAATAAGTGACAATCAAAACAACAAACTGATACAAAAACTTAACACTTAATGCAATAAAAGCAAGTAGAAATATGTTGAAAAGCCAGATCTAATAAAAAATCTTTCAGATATAAAGCTATCCAATACAGAACGGGAAGCCTTCAGCTTCGGTTTAAAATTTGCCACCGGGATACGTAAAGGAGACAGTTGACACTATAATAAAAAATCATAAAGAAAATGACTCTGAATTTATCAAAGGTTTCATTCAAGGCTACTATAGAAACCACTGCTGTTATAGAAACCAACAAGGAATATGCATTACCACAGAGACACCTAAATGCACTAAGGAACCTAGCAAAAATAAGGAAATCCACGTCACACCCTTTGACAAAAGCGGTGGGATTGTGATCATTTACAAGAATACTTAAGTGGAAAAAAATTAATTAACTACTCAACAGATACGATACATACAAAAAATAAACGAACAGAATATAATTGCTGGAACATAAAAATTTAACAAATTGGTAAGGAAACTAATTAAAAATGAAAACAAATCATGGTATAGGCTCATAGAATATCACACTAGTACACCCTAAAACCCACAAAGTAGGTATTCCGATGTGCTCCATCATCCCAGGAATAGACAGTGCCCCCCCCATACACACACACACACACACAGAAACTGGCCAAATACACAACAAAATTCTAACTCCTCTCCTTGGAAAACTCAGAACACCTCATAGTTGAAAAACTAAGGAAAATGAACATGGCCAATTTATGGCTAGTCTAGATATAAAATCCCTTTACATTAACGTCCCAGTTGAAAATTGACTAAATCTCCTAAAAAAAGTATCTAACACAATCAAAGGCAAAGCTCTCCCTACCAACAGCTGAAATGATAAAAAATCTGCCGTCTCATCACCAATCAATGCTACTTCACATTTAATAATGATTTTAGAGACAAAAAATTGAATTACCAATAGGATCGTCTCTCAGCAGAGTGATGGCATCTATCTTCTTAGAATTTCTCGAATTTGGTTCTTCCCAAAATATTTTGCCCAAACAATGAACATATTTCCGTTATATTGATGACGCTCTATTGATATATTCTCGTCATACTGTCTTACCTGAATTAGCAGATAAACTAAACAAAATCGAACATACAAAAGAATTTACATACAAAATGGGAGAATAGAATTCTTTACTTTTCCTAGATATGAAGCTTCACCGCGTTAACAACAGTTTAAAACTTGGTGTCCATCCGAAATCAAAAACGATCTAATAAATTTCTATTCTCATCATAACAACAAAATAAAATCTGGTATAAGCATTGGATTCTACTTAAGAGCACTCAGAATTTGCAGCCCTCAATATTTACAAGAAGAAAAATACACTACAAACACTTTCAAACTTCTTCAGTAGTCTAATTATTTTATATTCAATGCGAAACAAAAGCTCCTAAAATATTCCAAAATAGAAAAACGCCCCACAAATAAACCCAATGAATCAAAAAAATATAGTGTCTTACCAACTAACTCTATCATCTCTACAAATGGAAAGAATCTATCTAAACGCAATATACAATTTGTTACTACTACATCTAAAACAATAAAAGACTCAGTCAATACTAAACAAAACAATAAGCTAAAACTTGAAGGAGGAATTTAATCGAACGCCTGTAATAATTGTCACAAAAAACAGATAGGAGAAACCTCAAGGAATCTAAATAAAAGATTATATGAACACAAAAGGAACATTTTACAAAACAATACATCAAATGCATTAGTTGCCGATCGTAACGAGACTGACCACAATTTTGACATAAAAAGTGCTACTCTGATCAAAGTGCTACTCTGATCTGCAACGTCATCTACAATAAATTTGTGCCCTGATTCTTACAATATTTCTCCATTCCTGGCAGAACTTCTATTATCAGTCTGGTCTATCTACTAACAAAAGCGACGGAAAGAAAAAGAATTTAAATGAAATCGGCTAGATTAAAAAAAAATTCCCAGCAACCCACGTTCGTGCGCATGTCTGGACGTGCCAACATAAATTTAGTCCGATGAAGTCATAAAGGACGAAACGCGCCACAAGAAAATTTTTTGTCCCTTCCTTTCCATCTCTATTTCCCTATCTTTCTCCACCTTCTCTCTTTTTTCTCTTTTTTTCTCTCTCTCTCACTCTTTCTCCCACTCTGTCACATATTCGCTTTCTTTCTCCCTTTATATTTCTCTCCTTTTTCTTTTCCTCTCTCTTTCTCTTTTTCACTCATTTTCGCCTTTCCTCTCCCTTTTTATTTTTCTATCTTTCTCCGCCATCTCTCTCTCTCTCTCTCTCTCTCTCTCTCTTTCCAACTCTTTCTCTTTATATATATTTTTCTCTCCCTCTTTTTCACATTCTTTCTCACGTTCTCTCTATTTCTCCACGTTCTCTATTCCTCTATCTTTCTTTCCCTCTCTCTCTTTCTATCTCCCCACTCTCCATCTATCATCTTCCTTTCTCTTCCTACTTACTCTTCTTGCCGATTAATTTTTATCTTCCTACTTTTCCGTCCTTCCTTTCCCTCTTTATCCACTTCACGTTTCCTTCCTCTTCCCACGCCCCGATTTATCATTTCTCTCCTTCTCGACCTCTCCGTCTGCCAACTACGCTCCACCCACATCGAACGCGGCAAATCAGACACGTGACCTTGCCTGTCCCTCCATTATGCTGTCTGCTTGCAGCTTGTCACAAAGTTTTTTTTTCAGGATGATGTGTTGAAAACAAGAGCCATGTCGTCATCGAAAAGGTCAGTCGGGTCAATTCCTTCCGACGCTGCGTAGATTTATTTGGCTTGGTTAGGTCGCCCAAAAACAGTTTCGTCGACGAACAATACTTCCTAAAACGATGTCAAAATTACATATATATATATATATATATATATATATATATATATATATATATATAGATAGATAGATAGATAGATAGATATAAAGTGAACTTTAACTTCTCCATGTATGTGTGGATAATCTCTTTTTGCTTATGTTTATCAAATACAAGGCTCAAGGTAACGATTGGTCGCCTGTATCCGAGTATGTTTCTCGGCTACGGCGACTAGCCAATCCCTATTGTAGATTCCTGCTCGGGCTCAATTGTGTTTGTGTCTTTTCTTCGTAAAGAGAGGTTGTATTTTACTTTTAAATCTAAATAAATTTTTCACTTGCCAGTAATTTACAATCAACTGATGAGATGCATTGATACGCATCGAAAAACGACAGCAATTGTATCGCGATTTTGACATGATTTTAGTGTAATATATATATATATATATATATATATATATATATATATATATATATATATATATATATATATAATTCCATGGTTATAATTTATTACATTGGAATCGTAATCACGATCCAATGTTTCTTTTTGAATTTGAAGGTCTGATGAATTGGATCGTGATTACGATTCCAATATAATAAATTATAACCATGGAATTTTAGTGTTTGAGGCTTTTATATTATATTCTTACTCTGTCCTGTATATTAAATTCTACCTGGATTCTATACTCTTGGGAATTTATATATATATATATATATATATATATATATATATATATATATATATATATAATGGACTCTCCCGTCGGTTTCGAGGTATGAGGATCTGACAGCTTATTGATTCAGTTATGAAAGTTTGTGCGATAATGTTAAGTGACATTTAAGACTCGCTAGTGATTTACAAAGGAAGCCACATATGGAGCAAGTGTAAGGATTGTGAGATGAGATCACTGTTAGATTGGCGGACCTTTTAGATCTTGCCCTCGCTTCTTGAAGATGATTCAGACAAGCAGATTGAAAATTGCTGAGTCCACTAAAACACGTTGATCTCCATTCTACCCGCTCCAAGGCTAAGCGCTCAAGGGTGTTGTGTGGTATATTGACTGCTGACAATTTGTTTTTCAGCTTGTCTTTGTATCTTAGCCATGGGCGTCCTACATTCCTGTAGCCCTGATCTAACAGGCTGTACATTAGGATCTTGGGCATCCTGTCATCAGACATTCTCAAGACATGACCAGTCCACCGTAACTGAGACTGTAATATATATATATATATATATATATATATATATATATATATATATATATATTGACCACTAATATTATCTATCTATCTATCTATCTATCTATCTATATATATATATATATATATATATATATATGTGTGTGTGTGTGTGTGTGTGTATTTAGGAAACAAATTCTCTTTTATCTGATTAAATAAATTACAAACATTATGCCTGTTTATTATCATAACCCTTTCATATTCACGAATATTTTTCCGTATATTATAATTAAATATTTTGAATATACGACAACTACATTATCAAGTCTTACTCTACACATGTCTGACCATTCGTCCACTGCCAGACATTTACACCAACATTCCTGTCCACATTAACTGTATAGAAAAATACTGATTGATAACATCTATCCTACACCAAGAAAATAACAAATTAAAGTTACGGATCCTCGAAGGAATTTACATATAAAAAAATTGAAGCCGACACTGAATAGAATCAGATAATAATGTTCTAAAATACCTATAAAAAGAACAGTTTCCATGCTTTAATGTGCGTACGATCATGATATTCCAACATAAAAGAAAATTCTATAATGGATAAATATTAACATTCTAGTGAAGGCTAAAGCATAACTGTCAGCCATAGCATTTAAACGCAAAAAAAGAAGAAGATCAGTAATGGATAGCTACACATAATTTTTGCCTTATCAGTTGCACCTCTGATGATGATCTCAGAAAGAGATGAAAAGTACTTGGGAAATAAAAGTTACGGTTCATTTCTTGTATATTTAATTGTAATATAAGGAAAAATATTCGTGAATATGAAAGGATTAGGATAAAAATAAGCAAGCATAATGTTTGTAATTTATTCAATCATGTGTGTGTGTGTGCGTGTGTGCGTGTGTGTGTGTGTGTAGCACAAAATATGTTAAATGGCAGAGAAAATTGCCGTACCAAAAACGGGCATAAATAAAAGTGCTCCAAGATTATATATATATATATATATATATATATGTGTGTGTGTGTTGCTGCTCAAATATACATATATATATATATATATATATATTAATACATATTTGAGCAGCAGAATTTCTTTTAAACATTTTCATTAAATATGACAGAAAAGAAAGATTTAATTATTTTTTTTATTTAGTTCTTGCAGCATCCCTCCGTTTTTCTGTCTTGTCGGAGTAAAAGGGAGTACAAATGTTTTACATAATTTTTATTGTCGCAAGCGCTTTCGGCCACTTCTTTAGCCAATTTCAAAGTGGGGGTGTTAGTTTTTCTTCATGTTTTTGACTCTTCAAGTTGTATTTTATTTTTGTGTTGATTTCAATAGGAGCGTTTATTCTGAGTCTTCACCTTTTAAGCGCGGCTGGAATTCGCGTTGGCATCCTCCTGTTTTATTTTTGTTTTTTTTTAAATACTTTTAACACTCCATTCCCATTGTTCCCACTGTTAAACAAGACGATGTTGATAGTAGGGGTGTTAAATAAGTGGAAATGCAGGGTTAAAAGTTTTTTTTAGAATAGAAAGATGCTCACGGGAAGGATCGTAATAAAAGCTCCTATTCAAAACAATATTGGCGATTGACGTTGCATTTAAATTTTTGAAGATTGTCGCTATGAGGGAAGCGAGAAACGGAAGGGAGTTCCACAGGCGGGGAGTGCGAGAAAAGAAACTGTTGGAGTAGAAGTGGCAGTTACATTTACCTAATTCAACAATAAAGGGTTGGGATGCTAATCTAGTAGCACGCTTAAACACACTTTTTTTCCGGGTACCATGGAAGAAAGCTCGTCAGAGCAGTAGCCATGAAACTATTTGCCGAAAAGACAGCGTTTGACAGGGTTTGATACGCCACGTCACGTCGGTGAAAAAATGACAGTATTCAATGCACGAAGATCGACTCGGACGAGAAAAACCTTCTAGCAAGACACAGTAACCCAACTTTCCTTGCAGTAGATGCAGCTATTGATACGATGCAGGCGTTTCATTTCAAGTCAGTTGAGAAAGTGAGACCAAGAAGGCACAATAAGGCGCTCTCCCGGATTCAAGCATTAGCCATGCTGATGGGAGACAAGAAAGTTTCTCTATGGTCGTTAAATGAGAGCAGTTTCGTTTTTGGAGGCATTAAAATTTACAAGCCCTTCCCTACCCCAGTTAACCACTGACTGGAGGTCCTTTTCAAGAACAGCAGCCAGGTTGACTTTGTCAACTCTGACAGGAGTACATGGTAATGTCATCGGTATAAATGCCTACTTGGGAACTGATGACATCAAGAAGGTCATTGATGAAGATCAGAAATAGTGTAGGACTCAGGATAAAACTTCTTTGAGACACCCGCGTTCGTATGAAATGATCTGGAAGCGATTCCATTCAAATCGACCTTCATTCTACGATTTGATAAGAAGGATTAGATTAAATCAAACACAGGTTCAGTAATAGCATAGTCCTGGAGCTTACGTAGAAGACCAGCGTATCAAACCCTGTGAAACGCCTTCGAAATATCTAGAGACATAGCTCGAGCTTCGCCGTTATTATCAAGAGCTTGATATACATATTCAGTGATGGCCGTAAGAACATCAGCGGTAGATCTGGCAAAACGGAAGCCATATTGTTTATGAGTAGGCCGTGAGAGGTAAGATGCTTGCTTGATTAAAGCCTCGAATAATTTGCCGAAAAGCAGTAAGAGAGTAATAGGATGATAGAGGAACTACAGAGGAGGACTTCGAACAAGCAGGAAAACAGAAAGCAGCGAGGCAATAGTTGTAGTTTGGAGAGAGCTGGAACCAACTCAGGAGCATATTTCTTTAGGATGATAGCATTTAGAAATGATATTTAAGACCTGTGACGTGGATTATGCACATATCACTCAGTAGAGCCTCTGCTCTGGGTTGGGAATCGGGTGTGGGTACTCCAATTGAGTCGAATGTTAAGTTGGAAGGGAATGTTCGAGCAAAGCATTTAATCTTATCTACTGTAGATGTCAGGACTTCGAATTGATTGAATAAAGGAGGGATTGAGGATTTGTTGTTGTTCAGCACACTCTTGCAGAGCTGCCCAAATCTCTAAAACCGAACTTGCAAGATGCTATATGTTGTTTCATTTTCTTTACAAATAGTAACTTCACTTTGAAAAGACTTGAACTCATTACGAATAGAGACAAGGAGACGTCTGTTGCAATTAGACATATCGCTCTGGTACAGTCGGAAGAAGTGATTCCTGTGGGCAATAGCAACTGCGCATGCAGGTGACAACCAAGTAGATGAATGCGCTTTAACTTGGTATTTCCTTGCTGTGATGAAAGCATCGACGCTGGTTTTCACCCAGACGCGCATTTATGAACGGGATGATAAAAAACTGCATTCCAGGGGACGTCACGAAGGCAGTCACAGAACGAGTCCCAATCCACACGTTAATAACAGAAAGATATTCTGTTCGTAGGAGATTCTTGGCTGATAGGGGAGTGGAAAAAAATGTTTACAGACACTACTACATGATCAGAGTTGCCAAGAGGGCAGAGTTGCAAAGTACGACGTAAGTCTGGGATAGAGGTAAAAAAAGAGAAGCGTTCACATTAGAGTCACTGGGGAAAAGCATGAGGAAGTCCACCACCTGCGTGAGAGATTGAGCGGTTGTAAAATTAAGGATTTGGATTCCAGCGTGGTAAGTGAGTGTTTAATCCACCTGGCATGGTGGGCATTAAAGTCACAAAACACAGATATATTTGCAGACGGGTGTAGGGAGATGGCCGTGTCTATATTATCAGAAATACTATTTAGCACTCAACAAGAGGAAGGGAACGGTAGAGAAATAGATAGCTGACTGAGTTAAGTAGAGACAAACAGAGACACACGTAAGAATGGTGTGGAGATTCAAGAGAGAGCGGGAGATGTTCACGGACATAAACTCCTAGGCCATGCATAGAGAAGATAGGCAGAAATTGTGAAATCAGAAGAGGGTATTGACGAGTTAAGATTAGTTTCACAATGAGCTAGGATGTCTGAAGACTTTTCGAAGAGGAACGATTCCACACTGAAGAAGTTGGTAAGAATGCCACAAATATTGGATCAAGAAAGGTTGAGATGTTTGGATGATTTTTATTGAGCTGCTTTAGATTTATATCTTTGGTATCTTATAGTCATGGTGTGTTGTTTTGGTAAGGAAAGGCCTAGGGTATAGTAATAGCAGTCTGTCGTAACATGTGAAAAAAAGGAACTGGCGCAGACTGCAACATAGTGGGGCCTCGGGGCTGCCCACTGGAGGTATTTGCAGGGACACACTTCCATGCACGACATGGCACTGCAAGAACCCCGATATTATACAACAGTTGACCAGAGCAGCTTCTAAAGACGCTATTCAAGAGTTTGGGAACAGCAACCAAAAAACTGACAACCCGGTATGAAAACACGTTGCCACCATCCTCACATATCACAAAAAATTCATGACAGCATCATTGTTAAGGCCTGAGAAAAAGAAAGGAACCGAAAAAACCTTCTTAAAGAGGAAACAAGGTATGAGCCTCTATTCCTGTTCAAGAGAACGGAGAGGTGTATGGACCGTCAGCATATTTAAATTTATTATCAATAATTCTTATTTTTATTGGTTGATTCTCAATTTATCGATATCGAACTCTTTAATTAAAAAAATTTTGGCTTTTATCTTCACGAATATAACTAGTTAACATTTGGGGCGGGGGAAAGACAATATTTATCACACACACACACACACACACACACACACACATACATATATATATATATATATATATATATATATATATATATATATATATGATTAATACAAATAAAATTTGTCGCGTAGTTGATTAATGTTATATTCAGCATCTCGACTCCATAGTTACGTATATGAACCTTTTTGTAATTGTTCAATCCACTCCTCATAAGGTTTCAGCAATTAACTGCCATTCTTCTCATTTTGTGTTTTCTTTATAGTAATTTTAAATCGATGCTTGCATCACAAGGAAATACCAAGTTAAAGCGCATTCATCTCCTTGGTTCTCCTTGATTAATGTTTCATTAAATGGGATGGACAATTTTTTTATTTACACACAAAGAAAATATAACAACAACAAGCAGTATGAAAATGTTGAAAAGACTTAGGGTCTTATTTGTAATAATTCCCAACGGAAGATTCTTCGGCGGGATGATTCTTCTGCCGGAGGATTCTTCTACCGGGGGATTCGTCTATGTTTCTAGCGAAACCATATTTATATTTCCCAAGGAAGAAATCGAGCGATTCGGATTTATATTCTATATCTCTGGTGAGAACATATTCCCAAACGAGAAAACAATGAGTCATGAGTATTTCCTAACATGAAGACAGGGAGCCGGAGATAGTTTCTATGTCTCTAGTGAAGAAAAACAGCAGTGTGAGGTTGTGATCTGCCCCATGCCAACTTGCCCGGACAGGCAGATTTAGCCTTGGTCCGGAAAGAAAGATTTAGCCTTGGTCCAGGCGGGAAGGTTAACCTTGGTCCGGGCGGGCAGCTTTAGCCTTGGTCCGGGCGGAAAGACTTAGCCTTGGTCCGTGCTAAAAACAAAAACAAAAACAAAACAAAACTAAAACACAAATGCACGATTTGACTCCAGCGGGCTAAATACTGAACACTTTCGTCACTACATGAACTGCCGTCACTAAATGACCGTCGCGTGAACCACGTGACTTCATCTCAGCCAAAGGGAAAAAATCGCCTTTTGCACCCCTACAGGAAGTAAGAGTCCGTAGAAACTGGCCGTATTGTCCCAAGTACTTTTGGATATTTCATTAGCCATTTCTGGGGCACCTCGTGAGGAAATTATTTACCAGTAGCAAAAGTTAACTACATATGCCCGCTAAACAATTACCGCCCCCCCCCCGAGGTACTTCACTGGCCGTCGTTACCTACGGCTGACAGACGAATGAACAAATTTTTAAAATATTTATTTCAAGTGTTTATGCACAGTTAGTAAATAATAAAAAAACGAGATTTTAGTGAATAAATTGACCTTAACATCAACCGATTTTCTTTTCTTTTTTATTGACAGATTACCGATTAGCATTAACATTTCAGCGAGGCTCTTGATTGACCTAAAGACACGAAAAATGTTATTTAATTTACTGTCCTTTAACTACCAAAATCCACGGCTATTTATCGCGCTACTTGCATCTTCTTACCTAAAGTGATAACGATTAATTAATGAATTAACTTTATCAAATAATTATTTTAACAGGTTTGCAATAACACCTGTACACCAGTGATTCGTAACTTTTTTATTTAATTTATTTTTTTTATTTTTTTACGCATGGACATCTTTTTTTTTATGGACCCCAAAAACTATTCCATAAAAAAGCTTATTTTATTGGATCTTTTCTGTTAATTCACCAAATTCAAATAAAAAAATAATCTATATTTACTAAAATTCTCACAGAGTTAGGTTGACCTTTGCGAACGCCCCAAATGTGGGCGACTCGAGTGCGCTATTTCAAAGTGTGGAATCTACATTCGCGCTCACCCCTATAAACAAGACAAAAACAGATTTTTTTTTAATTTTAAAAAATCTGTGACCCCAATCCGTGCCAAAAATTTAATAAAAAACAAACTTTGATTTAAAATTTATAATTTCAAAAGAGTGGATAAAATTTAATAAAAATACAAACAAACTTTGATTTAAAATTTATAATTTCTTGACCACGTGAGAGTCAATTCGAGAAGTATTAAGTATGGGAAGCCAATGGTATAAACCAATTATAGGCATTTAAGAATATTTGTGGAGATTTCAATGTTTATTTTGTTCAGGTTAGGTTTCAACTGTTTTATGTATATAGCTTCAGGAATTTTTAGTTTTCGTTTATTGTTTTCGTGTTTAAGTATAGTTGTGTTTTCAACAAATTTTCTCGAATTCACTCTCGCGTGGTCATGTGTGACGTCATGAGCTGCGGTGCGATTTTCGCTTTCAGCGTCTTATATGCACGAGTTTGTCGTTGCTTGGAAATCTTCCATGTAAACAGAAACAGACTATTATCACTGTATTGTCCGTGTAGTGCTTAATATATTGTAATGTAATTGTCCTCTTTGATAATGGCTTATGTAAGCCGAAAGCTTAGATAGGATTAAAAAATATGTATCAATATTGTGATTTTCTTTCTTCGATCAATGATTATATATCAGACAATATGAAAAGAATTTACATAAAATAAATAGACAACACTTGTCTATATTATTTAATGAAACATGTATCAATATATATATATATATATATATATATATATATATATATATATATAATCCTTCCTTTATATATCCTTCTCAGTTTTTATTCAACTTTTACAATCAAAACATCCGGTAGAGTAAAATAAACACTAACTTACATCACTTGATCTCGTTTTCTGCTAGTTTTAGAGTTGTTTTTCTATTTTTAGTATTTTAATATGGCGTAGATTACTGTGAAAACTTCAATTCTCAGTTGTAATAACAGTTCCGAAGTGAAATTGTTCTATGGACCGCTAAAATATTAATAATAAACCTACTTATTTATTTGATAGTATATTTACACTATTTATTTATTAGTTTGTTTATTGGAATTATTGGCAAAACATCGGCTATTTTCCGATCGATTCGAACTTTATAAAATAGTAAATAAGGATTTCCTTATAATTGGTTCGCATATTTTAACAATTTAGTAAATGTTTATAAATTTATAAATAAAAAATTGTTTTCGTATTTATTTCTTTATAAATTGATAAATATTGCATTACATTAGTCATAATTGTATTAGTTTCTAGAATATTGTAAATATAAAATTATTCTTGTAAATAAACAATCTAATAAATAAATAATGTTTAATATTTTTGTTGTAAATTCTAAAGAACAAAAAAAATGTATAAATTAATTTTCATATGTTTAGGTCTTATTACAATTCTAATCATCGCTCTTGAAAACAATAAACATTACTCAAGAGTGAAGGTAGTTAAAATAATAGCGGTGTCGATGAAAAAACATCCTTTTGACACGCCGATTTATACGGGCATAAGGTTACTGAATTTTCGATAATAGTACAAGATAGCATTTTTTTTTTTTTTTTTTGGCTCTTGGAAAGTAAAATCATTCAACGATTTATCTTGAAATTTGATACACACTTGAAGAAAGAATAAAACTTTAATATTTTTGAGACATTTAAAAATAATATCTTCACTAATTCGTGATACCTAAGTTTAAAATGATTTTTTCTTTATAAATGAAAAAGCTTTCTTGAACCTTTCATTTTAGCTTTAATTGAATGCTAAAGGATTAAATTTACTATTTCCAGTAAGCAAAATACGCTGGTACATTTCAAATCGAAATTATATTGACTGGAATCGAATCGATTCCAGTCAATATAATTTCGATTATTTTTATTTTTTTGTATCTTTTCTAAAATAACAGATTATCTCCCCTTTTTTCGTCGTCTTTCATCGCAATGTAATTCTCTTTATTAAAAAATCTTCCAAAAATAAAACTTACTTTTCTGAAACTTTATTTGAGGAATATTAGCTGATTTAGAGTATAATTAATTTGATTTGAACAAAAAAATTATTTAAGTTTAAAATAACACAGAAATTGTTTTTAAAACAAAGATTAGCTGTGTTTTTAACCGACATTATGATGTTTTACGTCATTGAAGAGGCGATGACAGATTGATTATTATTCTACGGAGACTTTATCTGTAAAAGAAAATGACGTGATCGTCTTTTATATATAATTTTTAAGTCCTCAGTAATCTTAAAAATGTTAGAAAATATTCTCCGTAATCTAATTTTAGAAATGCTGGCATTAAATCTACTAAAGTCATCGCTCTTATTTTCTGATAATGCTGTGTATGGTCGACCATACTTTCAAACATGGCCACGTTCATTAATATTTTATATACATAAAACATTTAAAATTATTTTTAAAATCTTGGGTCAAAATGATTTGTATTAAGCTTTTTAATTTTTGTTTAATAAATATAGTTTACACTTAATAATAATATCATCTAACGAGATTAAACTAATGTGGAATTTTAAAAGATTTTTTAAAAATTATTATAATAATAGATTTTTTCTTTTTTTTTCTTGGAATTTGATACACACTTGAAGAAAAAATTTGAAAATTTTGAGAAATTTCAAAATTATACTTCAAAAGTCACCCATTAAGAACAGGCCAATCAGTCAGTTAAGTGCCATACGTAAAATGCGTGTGGGCGATCAAGTATCTTTTGATACATGACTGACGAGGCAGATTTTTCCAGCAGTATGTTTTTTTCTGCTGTAAACCGGGTGCCAACCAAGGCTAAAGAACCCAGTCTGTTCAATCCACAGCTGGGGTGGGGAGGGAGAGAAGAGATGCATACCTTTTCCCAAAGGTATTTGTGCGTAAGGGAATCTAACGAACTCGATTGGAATTCGGCTCTCCGAGTTCTCACTCTGAGCCGCTATCCATTACGCCACAACGCACATCCTGAGGTACAAATACACCCTTTCATTTCTGAGATGAGTAATTGTCAATATTCTTCGAACTATTGTAATCATCTTGGTTGCTATAGATGTTATGAAATCAACGAACACCCGATGATGGCCAGAGGGTACTTGGTCGAAACGTTGTGTCAATAATAACATCTATATCAACTAAGATGAGAACAATAGTTAAAATTGAGCGGAAGGTCTGTCACTTTCAAATCATCGCAGGTATCCGTTATAATAATGGCATAATCAAAATGTCGATGTTCTTCACTATTTAAAACAAAAGGGCTAAAAAAGAAGCACCCCCACCCCGAACAATATAGTTAGTGGGGTTGAGAAACATATTTTCCTGCCAAATCGTTTTAAGAGAAATATTTTTTTAAATTTCAACCTATAGTAACACTGGCTGAAATGGATAGCATATATAAATTGAAGAAGAAAAAAATAATGACATAATCAAGATGTAGAGCCTCCACACAGCTTCAAACAAAAGGTTAGGAAGGAAACCGTCATCACTACTGGAAAGAGCAATAAACAGTTCTTAATAGGCCCTAGATATCGATTTGGACGTAAAATGTCATCATTTTTACGGTATGTGTAAACATGCTTGAAATAAATCTGACTTGTGTCCTTTCTCAGAAACATGTATTTAAAATAGAATATTTAAAAATAGCTGCGGTTAATGACGCTATAAATTAAAGTCCTTATATAAAACAAAACAAAACAAAAAAAAAACAAAAAAAAAACAAGATTAAACTTTAGGAAGTAGCTTTATGCGGTGCTAAATCCTGACAACCACAGGGTTCATGACCTGATGAAAAGAAGGTCATAGTTCTAATCTCACTATTGTCGATGATGAACTGATTCTAATTATTACATTATTACAATTATTTTATTGTATCTGCTTCGGGACGACATCAGAACGACTTTCAATGTGGTGTTAGTCTCTTAGTTACCGTTGAGGCAATCTATTGTGTCACAAAACTCGAAGATGGCTTCCTGGTCGCCATGGAGTCAATAACAAGGCAAAAAGCTTTTATTTTCTTTTACAGAAAATATTTCATTAAACATCAAATAGGTTATCGTCATTTTACTTGCTTCTTTATGATTGCTTTAGTTTAAATGCAATGAAATAAAATACTCATCGGAACAGACGGCACTGTACATAACGTCTCCACTGACGTCAAGCTCAATGTGGGCTGCTTCTTGGCAGTCAATTTCATTTTTTAATTACAAGTAATTAAAACAAGGAATTTAGAAAGCTATAAAAATATCTTTTTTCTTTCGTTTATACTTTGAGGAAACGCAAATTTAATTGATTTAATTTCACTGCAATCATTTCTAATAATATGTTTGCAGCCATTTTGAAAAAAAAGACACATCCTTCATCCTCTGTTAAAACACTTCCTAGTTATTTAAATTTTTGTACTTGCTTGATTTTGTTGTCCCCAATTCGTCGTTCACATCTTGGGCTGTTGCTGACAGCCATATATAGTCCTTTCTTCTCGCTTTTCTTTACTGTCATCTCTCGGAATTCCTGTAATTTCCTTTCTGTGACTGCTAGCAACACTGTGTCATCTGTATATCGTATGTTGTTAAGATTTTATCCACCATTAATAAATCCTGGTAGGACGTCTAGTTTAGGATCGCTTTACTGTATGACTGATTGATTTGTTTGTTTAACGGCATATCAAATCCTTATTGGTCATTTAATGCCGAAATATTTTTAAAACAATTTTATGCCTTCAACTACAGATAAAATGTATTATTGGTTATTTTGCTTTAAAGTTGTATTGCTGGTATTTTTTACTACAAAATGTATTTTTTATACTTTCACGGTATTTTGTTTTTCTTTTGGGGGTTCACTATTTGCTCATAGGTTTGGGTGGACCTGGGAACAACAGCAATTAGCATGCATTTCCATGTTCCTCAAAACCTCCAATCTCCCGATCAGAGGTCTTACTGCTGGATGTAGTTTATCATCATACCCAGGACTACGCTTCACTGTAATGGTTGAATAAATCCGGTGAGAAGACATACCCTTGTCTTATGTCCCTTTCTATTTTTATTTGAGGAATTGATTGTTAATACTTTCTTTCAGTTTTCCGTTAAAACTTTGTCTTTGAGTTTGTCATGGGTCCTTACCTATAATTACAGAATGAACTCTTCCTAACACTATGTATACTACGCCTCTCAAGAGAGAGGGACGAGTCAAGCCGAGCTTCTCGGCTTAACGGTCGAACTCTCTGCCTCTGAGCAGAGAGGAACCCGTTCGGGGAGGTTGACCATCCCGATCCCGTTTATACGGGTTCTACGGGCATTTTTTGGCCGAGCCTACGGGCTCGGGAAACCCACGTTAAACTCGGCCTTGTGCCACATGGGGGTGGGGTGGCTAAATACCGAATCGAGTCGAGCTGATAGTAGTTCACTCCAAACCAGACTGACAGTCATACTAACACCTTCCACCTCTTGTATTATTATTTCGTGTAATATACTTCCGTTATTTCTACTCTTGTGTTCGTGTTGTTCTTCCTTGGTCCTAACCTAGACCATAACAGAGTTCCTGCATTGTGTGTGTGTGTGTGTGTGTGTGTGTGTGTGTGTGTGTGTGTGTGTGTGTGTTTGCGTTTGCGTTTGCCGTCAATACGCTGTCATCTGCATATCTTATGTTGTTAAAATTTTATCCACCAATAATAAATCCTGGCAAGACTTCTATCTTTCTTAGGATCAGCATGCTGTAGAGGTAGAACAAATCTGGTGAGACCATGTATCCTTTTCTTACGCCTCACTCCCTTTTGTGTACCTATGCTGGTGTTTTGACCACAGTAAATGTTCTGGGTTGTTCTCAATATTTTAATTTTAAATCTCAATAATTAAATCCACAAATGTTTGAGCGTGAAACAACATATCATTTTTGTTAATTCGTGGTCACTCTTAAACTAGTTACAAAACACCGGAAACTCTTTTGTGACTTCAGTTCAAAGGAGGGCTTTCAAAACTCAAGGACCCGAAAGGGCCATTACGTGCCGAGGAAGAGGGGCAGTGGGCCAGAAGCAGGCCAGAGTCTTACCAATGGGGAGGATATCAACAGCAGGGATGCATCAGAGAGTTCACTTGTCGAAGCGCATTTTCTCGTCTAAAATTTAGTTCGCATCATATTCATAGATGGGGTGGGGGTAAAATTATTTTATCAAGGTTGAAATAATTGTTTTCTTTAGTGCGTGGGATGAGTGGGTAGGGAATACCCATAGCGAATTAAAGTAACAGGGGGAACGCAATTTTGAACAGCTATTGTAGTAATTAAACGTTTGAATGATTACGATTAATGAAAATGAATGCGCATATATTAGTTGAATATGCGAGTACAAAATGTGACCCCAAAATATGATATTGTTTTTGTTTACTGTATTCAAATTGACAAGTAATTGTAAATAAAAACCTAATTACTTTCTTTTGATTATAAGTAGAGCAAAATTTACCTATTTATCTTTTGTTACAACGTCGAGTTGTTGTGGATCGATAGTTTTAATGCCATTTACTCGTTGGGTGAGTGAATACGGTAGAAGAGTTGGGCAAATTTATTGAAGCTATGGAAACTTTTAGAAAATATTAGTCATCACGAAAAGGGTAACCCCACTCCCGACTGCGGAAAGATAGTTTGGGGCCCTTGGTTTAAAGCACCAACTAGTTGGTCAACATTTGTTTGATGCTACAATGTAGAAATAGTTCCATTGGTGAGACATCACGGAATATAAAAGCCCTCATCTATGAATATAAGAGGCCTACGTTGGGATAACCCTTTAAATTCGATCGTAACACACAGTAACAAAATTGTTCATATCTTTGATTTTACAAATGCCACCCTATTTTTTTTTTAAACGAACATAATACTTTACGTGGGAAATACTTCTAGGGGATGCTGATAAATCTCTTACCATTTATAAACTCACGTGAAACACACTATATTAAATCGCTAACTTTTATAA
>OZ010602.1:81950879-82063379 GCA_963932145.1 Acanthosepion lycidas | reverse complement strand
AACAAAATTTTTCAACCAGGCTAAGGTGCCAAAAATAGTCTGAAAACAGTGGTGGAGACACAGGGTTTCGCAGGCGAGCATATGACTCCCCAGAAATAATTTATGACCCCCCCTCCAGTTTTGTCTTCCCGTCAGAAATTTTCTAATAAATTGTCGAGAAATTTGTGAGTAGCAAAAATAGCAATGTTTTCAGCTTTCATGTGTTTCAGTTGCTACAATCTTGGTTACTAACAAGAGACATTGTTGTAACATTTTATCGCATGATATGGTGTTTTAACTCTGCATCATTAATAACAACAAAGCGAAATACGAAGCCAAAAGTGCAACAATTTCAGTCTTGCCTGTGTATCAATTCGCTGAGATACAATTTTCCATTGAGTGAGCGATATACTTTTGAATATTATCTACTAGTGTTGGGACGATTAATCGGAATCGGAATCGAGAGTCGGAAAAATTTGTGCCTATTTTCCGATTCCAAAAACGATTCTTTTAAATTTTTAACTTAATTTTCCATTATTGGTACTAATGATAAATATTTATTGTTTTTAAATTATCACTAAAACTAAAATCATAATAACATCAAAATACGATGTAAATTTATTTTACTTGTATAAAGAAAAACAAAAAAATAAACTTTGCATAAATTCTCTAGGTAACCTTTAAAAGAATGAAGTTGATTTATAATGTTCCGAAAAATGCTTAAAAATTAAATAGAAAATTTTTGTCAAGAAAATTACGTCAACCATGAGCCAGTCGAGACTGTCGGATCTGGCTATGCTGTCCATTGAAAACGAACTTACAAGACAAACAGATTTTGACGATGTCATTGACCAGTTTGCCACAATGAAGGCAAGAAAACATTCATTCTAAGACCATAGTATCGAATGTCATTCTTTTGTGTATTGCCGTGTTTTGTATTAAGTTGTTCTGAAAGTGAACAGTTGCATTTTAAAAATCTTTTTATTTGAACTGATTATTTTGTGGTATTGGATTTTGTCTTGGATCATACATGTAAACAGTAATCTACCGGTCAGTAGAGTAAAGTAGAGGTAGAGCATGTATGAAAATTTAGCTATAGCTAACCATTCAGCATAGGGTGAATCGGGGTCATTGGGGTGACATTTGAGCGGTCCGCCCCGGGTGACGTTTACTCTAGCTACGCCACTGGATGAGTTAACAAATGTAAAAAAAGTTTTTCTAAAAGAAACGTTTCAAAATAATTTCATTTATTTCTGAGTAAGTCCTGAAAGTTTCATTAAAATCCAACAATTATCTAATTTTTGCAAGAATTTCCAAATCAGTGTATTTTTTCATCGCAAAAAAAATGACGTTCAGATTTCCCATACAAATTTATGGTCTCACGTTGACATCAGAAAAACAAGATTTCTGACGAAAATTCCGAAGGTTCTAAAAAGGATTATGAATAATAATTTTTACATAAACAATCCTTTGGCCTTTCCTTTTAATAATAACACAAAGATCTTGAGCATTAAACGTTGTTTTACTAAGTTTTGAGCATTTTTTTTATTATGTATTCTCAATTATTAGAGAATCTTTGGGGGTCGTAAATATAAGTCAAGTGGCTTATTTATAAGAATCGGTAGATTACATTGATTGAGTACACATTACAATAGAATATGGTATGATAATCGGCCATTATTTGCTAAGTAACTTTAATCTAAAACTTTAATTTACAGTGGGCATTTCTACCATGCAACAAACTAGAGAGTTTTACTGTCAATTTTCACGTAACATTTGAAAAGTGAAAAGTAAGAAAGGGTTTATAAACGTCCGAATATCAGTATAAAATAGCTATGGTTTTTATTCTTTTTTCTAGGTCAGTGGCTCTGAACATTTCACGCTCCCGAGAGCAAGTGGTGTTTCTACTTTGTGGTCGGTTAAATCTTTTTACACACACACACACACACACACACACACACACACACACACACACACACACATACACACACACATACACACACACATACACACACACACAAAAAAAAAAACTTACAAGACTGCTAATTTGCGCAAAGTTCAGTCAACCGGAAATTAATTCTTGTGATGGAGAAAACGAATTCAAATGGGACGTAAACAAAGGAACAAAAATAGAGAAAGGCCGTAGAATTCTTAAATACTCGAAGGGATTTTTAAAGAAAAGCCAAATATCTTCTTCTACTACTACTACTACTACTACTACTACTACTACTACTACTACTGTATGTCTTCTATGTGTCTTCTTCTTTTTCTTCTTCTATATGTCTTCTTCTTCTTCTTTTGCTACTACTACTACTACTACTACTTCTGTATGTCTTCTATGTGTCTTCTTTTTATTCTATGTGTCTTCTTTTTCTTCTTCTATATGTCTTCTTCTTCTGCTACTACTACTACTACTACTACTACTACTACGACTACTTCTGTATGTCTTCTATGTGTCTTCTTTTTCTACTTCTATGTGTCTTCTTCTTTTTCTTCTTCTATATGTCTTCTTCTTCTGCTACTACTACTACTACTACTACTACTACTACGACTACTTCTGTATGTCTTCTATGTGTCTTCTTTTTCTTCTTCTATATGTCTTCTTCTTCTTCTTCTTCTTCTTCTATGTGTTGTGTCCCTTCAGGACGTCGGGAATAATGATTCTCCAAAACTTCTTATTCCTTGTAGCCGTTCGAAACGTTTCCCCACTTTGCAAAAACCCCTACCCTACAGTCTGCTACCCATTCGCACAAGACCGTCAGGTAGATAACCCGTTGCCTTTCTCCTGTCCCTCTTGACCTCAATCTGCCCTGAAAGCGTCAAATTTTCCAAGCCCCCCTTCCTCATTATATATCCCAAAAGTTTCAGCTGTCTCTCTGATTCTAAGTGTCCTTTTTACTTCCATTTTCCTTAAGACTTCCTCTTCATTTATTTTGCTCCATCCATGGAATTCTCAGCATCCTTCTGTAGAACTACATTTCTGTTGCTCCCGTTTTATCTTCATCCATGAAGAAATTGTCCAGCATCCATTGCCATATATAATGATAGGCGTTCATAGAATTAATGAGGTATTATAGTACTTGTTTATGAATGCTGTGTGCAAATGTGGTATTTTGGTAAAAGTGGCAATATTCGAGAGGATTATTCAGTGATGAAGGTTAGCTAAATTAAAGCTAAGACAAGTAAAAACCAGCCTTCACACATTTTGGCCTTGTGGTGGAGTGATGGATAGCGGCTCGGATTCAGGACTCGGAGAGCCGTGTTCGAATTCCAGTCGAATCCATTACATTCACTTACGTGCTAATAATATCCTTGGGAAATGTATGAATCCGCTTCTTCTCCCCCCAGCTATGGGTAAATAGCAGAACAGACCGGATGGCAATTGGTCTACCGTAGAAAGAAATGGCAACAAAAAAAATCTGCCTCGTCAGTCAGGTATCTTTCGGATGGCGTATAACTGACTGGTGAATTTGTACGTAATTGTATCTTAAATATTGCCATATACGAGGGCTGATGTTACACAGCAATCTTCAAAAATTTAAATGTAACGTCAACCGCCATCTTCTGTTAATTGAACCCTGTTCCTTTTATGTCCTTTCCTCAATCTTCCCGGTTCTTAGTCTTAGTCTTTCACTTTCGCTCCCTGTAACTCCCAGCGTTCTAGTGGCATTAGATTAGATTAGCGTTTGGAGTGAAATGATTAAAAGAAAAATGGTGGAGAATTTCTCCAGAGATGAAGAAAAGACGTCAAGTGGCAGAGATGTCGTTCCCCTTATAAATGCTAAGAATATTATGAGGAGTACAATTAGCAGCAAGTAAGTTTAGCGAGAATAAAAACAGCGCGGAAATTGGTACTTACATTTAGAAAGCGACAGAAGAACGTTCAGAGACAACGAAGAGAGAAAATGGAGAATTTAGCATTCAGACGAGACTTCATGAGAGGCAGAGGAAACAGCGAGTGAACTACTTAACAAGTTTGTGTGGACAGTAAAAAATAGATTGTGCTTTTTGGTACAAATCTCCACACTAATTTCGCCCACGCAGAATTCATCTGTCTCAATAACTTTTAAAGGTGTTTATCAGTATATTTCTAAATAGGTGTTCCTATTTAACTCTCATGTGACAAACTCGGTAAGAAAACTGCAACAACTATTAGACAAGGTATCAGAGGGAATCAAGAGGAATGGATTATTAACTGTAAGAAGACAATGCTTAGTTGAGAGCAAGAGGCAGATCAAAGTGTGAATTACACATTGGGAACGTCAAAATCAAGTAAGATACAGGAGTTTAAATAACTGGGTAGTGTAATCACAGACGACTGAAAACACATATCACTGCTATATCTATATCTGTTGCTGTTTTTGTTATCATTATTGTATAAAAACAGTAAGAACGACTGAAATCTGTTCAGTTTATGGGATGGTAGGGTGAAGAGAGAATGCAGAGTCTTCAATAAAAGAGATAAGCTCAAGACATGAGTTACACATTTGGGACGTCAAAATGAAGCCGGTACAGAAATTTAACTATCTCGGTAGTCTCGTAGTGATTTTCCAAGCATAGCTTAGATGTGGCACAAGGCCGAAAGTATGGGGCACCCAGTGAGTATCAAACTCACTACTCGGTCGTAATTATTTTAGCAAGATAAGCTTGCTAACCATTAAACCATAATCTCGGTAGAGTAGTAACAGACAACTGACAATTGTCCATTTCATTTGCTTTTGCCTTCTTTTTTAGATTCTTTGCCATTGCAGTAGGTGTATTATGGTTTACTTTTAAAGATCTTCAAAGATACATTACGATGTGCAGGAAATGCCATATCAATAACAAAGTACATTCTGTTTTTATCGTCTTTAATCACTACGACTGGAAAGTTAGCTTTGAATATTGCTGCCAATAATAGTCTGGTGCTTCTGCTATATATTTAGTGATTCTTTATAAAATTCAAAGAATCTGCAATGTTATCGGTCCTGACATGACATCTCAGTTTCAGTCACTTTTCCACTGCTGTAACATAGTTTCCCTGTGCCTTTTTTTGAGTATATTGAATCCATTGCTAAGTCTACAGCTAAGAAAGTTGGTTCACTATGTTGGGCTAGACTATTTTTATCGCTAGAATCTATCTGACATATCTATAAGTCTGCCAGTCGTCCTTTTCACAAGTGAGGAATCAAATTAATAGTAGAAAATCACACGAGATAATTGTAGCATGCGGTTTGGGCAAAATTCAGTCTTTTGATGGTGAAGTGCAGTGACCTCTCTAGAACGCAGGCCCGAGTGATAGTATATGGAGGTCGTACACTGCCCAGACCACCTGGCTCTTCTACCGTTCGTACAGACAATATCCAAAGGAATACAAGACATTACATTTGGGGTCAGATTGGCTGCTGGAGTTGCTGGAAGGTTGACATGGATGACAGCCAACTGTTTTCGGGACTTCACTCCGGATTTTCTCTCTGGATTTACTTTCATAATCTTTTTCGTGTTTGTATATCATCGTAAGGCAGCGGAGGTTTAAAATCCGGGATTTTCTTTCCGGTATATGAACTGCCTTCCCGAGCTGACAAGATCCATTTACCAAAAACTTCTAATTTAGAAAATGTAATAAGTAAATTAATGTACAAATAAAATGCTAAGTTATCGTGGCTATCCGTTTATCTCGCGAGATAAAGGTAGCGTCTTGTTTGGTCAAAATTTACTTCTTTAATGGTGAAACTGTAGTAATCTTTCCAGGACGCAGACCTGAGAGATGGTATATGGAAGCCGTGCACTGCCCAGACTACATGGCCCTACTCTCGGCCGTACTGGCAAGATCCAAAAGAATACAAGGCATTACATTCGGGGACGGCTTGGCTGAAGGAGTTGCCAAACATTTGTCAGTGTTGACAACCAACCACCTTGGGGCTCCACTACGAGTTCTCTGCCTGAATTTACTTCCACGGTCTTTTCCGGATTTGGATATGGACGCAAGGCAGCGGAGATTTAAAATCAGAATTTTCCTTCCAGTAGATGAGCTGCCTTCCTGGGCTGGCGAGCTATATCTACCCGATATGCTAAGATATGATTGTTATTTATATTGTCAATTGTTATTGTTATTTTATATCGTTATGTTATTTATATTGTGAAACTCGTGTTTTTATTGTTACGACCCACTTTACACACATTCAACAATGATGCTGCTCTCCATGAGAAGAATTTGCCCATCCTTGTTGTACAATTATAATGTTACATTGGCCTTGTGCTAGACTATACTAAGATAAGAAAATATTAGTAATATTATAGAGGCGACAAAAATGTTAAGGTGGGGGAGAGGAAAAGAAAGAAAGAAAGATTTTGATCGACTAACCCAAAATCCCATTGAAAATATTTCTAAATATCAGATTACGAAAACAAAGAAAAAAAGACGAAAAAGATAGAAAATTGAGAAAGAAATAAAAAAAAAAAGAAAAAACTGAAGCAAAACAACTTGTCGCGTCTGACCCTATTATTTGGTACGCGCCATTTTTTTTTTATTTTCCAGGCATGATTGATCCGGCCTTTCCTAGGCAAACATCTGCCAATGGATGTCAGATAGGTCATTCTCCAGTTCCCACTAAAGACAAAACTTATGAACTCTCACTCTTTACTACAGACCTATAGCATCTGTGCATAAATATGTAAGAGGGGTGCTGAAAAGTTTTCAACCCGACCAAGAAGAGATTCCAAAACAAATTCTGATGTTTGGTCACAAAAATCGAAAGTGTTGCTACCACCAGCAGAAAGCCTGCCAGGTAAACAGAGGAAAACTGAATAAAAACCCAACAGAGAAAACTGTCACTGATCCTAATCAAGGACAAGGACAACTTCCCACATAAGACATACAGGCAGTTATAGTAAGCTACCTTACATATACGGTCTCCCCCAAATCCACAAAGACAGTATTCTGTTCATGCCAATTGTTCTGGGCGCCGCCCTCTGAACCGTTTCTTTGTGAATATAGTTTACCCATTAATAGGAAAGTCACCATCATCTGTCCAAAACTCCGCCCACTTCATGAAATTAATAAATGTTCTCATCCAATCCAACCAAAGTCTGAGCCTGAACGCGTTGTGTTTGTTCCCCAAAGTACCCACAGAGGAGGCACTATCAGTAGTCAGTAACAGACTAGCCTCGTGAACGTACCAGTGTACCAATAGAAAACCTGATGGAAATGCAGACTTTCTGTACACAAACAACATACTTCGGAATGAGATCAGTCATATATCGACAGAATGTAGCTTTGTCAATGGTTTCGTCATTATCACCAGCAATGGCTAACATATTCATGGAATATTTCGCGGAAAAGCATTAGAATCAACATCACTAAAGCCAACTTTATGGCTGAGATATACCTTCATACACTGACCCCACAACTTCCTTGTATCGATGGTCTTATGGAGTTCACATGGTCCAGTAGTCTCTGGACATCTTCCATGTGAACTCCATAAGACCATCGATACAGTTCACAGTGCAGAAAGAAAACAACAAGAAACTAGCATCCCTGGATGTACTAATATCCCGAACAGTATATTGCAAGCCAAATATTACCTGAAGAAGGCCGAAACGTCGTGAATATGGCAATAAATGAGGAAAATACTCCGAACAATGTAAATAGTATAAATAGTTATAATACCTCAGCTCAGAAATATAGACAAATCCTGACGAAGGTCAGGATGTACAACGGCTGAAATGTTGTGAATATGACAATAAAGGTGAGGACAACAGTCAGAACAATGTAAATAGTGTAAATAGTTACAATACCTCATCTCGGAAATATAGACAGATATTAAAGAAACTAATAAAAAAGGCCAAAAGAAAGACACCTGCCTAAACAGTAACCAAAAGTGCTCTATGGCTAGGTTATCAAGACAGAGCAAACACAGCGTCACACCTCTGAAGATATTCTTTCAAGGACAGGGCTAACATTTTTCATATATTGACCACACGTTTCAATTCAGCATATGCAATTACATGCCTATACCCACCACAATACTGTACATCTTTTCAACGTTAATTTTTTTTTTAACGTTTCATCACGATACTACTAAAACCTTTGTTTGTAGTACTAGTTTTTAGTTCGCTATGGTACCAGTAGTTTTTTTAATTTAAGTACAGCACTAGACTGGCGTCAAGATCGCATCAATTTACAGTTGAGCTGGCTAGATGTAGCCATAAATTCTATGATAACATTTTTTCTCGCATTTCTCGCTTGTGGAACTCCCTTACGGCTCCATGCTTTCCAGCCAACGTTAATCTGTAAACATTTAAATGCAATGTCAATCATTATCTACTCTCCTCCTGATTACTCTTTCCTCTTCCTGCTCATTATTAATGTTTTTATCCCTAATTCTTCCACATCCTGTAACTCCTTGTGTTTTAGTGGCTTTTACTACATGGGGTGATACCGATTTAAAAAAAGAATCTAAATAATTTAAGATTAATTTTAAAAAATAGCATCGAGTGAAGCGGGTCTGTAGGTCTTACTGAGGACCATCCTTCTTCGAACGTCATGGACTGGTACTACAAAATCAAAAACAAAGAACTGTACCAAATAACAGAAGTCGCATCCCTTGAGGACTGCCAACAGCAGTAACGACTAAAATGGATAGCACATTGTGATTTAAACGATAGTTGCACTATACACATGTAATTTTTTTCTGGGTGGGGTTAAAACTATCTAGCAGGCCTAACCCTGACTTTTAAAAAGTTATTGGACCTTAGCTAAGTCAGCTATTATTCACAAATGAATTTGAAACTATGCTAGCATCCTTGATATCTGTATATTTTTTTCTGAATTTTGAAACCTTCTTTTAAGTTTGTAAAAAAATTAAACTGCTATTTTATGTTTTTTTTTAGAAAATGCACAGATTTTCCAGGTTTAATGATAATTTCTCTGAACTGAAGAACAAAAAGAAACTTAATTTTAATAATTTTTGTAAATGTTTGTTCTTGAATTAAAAATATACATACCCGTTTGTTCTTTATTTCTAAAAAGCCATTTTGTGGCCACCTCCACCCACTAAATAAAAAAGCCTGTTTTCATTTGCAAATCAACTGTCCAGTAACTCTGTAAAAATCAGGAATCCATTTGTTCTTTATTTGTTAAAAAAATGTAATCCTCCCACCCTAAAAAAAATCTGCTTTCGTACACAAAACAGCTACGTGTAATAACTCTTTAAAAACCAATGTTCGATTTGATACTCTATCGATAGTATAAACAGGATCCTCTTCTAAATCGATAAAAATCAATATTTATCAATTCTGATAAGTGTCGCTTTTTTTTGTCACTTTTTGAGGGATTACTTAGGGACACATGGCCCAGTGGATAAGAGTGTTGGTTGAAGTAATCCAAACAGTGACTTGACACAAGGAGTTGTGAGTTCAATCTCTGGCCACAACAGAGGGAACAAAAACTTGGAGAATTCTGTTACTAAAGGGAATGGACTGAAACTGTGATATCCAGAAATTTCATGGCACGTGAAACTAGAACAATCTGCCGGACTAACATACATCACCTAAAGAAGGCCGTAGCGTACAACGGCTGAAACGTCGTGAATATTGCAATAAAGATGGGTACAACAGCCCGAATGATGAAAATAGTGTAAATAAATAATCTTTCAGTCTCTACGTTGCCTTTAGTAGCGTCATATCGCAATTCCAGTAACCCATTACGCTCATAGAGGTACCAAAATATACTGAGTCGGTATCAGTAGTGCTGTATCTAGGACAATATGGCCTAACGGAGCCTATCCCTCTTCGGGTTTTGAATTCAGAGTTTTCCTTCTATAGAAGCTAGAGAACTCAGTCCGTCCTATGATTAACACTTAGCAACCGACTCGCACGCTAATCTTATTTTCCACACCAATAACCACTACACTGTTTACACACCCCCACCCCTTGTACTGTACCATCCAGAAAAATACGAGGGTACTTCACGTGATAAGAAGATGTTTCCGACACTGTGCTTTGTTCACAGCTAAGCAATTGTTATATTTAAGTGATTCTTTTCTGAGTACAAAAGCAGATACGTTAATCCTTTTGCTGAATAACAGTATAAAAGAAACGCGTTGTCAACTGGCGATTGTCAATATTTACGCTACTCATCCACCTGAGTAAGGCGCAGCAACGTTGCGTGTATATGCTTACAACGTTGTTTTTGCTATTGAGTTCAGATTGGCACAAGATCCCAAGCATGGGGTACCCTGCATTGGGTACCCTGCGAGAACCGAACTCATTACTCGGCATTAACGGCCAACCAGGCTAACCTCGATAACTATAAAGGACGGAAAGAGCGACGTTGAATTCCCACGGCTTGTTGGGGTAGCCAAAGATGCATTCCAGAAGCTAAGCAGAGTATTAAGAAACAGAAAAAAAAAGACTACTGGACTGTTATTTAATACCAGCCCTCCTATATGGCCGTAAATGCTAGACAATCTCTTCACAGATGAAGTGGAGACTGGAACAAACGTGGTTCTACACACAGAAGCTGAGGATATGTGAGCAACAACAAAGTTTTAGAGAAAATGGAAACAAAAAGGGAACTTATACTGAAGTATATGCCCTCCTATATGGCAGTGAATGTCGGTTGACATCCTCAACGATGAAAAAGAGACCTAAATTTGGTTCGACAGAAGCATACTGTGGATACAATAGATCAAATATGTGAACAACGACGAAGTTTTTGAGAAGATGAAAAAAAGAAAAAAAAAAAAAGGAAATTTATATTTAACATCAGAAAGAGATAGTTGGAATTTCTAAGGTACATAATGAGAAAAGAGGGCTTGGAAAATCTGATACTCACAAGACAGACTGAAGGCAAGAGGGAGAGAGGAAAACAATGTATAACATAGTGAGCTTGAGTAAATGGATGGCGGAACAAAGTTTACCGGAAATAACAACAAGATAAAATTTATTAAGAGCTGTGAAGGACAGGAAATTGTGGAGAGCCATGATCGTTGACGTCCTGAGGGGAGATAGTACAAAAAGAAAAAGAAGTGTCCCGAATACACCGATGTTGCTGTAACCGTACGAACATATCTTCATGGCTATAATTAATTTTTACGATAGTGCAAAAGTTGGTGCATTTTCTTCAAAGTACAATTGACACAGAATGGTAATATCAGCCGTTTCCTTATAAGAAAACATTTGGTTTTCATTGATGAAGCACCCAGTCTTACTCGAATTATGCTTTTCTTCCCTCCCTGGTTATCCGACTGGGATCAAAGTGTAGTATCTGCCCTCGGACAAACTACATTTTATCTCTCAGTTGCGTTTCTGTCCGTTGTTGGTTGGTTGTTTTTGTTTAGCGGCATATCAACACCTCTATGGGTTATTTAATGCCAAAATCTAAATAATTTGAACGCAATTGTGTGTCTTCAACTACAGATAAAATGTATTGTTGGTTATTTTACTATAAATACGCATTGTTGGTAATTTTTTTATAGAAAAATGTATTGCTGGTAATTCTACTATAAAAATGTATTTTTATACTTTCATAATGTTTTGTTTTTGTTTGAGGGAGGGAGTCACTATTTGTCCATAGCTGGGACCCTAACAGGTGCTGCCACCCCGGGTCAGGGTGGACCTGTGATTAACAGCAATTAAAAGGCGGATCCACACCCCTCAAAACGTACTGATTAGAGGCTTTGCTACCGGATGTAGTTTATCATCTTACCCAGGTTCTGTCCTCGGAAAGAGCGCAACTGAGATGTGTCTTTGTCTCCGAGCAGAGCGCAAATGAAAATATTATTGAAAGATGGCGGGTCTTCAGGAACAGTTGCCCGCGACAATACCTCCATCATTGCATTAAAGATAGGGTAGTGATGGTAGTGAAAGTTGCGGGGTGGGGCAATTTTGGGACCTGACCCGGGTGTACGCACTCAACCTCCCAACAGTAAGCTGACCTTGTGTCATATCCTGTCAGCGTAAGTACATATCCTGTCAGCGTAAATACAATCTACCTTCGTCCGGGCAATCCTCATTTTATCTCTCAATTGTGTTTCTGTCTTCGGACAGAACACAACAAATAAATTCGGGATGCCTGATCCCGATGATTTCAACTCTGAGGCAACACCTCCCTCATTGCTCCAAAGAGAGAGGGTCGGTGGAATATTAACGTCAGCGCGGCTTTGGTTGCGAAGGCCGGGTAATTATTGCACATGGACTTCCCACTTCGAACTGACGTTGTGCCTTATCACATCACGAAGGATGACGAGTAAATATCAAGTTTAGTATCTGTTCTCCTCATCTCTAATGGTAATGATAATATTAGCCGTTTCCTTATAAGAAAACACTTCGCATTCACAGACCAAACCGCTAGTATTACTTTTGATTGAATTTTATAAAATTCCTCTATTAAAATATTTTTTCAGTAAAATGAGTTTCCTAAATCCACTAACTGTTATCGATCTTTCCAGTATTGATGGGTACTTATTTCCTTATGTTTTGTCTGACTCTTTCTGATTCTAAGCAAGTGTCATTTTTGTTCCTTAAAACTTCCGCATTTCTCACATAATCTGTCCATGGTATTAAAAGTATTCTTCTGTAGAACCAATCTTCATTGCTTCAAGTCTCTCCTCTTCAGCTGTGAGGAAATTGTCCAGCATTCACTGCCATATTGGTTTATATATATTACGTGGCAGTTCAGTAAAGTTTTCCTGGTTGTTAATATTGTGCTTATGTTGTAACCTAGAAAAGGCTACTGAATGAGGAATAACCAAAATGGTGGTTGGAAATGAAATGGTAATCTTTATAGTACCAACAAAATACAATAAACGCATCTGATAAGGCATGGCATAGTGATCTGACGAAGGTTCCCATACAATCGCTAATTGGTCAGGCGAGCTCTCCAAGTGACATTCAAAGCCACTCTTAGCATGCGGGTGTAGGCTCCACTCAATAATGGCATCCCAAATTTCCAGGAACCAGCTCTATAAAGCCAGGTAATTTTTAGGAACCTATTCTGCTTATTTTTTTTTTCAATCTGAGAATGAAAACAAATCACTTTATAGTAACAAAAAAAAAAAAATAAATAAAAAAATAAACTACTTTGTTAATTTAGTAGAAAACATTTATTTATAACATATTTCCAGATGGAAATTCTGTTCTCATCATATTTCTATCCAGAAGTATGATGTTTTTTGACTCAAGTGTCATCAGCTGTATTATTGTTTCTTAGCCACATTCGAACCGAATCTCTGCAGTCCCAAAAATCCAATGGAAGACTTGTCAAATATATGAGTAGCAGATTTGCTACATTTTTAACTTCAAGACGATTTCTTTTGCCAGAATAAGTTATGTTCATCACAGAAAAACACTCTTTCGGCCTCCGCAGAACTTACAGCAATGGCATTAGTTATATTTTTAGCTCTGGATAATTTCGGGTACAACATGTTTATGGTAATTTCTCGTTACATTTTCAGTGTAATCACGGAAATCACTAGGCGCGCGAACGAGAGTCGAGTAACTAACAGTTTACCTAGTCCATCGGCTATTAATATATAAGATTATTTTCGGATAATCCAACAGTTCGCTAAGCTTTTATAATTTTAAGAATCGGTTCGCGCGAACCTGTGGGATGCCACCACTGGGATACGTCCAATATTCTTTCCAGTTTTGGGTTATGAGTCAATGCTGAGAAACCATACAACAGAACAGAGGTAAGAGTTGATTGAAAGAGGTTCTTTTTTCATGTTACCTGGAAGTCCAGATTTCCACGCTAGAGATAACTTGTTGACGGCACTCCAGACTTTACCAATGCATGTTTACATCGCTTTCGCAGTTAGAGATAGTATTACCTAGTTAAAGAAATTCTTCTACGCAGTTGAGAGGTGTGGCAGATATTGTTTTGATTGTTCGAAAACAAATTTGGAACTATCAAAGCTATGAATATGTTGTACCATACCTACGGACGATAATGGGTATGTCGCCATTAACATAAATACAGTAGTAAATACTGTATGTTGGTTTCCAGTTGGAGATTTGTCTCCAGCTGTGCTGGTCAAACTCTCTGCCTCCGGGCAGAGAGGATCCTCAGACGAGGCTATGTCAAAGGGCAGAGTCTCGTCTCGGGAAACAGCTACTCAACCCCGTTTTATACGGGATCTATGGGGAACTTTTGGCCGAGCCTACGGGCTCGGATGCCCCACATTAAATTCGGCCTTGTGCCACATCTGACCGCGTGGGGCGGTTGATAGATATCCTGCAGTTGGAGATTCGTCTCCTGCTCTGCTGGTCAAACTTTCTGTCTCCGGGCAGAGAGAATCCCCAGATGAGGCTATGTCGAAGGGCAGAGTCTCGTCTCGGGAAACAGCTTCCCGACCTCGTTTTATACAGAGTCTACAGGGAATTTTTGGCCGAGCCTACGAGTTCGGATTTCGGATTAAATTCAGTCTTGTGCCACATCTGATTGCGTGGGCGGCGGGAACTTTCAACTTTCATTGGTTGGTTGTTTTGTCTAGCGGCATATCAACCTCTATGACAGTGGTTCTCAAGCTTTTTGAAGTCCGGACACACTTGAAATCCTACCAATAATCGTAGGCGCACAATATACAAATTTCGGAAAAATAATTTATAATGAAGTCAAATAATGCAGATAAGAAATAATGCAATAAAAAAATAAAATGAAACCTAACTTAAGTTTATTCATTTTTGTGTTTATGGGAAACATGAACCTGGTGTATTTTAGCGACTTCTTTAATGTTTGGGCGTATATTTGATAAACAAACTCTCATTTTCTCCTCAATACATTGAAGAGTTCCTCTCTTTTTGCACTTAACTGTGGTGAGTGCAGAAAATCGTAATTCACATAAATATGAACGAAACGGGCATCGCAATATAATAAAGTAAATATATTTATTTCATATATCTGGATACATATTTCTCTGGAATGCACCTATACATCTTCCAGGGCGTACCAGTGCACCCAGGCGCACGATTTGAGAACCATTGCTCTATGGGTTATTTAGTACCTAAATCTAAATATTTTGCACGCAATTTTATTTTTGGGGAGATAATAATGGTTTGTAGTACTACAAATTTTACTAATTAACCCATAGCTAGAGGGGAGAAGAAATGGATTAAAGGTATTTGAGGGTAAATTATTATAACGAACTCAACTGGAACTAAAACTCGGCTCTTCGATTAACAAAGCCATTCTCTATTACATCAACAGCACAGCCAAGCTTACAGCACCTGGTATTCCCAGTCTAGGTACTGACCAAGCTCGAGGTTGCTTAACTTCGGTGATCATACGGGAACCGGTGTTTCAACGTGATTTGACCGTAAGCCTTTCCACTTTAGACACGTTCGATAGTATACATTACTTTCTCCATAAAGCTCACAAAAATATTTTTGAGTTTGTGGCACATATTTACCTTACTTAAAATAATATACCAAGAATACTGCTTTTTTTTTCTTCTTGGTCAGTGTCGATAAATAAATTCTTGTTAATTTTTGCCCTGATCCTTACCCTTCTGAGAATCAATAAAGAACGTGCTAATTTTTTAACCCCAACTCTAACTCTGTGAAAAATCAATGAAGTAGATTATGTTATATTTTACTCGTAACCCTATCCCAGTCAAGATTCAATAAAGATAAAACACACTAATATTTAATTTTTAGTTGACATTTGTAATATGACTTTTGTCACGAATCAAAAGCGATTATTTTTTTTAAATGATATTAAAGTGAAATGCATTTAATGCTATCCAACGATAAACATAGGACGTTATATGCGTTCAACAATGTTTTCAAATCAACTGAACCTTAGACGGTTAATTCAACAATGGTGGGGATAAAGTTTGTAATAATATAAACATTGGATATTTGATGCCAACTGATAAAGTTCTGTCCTTTCTCCTCTTGAAGCCAAAATGCTGCGATCACTTGTCTGTATCCCCCTTTAGTATGTCAACGCTATTCTTAGTCTGTGAACTGTTTGCCTTTTTAATGTGGCTTTGCCTTTCTTATTGTTGCTTTGCCTTACATATATTGCTTACTTGTTTTATATTATTTTTGCCTTATTCTTTTCTCTTGTTATTGTTTATTGCAAACTTTGTTAGTTCTGTTTGTTGGGCATTTCTGCTAATTGCATTTAACTTTGGCCAATTACTCTATAGAAATATTAATGAATAATGGTGGTTCCTCCCACAAAAGTGTGGGGGGGGGGCAGGTTCAATTTTTGGCGGAGAGCACATTTTCTTTATCAAGATTTCTCTAATGCGCAGGCTGATAGACGTGATGCACACTGTTTAAAAGAAGAATAAAATGGGGCGTCTATCCAGCAATCAATACATATTTCTCTGTTTTCTCTTTCTATATTCGTTTTTCATAAACAGAATTATTTTTATTGCTAGTAGCAGTACCCGTGGAAATTTCAGTTTTCCTATTTGAATTTTCTACTGAATCATAATTCTTAAGTTAATGATTTATCGGAGTTAACTCCCCCTTAATTTCCCAAATGTCCAAATTGTTCCTAGGGGACGCTCTCCCAACTCTATAAATACTTAGCGATTTCTTCCTTCGCCCTCTTTTTCACTTTGAATTTTCAGCGGACACTACGACAATGTAGACTCTCGCAGCAGATTGCGTTTTCCCCTACGTAGTTGGCGCTATGCGTTTCCTTTGGAAAACGCCATGTTACACACATACACACACACACGCGCACGTATGAACATTCACTCACGCATTTCTTGGAACACAAACTTTACACAATTATTTGTTACACATACACATTATTGTTCTTGTAATTTGTATCAGTTTGTTAATACACATATAATTGTTTGAATATATATATCGGTCTTGGCTGTTTTCTTTTACATTTCTTTTGGTTGGACTCATCTTGAGCCCTCCATGTTTCTAGTGGTTTTTTTTAAATTTCAGACCACACATGTTTCATTTCACAACGCGTATTAAACACACGGCCCTCTACAGATTGATTAAGCTCCTTGCGAGTTCCCCCTATTGCCTGGTTAAATATTCGAGTTTAACAACTTTTAGCAAAATAGCAATCATAAATATGAATGCAGGCCATTATTTAAAGAAGGGGGTACAAATGAAAAGATTCAAAACCAAGTTTTTCCATTTCACTGAAGCAGACGGTAAACAATTGAGAGTATCATCGCCTCCTCTATCTTCCTGTTTCTTTCTTTCTTCTTATTGTTATGACAATTTACTAATCTCAGCCTTGATGTGGCCCAATGTCGAAAGTATGGAGCACCCAGTGGGGATCGAACTTACTACTCAGCCATAACTGATCTAACGAGACTAGGTTGCTAACCATTGCGCTACGTCAAAGTGAAACGTTCTTATTGTTATGCTTATATTCTAAACGTATTTTAGATGTGGCTCAAAATCGAAAGTATGGAGCAATCAGTGGGGATCGAACTCACTAATCAGTCGTATTTGATCTAGGGAAACAATCTTGTTAACCATTACACCACGTCGAATAACCCCTTCTTATTGTTATGTATGCTTCCTTTTTTCCCTAAAACCAGTGTCGCTGATATACAGGTCGTCAGTTTACCCGATGGCAAGTTGGTCCTGTTAGAGTGGGACCCCTATGTCGAATAAAAATTCAATAAAGGAACAAACACAGACAATTGTTTTAATAATAAAAAGGAATACAAACTTTATAAAGTCAGATGCTTTCTATCAGTTACTCAAGTTCAGTGTATGTGGTCCTGGGTATGACGATAAACTACATCCAGCAGCAATGCTTCTGATTGGGAGATTGTAGATTTTGAGGAGCGTGAAAGCACCTCTTAATTGGTATTGTTCCCATGTCCACTCTGACCCGGAGTGGTAACATCTGTTAGGGCCCCATCTAAGGGAAAATAGTGAACTCCAGATAAGAATAAACATTATGAAAGTATAAAAATATTTTTTTATATTAAAAAATACCAACAATATAAATTTATAGTAAAATTACCAACAATACATATTTAGAGTATATATTTATTTGAAGTCGTAACATTGTGTTCAAAATGTTTAGATTTCGGCATTAAATAACCCATAGAGGTGTTGATATGCCGCTCAACAAAATCAACCAACCAAAATCCAAATATTTAGATTTCGACATTAAATAACCCATAGAGATTGATATGACGCTAAACATTCTCAACCAACCAAAGACCAATGTGAGCAGACATTTTCAAAGCTGAAGATCATAAAGACAAGGTTAAGAAATTCGCTGAGAATTTGGAATTATACATTTTGCTATTCAGTGAAAAAGAATTGCTAGAAGAAATTGGATGCACAAGCAATTATTGACAGATTCGAACAATCATTTATTATGTATTATGGGAAACTTCAATGCTAACTATTTCTTTCCGTGAAATCGATGGTCGTCTGATTTCACCAGAGATACTAACCTTATATGTTTTAAATCTGATATATTTATAGCGGAAAGGCATTGTAGATATAATGTGGACACTGAAATCAATACATGGCCTGACGATCGCTTAACATCACGTAATTACGTGAAACAGCCAATCACCATGCAGTGTCGATTTCTATGTACACACACACACACTATATATATATATATATATATATATATATATATATATATATATATATATATATATATAAGATAAAATATAACTTTAAGGTATACTATATTTATGGATTAATTAAATTGCTCAATATCAGGGATAGAGCGTAAGTAAATGTAAAAGTGGACATTGAAGTCAACACCTACCGGTGACAGTCTGTTTCATGCTTAAACGCAATCGTCATGTAATGCGGGTTGTGTTTTGGCTCGATAATTTATATATGCTGGTCAGTGAGGCATTATGGCTAGGCCTATTATTCTTATGGTTATTAGTGTAGACAGTGACGGTGATGTTTAAAATTATTCCAGGGACTATTGAGTGGAAATAATTGTGAATCCGAATGCCCTTTTTTGTCTATTTTATAGTATTGTTAGTTAACTTTTTTTACTCATTATTTATTACTCATTATTTTATCATCTGTTGTTTGTTATTATTACGTTGTGTTTTATCTGTGTGTTCGTATTTGGTTAATTTGTTTGTTATTTACTTAAATTATTTACTGATTTGGGTCAATTTACTGGTTTGGGTCAATTTATTTTATTTATTTTTGTTTATTTATTTTATTATTTATTTTTGTTTGTTTTTAGCTTTGAAGTCTTCTTTGAACAGTCAGATGTTAATTTTCCTGGAAAGAAACAATGCAGTTATTAATAAGAGTTGAAATTAATATGTATGGTTTTATTTCCCATTCCTCTCCAGTTAAAGTGGATGCCGCTTAAAAGACTGGACTTCAAAATGATCCATCTGCTTATCTATCAAACAGAAACACTTAAGAATAACGACATCTTCCCATAGCCCATAGCATCACAATAGCTCTAACAAATTAAACATCCAGCAGGTTTTTAATTGTAGCTTTATATGAGAATATATTGAATGTTTGAGCCGTGGCTTGTGTTTTTAACCTTAAGAAAACGTACAGAGAAGCAGTCGAGTTAAAAATGAATATATCTCAGTTAAAATTCAAGAAATAAAAGAATTCTTGCGGAAACAATGATTTTAAAAAAAAAAGAAAAAAAAAGTTAAATTGTAAATTTTAATCGATTTCTTTTCAAATATTTTATTTAAAAAAAAAAAAACTTGAGAAAAAATCTCTACGTTTCAATCTTTAAATATTTTTTAAATCATTTCATCCGAAGCAAGGCGATAAAGCCACTAAGACGCAAAGGGATTACTGAGAGTGAAAGAAAATGAGAAAAAGATTAAGGAAAGAGTGGTCATTAAAAGACCAGGTTTCAAAGAGACGGAAGATGAAATTGATGTTGCATTTAAAATTTTAAAGATCGTAGTTGACAGGAGAGTAACAACGAGAAGGAAAGTTCAACAAGTGAGAAGTGTGCGTGAAGAAACTATTAGAAGAGAACTTACGGTTACATCTAGGTATTTCAGCAGTTAAATGTTGAGACCTAATTGCTAATCTAGTACTGCGATTAAATTCATGAAGTCGAGGTACCAAAGACGAAAGCTCATCAGAACAATTGCCATGATAATATTTATAGGTTTTAAGTCAAGTGACTGAAGTCAAGATGCCAGGTCGGGGCCATTATCATTGCAGATTCTTCTTTTTTTCAATGATCTCTAAATATATAGCAGGAACACCAGATCATCCATGGCAACAATATTCAACCGACAAATAGTAAACTTATATGTTAAAAGCTTACAGCCACAACAGTTTGAAAAACCGGTTCCCGTATGATCACCGAAGTTAAGCAACCTCGAGTCTGGTCAGTACGTAGATAGGTGACCGCTTGGAAATACCTGGTACTTTAAGTTTGGATGTGCGATAGTTTAATGGACAATGGTTCGGAATTCTTAATCGGAGATCCAAGTTTCAATTCAAATCGGGTTCATTATATTCATATATGCGCAAATATCTTTGGGAAATGTATGCACCCACCTCTTCTCCCACCAGCTATGGGTTAATTAGTAAGACTTGTATCACTCTAAAATCATTATCGTCAAAACAATAAATAAAATTTCGTACAAAATATTTAGATTTGGCATTAAATAACCCATAAAGGTTGATATGACGCTAAACAAAATCAACCAACCAAAATTCAAATATTTATATTTCGGCATTAAATAACCCATAGAGGTGTTGATATGCCGCTAAACAAAATCAACCAACCAAATGTTTAGATTTCGGCATTAAATAACCCATAGAGGTGTTGATTTGCCGCTAAACAAAATCAACGAACCAAAATCCAAATATTTATATTTCGGCATTAAATAACCCACAGAGGTGTTGATATGCCGCTAAACAAAATCAACCAACCAAATGTTTAGATTTCGGCATTAAATAACCCATATGCCATTAAACAAAAATAACCAACCAATATTATACATTTCCGACAACCTTTGTTCCTATCACGTGATGGTTGATTCTCAGTTTATGTTAGTTGTTCAGGAGATTCGTCGCCGATAATTTGTAGTAGGCAGGCGAAAATTAATTGGTGACTAGGGGTCCATCCCCGCGTCAGAACCACCCCATTGCACAAATAATGCTAGGTCAAGATAAAACGGCAATGTTTACGGCAATACATCCTGTGTTATGTTTCGATAAAATTTGACCTTGAATTGCGTGCCGTATAAGGTGAGGGCACGGATTAAGTCAAACTAAGAAAACGCTTGTCACATTTTGCTTTTGTGTCGTGTCAAATAAATATCGCTTTATTCAGTTCGAACGCCACTAACAGGATTAAATGCTTTTAAAAATCGGATTAGCTTTTGTATTTCAAAACTTATGAGAAGCGTCTTTTTAACGCAGAAAATTTGCTTAATTCTTGATATTTACAAAACTTGCCTGCTTTTGAGACAAAAGCAAATGGCGTTAAGAAGATTGTATATCGCTGCATGAAGGACCACCTGCCTATCTGCTTTTGAAAACATCTGGTGCTAAACATTTAGTATGTCTCAGAACGGAACAGGGCCAAGGAGGATTGTGTTGCGCCAAACTTTAAAGTGTCTTTTACGTGTCTTGAAAAGGAAAAACTTGTCAAATTGTGTGTATGTGCGCATGCGTGAGCTTGTGTACACATTGAATGACGCAGCCACGTGAATGTAACATACACAGACCACAGGTGCACATATATACATTACGTACGTGCACACAAAGGCCCAAGCAGACAGTACATGGCAGACAAAGAATCGGCTTTTCTTCTATAATAAACTAGCTTCTGCCTAGGGTCAATTGGGCCTCCAGCCTAAAACTAAAGGGACCTCTGGTCCAGCTTTAAAAAAATTAATGATAATAAGTTTGAATTCCTCCATGAAACTTTAAACCTTCACTTTAACCCTGATTCGAGTTATAAGTCCAGTTCTGACCGATTTGGGACGAAATTCCAATTCAGGCCGAAAATAGAGAAAATTGACCAACATATAAATTTTAATTTTTTTTTTTCGTTTATTACAAGAAGCTGAGTCTAGTATGAAAATATCAAAATTATCAAAATTGATAAAATACAATGGTGGTTTAAAGTTTGGATTTCATCTGCCATGTTGGAAATTTTTAATTTTCTATAGTTTATTGTAAGTTTTACATGTTTAATCGATTTGATGGGTGAAATGTGTTGTTTTATGTATCGCATGGCGAATTTGTCTTTTTTATAATTTGGGGTGGGGGGCATTTGATTGCAGTAAAGCACATTGATATTTTGTTGTATTTTTTGTTTTTGTTGTTTACAGTAAGGTTCACCTTTTACAAGGCCCGGGGGCCATTCGAGGTAGAGGGTGTATGTTATTGGTAATCTTTGAATTTCGCAGTTTTTAATTTTCTATAGTATATTGTAAGTTTTATATGTCTGTTCGGATCGACGAATGAAATGTATTATGTTGCCTCGCTTGGCGAATTTAGAAGCAACTCTCCCACCCGTTTACAAGTGGGTCACATGAGTCTGGATTGGTCCCTTCAGGCGGTGCCCGCTAACATTTTAAAATAAACACAATGATCTAACAGGTCAAAATCTAGGACAACAAAAACGAAGAATTGAAATAAATATCTCAAAATTTATTCCTGGCAAATACAAATCCAAGAAAGAAAATGCGAAAGGTAGATGTTGAAAAGAGTTCAAGAGAAAACAGATGAAAATCTGTGGTTGGGAATTTGAAATCTATTAAGGAGAAATATTCATTTGTCATGTGCAAAGATTTGGGATGTTACACAAAATCAGTATTGTATACAGTACTAGACCACATGTGACCCATTGGGTCAAACTTGTGTTTACTGTTTACATTTAGTTTCATGAAAGTTTGTGAAAGCAGAGATATTTTAAAAATACATTTATTTGCAGTTATTGAAGTTGCTTTCAACATTAAAAAAAATTGTCTGTTTAAAAAAAGTTGAACAATAAAAGCTTGGAATGTCAAAATTTGTAATGTCGGGATTCGACACAATAGCATAAAATATGGTTTCGGGACAGCTCGTAATTCGGCCGTTTAGAATAATCCCACGATTTTCATTGAAAGAATAAAATCCAGTAGAAAAGATAACCTAATTTTAACGAATGGACATTAATTTAATATAATGACAAGAATATAAGCAATTGGTCTTAGATTGGAAAGTAATGTCTTTTTGTTTGGGTTAATAAAATTCTGAAAAAAAAATATAAATTCTCTTTGTATACGTATGTGGGAAACAATGAAATGTTGTTATATGTGTGTTTGTGTGAAAAAGTCAACCCGTGTGTGCGTGGTTCATAGTAAAGAGGATACACGAGATAGAATTTGTATAAAACATACGAAACAGGATACGCACAGCTGTCATCAAGGTCCACGCCACTCTCGCTTGTGAACTTCATGACCACATGCTAAAAGTTTGAAGCTTGTCAGCGCTGTCGCTTTTAGCATGTGGTCATGAGGTTCACAAGCGAGAGTGGCGTGGACCTTGATGACAACTGTGCGTATCCTATTTTGTGTTTTATACACTTTTCAGTAAGGAAATCGGCTCCATCTCCCACTTCTTACACGATAATAAATTTACGTTTTTCTTTTCCCAACTCTCTATATATGACTTGATTATATCTTTCTTTTCCCCACTCTATATATGACTTCTGGCAAATACACTAGATATAGAGTTCACAGAGTGTTATATAATAATAAGAAATATATATATATATATATATATATATATATATATATATATATATATATATATATATATATATGGGGGGTCATCACAAAGCTGATATAATCAAAAATGTGAATATCTGATTAACTACATGTTCCATGAAAACGAAATTAAATAGGCTTTATGTTGAACAATAAACAATTTATTTATCAAAATTCGATCAAGATATTGAAAGGGATGTAGATATTATAATCGATTTCACAAAGTTTCCCAAATGTTCAATATGCGCACCACCTGTGACACGAAACACGTCAAGTCGGTAGTCCAGCTCCTGTCAAACACGCTGTAGCATGTCTTGCGGACATTCTCCAGCGCCTCAGTGATTCTCTGTTTAAGTTCCTCTAGGCTTGTAGGAAGAGGTGGTGGCGGGGTCGATATCCCCATAGAGAAAAATCACAAGGTGTCATGTCAGTGACCGTGGTGACTATTTCAACAGCACATTGTCATTATCACTGGCATGCCCGATGCATCTTCCTGGTAGATTCTCAATGAGATAAGTGCGCACAATCAAATTTTTACGCATTTTGTTAAAACTTGAGATCATTTCAGCGAGAATTAGCTGTTATTAGACGACAAAATTGTCAATTTGGAGTTGTGGGGAGGCACACTTGATAGATAGCGTAATATATAATGTACGACATGGTCCAAACGGCACCCACTTTGAAAGATCAAAAGTGTAAATGATTAATAGAACTCTGGAGAAAATTCCTGTCTGTCGATTTATTTTATCTCTACCCTTTCCCCAATTTCCTCTCGTCCGCTTTTCTTTTCATTTTTCACTATCTTTCTTACTTACCCTGTACATTTCTCTCCACAGCTTCTGTCCTCGTTACTTCTTTCCGTTGTTTTTCACAATTCTTTTGTCGTGTGGAAACGAACACATAAAGAGTTGGTGGCTATAGTGCGTGCGCGTGTGAGTCTGTGTGTGTACAAGCGTGTGGGAGTGTGTGGGTTCGAGTCTGTGTGCGTGCGTTTGCGAATGTGTGTGCGTGCGTGTGCGAGTGCGAGTGTGTGTGTGAGTGAGTGAGAGAGATACATTCTCAGAGTATGAACAACTATTATACTGATCCTACGCAATGCTCACAGATACTACATTTTAATCCGAGAGGGCCGGAGAGATACTTTGATCATGGGCGGAGTGTATAAACACTCTGATCTGCGGCAGAAATGCCGGGCCATACTTAAATATCCTTGTCATTTTTGACGGGTACTATGCTGCTGTTCTTTAATTTTATATATAATGTTATGTTAAAAATGGCAGAAAAGAAATTGCTTTTAAAGTTAGTGTACTCATGTCTCTTAATTAAATGACGCCATTGTACGCATTGGCATTTAGTACCTGTGGACATCACCAGGGGCCCTGACACGCTTTAACTAGTCTGAGAAAAGAACTGGTTGAACGCAAGACATTTACTGAATGTCAATGTAAATTACCGGCTGTTACTCTCGACATATTCTTGGAGGCTTGATCAACACCTCAGTCCCCAGATAACGACAGGATACAATGGTCTGAAAGTGGAACGCACACAAAAGGATATGTCGGTGAAAATAGGTTTTTACGCCGATCTTATCGACCCGATTATTAGTAACTAATGTACCTGATAGTGCATTTCATAGACTTTTTCTCCCGCCCAAATCGGAAAAAATGTCCTTAACACGTTGGTTCCGACACGACATACCGGAGCGTGGTGGTGGTATGTCTACAAGGACATACGACCCTCCAATTTCTTTTCTATGGGGATTATTGAGGGTGGGATGCTATGAGTGATTGCTTATGAGATCATGCTACACTAGAATCACCTTTTTTCAAATTAAATATCTTTGAATATAGAAAATGACAATTAATGTCAATGTAATATTTGTATATTGGGAATTTTCCAACAACGTACGGGTTGGTCGTATGGGACTCTAGGTTGTGAAATGGACTCAGGTACGGAAGGACACACCCTTGAGTCGTGGATAATAAATACTACCCATGATTTCCTAGCCCCATATATGAAACAATGTTAAAACAAAGTTGCTTGTACCAAAATTAGTCAAGATATAGTGTTGATACCCTGAGACAAGGGAAATTGGTGCCAACGTGTTAAAAATATATCCCGGATCATTTACAAAGTTGAAGTATTTCATTTTAACTCAGAGACCATATATTAACAGTGTCGATAATAATAATAATAATAATAATAATAATAATAATAATTACAATGATGTTCACCGAGTACAAGGATCAAAAGCCACTCGAGGTAGAGGCTACAGAGTAAGAGGCTCAGTTTATGGGGATTTGAGAGGATGATAACAGTTAACCCTAGACTGGAACAGGTTAAGCATCTTCTTGGGAGTCGGTTCCACAAGGCAACGGTTCGTGGGAGGAAGCTGTTCGTGGAACGTACATCTCACCAATGAAGTACGAAGGGAATGAGGGTGGTTCGCTACAATGGGTGTGGCATTGTGGGTCTTAGCCGTGAAGGTGGAACTAAAGAATGTAGTTTGTCTGAAAACTTTCCATAGAAATAGCGATAGAGCAGTGAGAGGCTTGCCACGTTTCGTCTATAGGAAAGGGGTTGTCAGGTGAAATAATTCATCACCAACAGGGATGCGGAGATGATTTTGGTTGCTGTCGAGACTAGAAAGTGAAAACTGGGAAGCCCCTGCCCATATATGGAATCTGTACTCCATTTTGGCCCTGATCTGGCACTTGTAAAGGTAGAGGATAACAGGAGAAGTCAGGTACTTACTGGAGAGGAAAAAGGAACCGACCATTTTTCAGTATCTTTAACGATGGATTGTTATCAAAATTGCATCACCACAAAAATGGAACATCATAGCGTGATTTTTGATAGCGCAAAGTCGTTAAAATCATCTAACTTGGAGAGTAAAGGTATTTCAAGTTGAATTTGTTGTTTAATAATAATAGCGGGGTGCTAGTATTTGCACTCACTTCGACAGTAATGTTCTATTTGTGTTTTTGTTACTAACATTGGAAAGAAAATCAATAAAGTAATTCCCAGTCCAATTTAAAAATTAATGATAGCAGTTTGGCGTCTAGGTTCGCACTCACCCCGATAATAATGACCCAATTTTTGTGTATTTGTGACAAAAATTGAAAAGAAAATAATACCAATATATTAAAGTAATTCAAAGTCCAATCTAAAAATTAATGAATCTAGTTTAGAGTCTAGGATAGTACTCGCCCCGATAATAATGATCTATTTTTGCGTGTTTGTTACAAAGACTGAAATCATATCAACATAATAAAGTAATTTTAAGTTCAATTTTAAAATTACTGATAGCATTTTGGGGGTCTAGGATCGCACTCGCCCCGATAATGATGATCCATTTTTACCTATTTGTTAAAAAACTGAAATCATATCAACATAATAAAGTAATTCCAAGTTCAATTTTAAAATTACTGATAGCATTTTAGGGGGTCTAGGATCGCTCTCGTCCCGATAATAATGATCCAATTTTTGTACTCTTATGTATATTACAAAAAGAAAACCATATCATTATTGAAATAAATTGAATGTGATATACAAGAAAAAATTATAAGTTTTTTTATTCGGTGTTCTTACAGTTTTTTTCTTTTATGAGGGCACAGAGTGTGTAAAAACTGTGCGTACTGACTATTGACAGGAGCGTTTTTGGCTAAATTCATTAGCCATTTGGGAAGAAAGTTCATTGTTACTACTATTTTTCTGTGTTTATGTTCTAAGTTATGGAAAAGTAGTAGAAATTCGTTTTGCATAGAAATAGTGGTAATTCCATGTTAAGACGCCTTCAGAACACATTCCGACTTGTTTAAAAGCACGTGCTATTTAGGACTGACTTAAACTGCTTTATAAAAGTGCTACCGTTATCTTTAAACGTCATTTAAAATTAGATATTTTTAAAAAGACAATGTTATCTGCAAAGATCTTTCGTGTGGAAGCAGTGATTTGTGTATGAGAGTTAAAGTACTTCCTTATTGCACTAAGATCACCTGAGTGTGTTGTCATCTTTCTACTTGACATGGTTGTCGTTTTAACATGTGCCTTTTAATTTTTTTCGTTTATTACAAGAATCTGAGTCTAGTATGGGTAATCGTAATTGATAAATTACATTGGTGGTCTGAAGCTTGGATTTTATCGGCATGTTGGAAGTTTTAAATTTTCTGTAGTTTATTGTAAATTTTACATGTTTAATCGATTTGACGGGTGAAATTTGTTGTTTTATTGCATGGCGAATTTGTCTTTTTTATAATTTGGGGGGCATTTGATTGCAGTAAAGCATATTAATGATTTGTTGTATTTTTTTGTTTTTGTTGTTTACAGTAAGGTTCACCTTTTACAAAGCCCGGGGTCACTCGAGGTAGAGGGTTACGTTAGGAGGCAATTTGTGCAGATAGGAGTGGAAGATAATGGTTAAGCCTAGCTTTGAACAGGTTAAGATTGTAGTGATCGTAGAAACATCCTGTTTAGAGTCGTTTCCACAGAGCAGTAGTTCGTGGGAAGTAGCTGTTAGAGTTGAACTTCTCGACGATGGAATACGTGGGGAATGTGTGCGATTTGATACTATGTAAGTGGCATAGTGTGTTCTTATTGTGATGGTTTGAATTCTCGGGACCATGGAAGGTCGTTCGTTCAAGCATTTTCCGTGGAAGTAGCGATAGAGTTCGTACTGCTTTTTTCGTATTAGTGTTCTGTCATTTCTGTAGAAATAATTTTATTTGGTTATCAGTAATAAAACTGAGAAAATTATTGTCAATCAATGTTTGTGTTTCATGTTTCAATTTACTAAAAATATTTTTAGAGAAAAAGGAGCTTAGTTGTGCTCTATTTAGGAAGTTCTTTTTTATCACCGCTATTATATATCCTGGTCGGCATTCATGGTTATAATTGAAAATGCAGGAGTTCTTGTCGGTGGGGATTTTTTTTTTTTTATATATATATAAACAGGTGTCAAGTACATTAATATTGAAATTGTGTAAACATCGAGGGATGGGATTTTATTAAAACTAATAACGTATGAAAATTTTAGGACAGTTTTTTAAGGTGAATTTTAGGTTTTGAATTTCTTTACTATTTTTTTGTTTTTTTTGCTAATATAAAAATGTCGTCGTCGTCGTCATCGATTGTAGAAATTTGTGTTTCTTTTTTTTTCTATTCTCTTCTTCTTTTTTTCTTTTTTTTGAACACGTTGTTTTCGGTGTGTAGCAAGTAAAAGTTGAAGAAAACAGGTCTTTAAAAAGTTGCCAATACTAACGTCGTTAGTTTGGATGTGAAAATCTCCTTTATGGTCGTAGAATAGGGATTTTTCTTGTCTTATGCATACATTGAGTAATCTTTGGAGAAGTTCTGGTCTAACTTTCGGAGTAGGTATTGATGCATGTTTTTAATTTCTAAGTCTACCATTCGTCCATGCTTAGAATATTACTACCACATCTGTTCTGGTGCTCCTGCTATATATTTAGAGATCCTTGATAAAATCCAAAGAAGAATCTGCAATGTCATTGGTCCTGACTTGGTATCTTGGTTTCAGTCACTTTCTCGCCGTCATAATGTGGCTTCCCTCTGCCTTTTTCTATAAATACTTCCATAGTAATTGTTCTAATGAACTTTCTTCTGTATATATAAATTTTATCCATTCTAAATATATCTGGGGTTTCATTTTTAAATGTTGTTATTTTTATTTCCCCTCCCCCAGAGACAAATTGTACATATGGGAACTAGTTAGGACTACATAGAGACTCTGAGGTATTATGGTGGCTGTAGTAAGAATAGTAAGTAAGAATGTGTAGTTTTGGTGTAAGGAATACTTTGGTATGTTTGGTCAGTAATCGTGGCTAGCTAAGTTTAAGATACGGCAGATTGAAGACCATCCTTCTCCTACCCACCCTTTTGGCTTTGTGCCACATTTTTGTTTTATTCAAAATAAATATTACTTTCTTCTGTGATGCATAGAGTCTATGAATTTAAGCGCAGTATTAGATCGGCGGCAAGATCTCATCTTTTTAACGTCGAAATGGCTAAATGTAACGGTAACTTCTATGCTAACAGTTTCTTCTCTCGCACTTCTCGGTTGTGGAACTCTCTCCCGACTTCTTGCTTTCCAGTCAAGTTTGATCTTCAAATATGTAAATGCAATGTCAATCGTTATTTTCTGTCTTCTTAATTCTTATTCTTTTATTGTCCTCGCTACTTAATACTGTTTTGTTATATTCTTTCGTACTCAATAACTCCATCCGTCTTAGTGGCTTTGTTAACTTTCTTGGGATGAAATGATAAAAAAATATGTATGTAATTGTAATAAATTTTCAAAGAGTCGTGTTTTCATCAAGATAAAATTATGACTCCCCCACCCCTTAAAAAAAGTTATGCCCATGGCATACCATCGGTGATAAACATGGTTTATGGGAGCGCTAACAAAAACTAGATGACCATAACCTGGAGACTGATCTGCCCTCTGACCTTGCCCATATAGCTTCTTTTTTTAAATCATTTTACCCCAAGTAAGGTGGTAATGCAGCTAGACCGCAGAGGGGGGAACAAGGAGTGACAGTGAAAGAAAATGAGAAGACTTAGAATGGGGAGGATTGAAAATAGGAACAGGATTCAAGAAAACGGAAGATGGCGATTGACGTTGCACTTAAATTTTTGAAGATTGTATTTATCAGGGTAGAATGAAATTGAAAGAGATTTCCATAGGTAGAAAGTGCGAGAAAATAAAGTTAGAGCAGAAGTGGCAGTTGCATCTAACTATTTCAACATTAAAACGATGGGGCCTATTTGCCAATCTAGTAGCACGCTTACATTCATGAAGTCGGGGGGAAAAGCTCATCAGAGCAGATGCCATGAAAATATTTGTAGAAAAGACAGATGGAAACGAAGTCACATCGGTGAGAATGTGACTGAAGTCGATATGCCAGGCCAGGACCGATAACATTGCAAACTCTTCTTTTGGTTTTGTTAAGAATCTCGAGATGTATAGCAGGGGCACCTGACCAGATATGGCCACAGTATTCAATGAATCGACTGAAATAGTGTTTTTTGTGTACCCACCGTAAAGAGTCGGCTCAGTGAAGGAGGAAATAGCTTTCAAAATTCAGCACCTTCAAAACCAAGCTAGTAACGTTTCATTATCACAGAGCAGACCCTGAGTTTTCTCCCCACATGTTCTCTCAAGGAGGCCCCATTGCCTTGAACGTTTAGTCTGAACTCGTGTATATGAGCCATCGCTAAAGAAGTTAAAACAACGGCTGGTTCTCTGTATCATTATAGAAAATACTTGACTACTCCTGATCAAATGATAAAATGGAGTATTGCTGCCACATCTTGGCCGGAGCTGCCAATTCCTCACTTTGAGTTCAAAAGCATTTTCTTGGACTTGTGGGTGATGAATTGTTTCCCATCCCACAACCTCTTTTTGCACAGACGAAACGTTGCTAGCTTCTCGTTACCCCATTACTATTTTCATGTCAGCTATTCGGACAAACCACAATACTTGGTTTCACCAGTTCAACCTTCATAGCCCGAGCCCGCCATGCCACATGCACTCAATCGACTCATCCTCTTTTCCTTTATATTCCATTGGTGATGAGGAAGATCCATTCAGATTCTTTCGCAAAGACTATTGCACTGTGAAACGAACCCCCTAGAGGACGCTTTCCTGGTCACAACGATCTTGGAGTCTTCAAGTCATGGGCCAACCCTTATCTATTGTCACAACAGTCACACCGGGTTGCTCTCTTCATGTGTACCCCTTACAACATCTTTAATTTGTATACCTCTACCTTAAGTGATTCTTGCGATTTCATTAGGTGTCCTCAAGGACACACGGCACAGTGGATAAAAGCATTGGTTAGATCCAGTGACAGGACCCAAAAAGTGTGAGTTCAATACCCGGTTAAGGCAGTGGAGAACTTTCAGAGGGAAATTAGCAGGAGATAACTGATAACTGACATCCATCAAACATGGCACGTGGAACTAGAACAGTCTACCTCAGTGAGCGAAATAAAGGGTTCAGTTCGAAATTCCAACCACCTGAAGAAGACCAGAGCGTACAACGGCCGAAACGTTGTGACAAATATGGCGACAAAGATCAGTCCGAATAATGTAAATAATGTAGGTGAACAGTAGTAAAAAAAAAATGTACAAAGTATAAGCATGGCTGATGCTAACCTCCAGTAGAGCGACTCGTTGCTCCTTCTAGGACTAACGTTTTCCGTTGACATGAAGTTGAAAGATAATATTGAATCCATTGCTAGGCCTGCTGATAAGAAGGTTGGTTCACTGTGTAGTGCAAGATAATTTTTCTCCCCAGAATCTATCTAACATATCTATAGCTACTATTCGTCCATGCTTAGAATATTGCTGCCACATATTGCCCGGTGCTCCTACTATATATCTAGTGATCTTTGATGAAATCCAAAGATGAATCAGCAATATTATTAGTCCTCATCTGGCGTCTAGACTTCAGTCACTTTCCCACCGCCGTAAAGTTGCCTCGCTTTTTTTTTTCTATAAATACTTTCAGGGTAATTGTTCCGATGAGCTCTTCGATATGGTTCCTAGACTTTATGAATTTAAACGCAGTACGAGACTGGTGAAGAGGTCCCAGCAATTTACAGTTGAGTTGGCTCGATGTAAACTAAGTTTCTTTTCTCACGCTTCTCACTTTTGGAACTATCTTCCAACTCCATGCTTTCCATCCAACTTTGATCTTCACAAATTTAAATGTAATGTCAATCGCTATCTACTGTCCTCCTGATTACTTTTCTATTGTTCTTGCACCATGGTAATGTTTCTGTTTTCTAATTTAAATTCTCGCTCACTAGTATTATTTTTTTTTTTTTGTTCGGAATCTGTCTTACATATAAGTCTACCATTCGCCTATGCTTAGAATATTGCTGTCACATTTGGTCCAGTGCTCCTATTATTTATTTAAAGATTCTTGATAAAATCCGAAGGATAATCAGCAATATTATTGGTCCTGACCTGGCGTCTCGGCTTCATTCACATTGCCGTAAAGTTGCTTCCCTGAGCCTTTTCTATAAATATTTTCATGATAATTATTTGGATGAGCCCTTCAGAATGGTACCTAAACGTTCTGAATTTAAGCACAGCACTAAATTGGCAACAAGGCCTTGTCAAGCTACAGTTGAATTGGCTAGATAGAAACCCTAAGTTCTATGGTAACAGTTTCTTTTCTCACACATCTCACTTATGGAACTCTCTTCTGGCGCCATGCTTTCCAGCCAACGTTAGTCATCAAAAGTTTAAATTCAATGTCAATAATTATATAATGTCTTCCTGATTATTCTTCTGTTGTTCCTGCACTAATGCTTTCTGTTTTTCTAATTCTTTCACACCCAGTATCCCCTTGAGTCTTAGAGGCTTTACTGTCTTGCTAGAGGTGATCTCGATTTAAATAATGAATATATAAGGCAGTCCAATGAAGATTTTGAATATAGTAACCTGATGCGCACGTAGTCAGTATGAGGCGTCATTGTGCCGACTGGCATCAATACCATGGTATAATGGTATCAAATTATCGTAGTTCAATGAATATTGCTGACACACAATGGAGAAGCTTTACCAAATATACTGCGTCATTTTTGTTGGGTAGCAAATCGTGTCATCAAGGGCAACAGTTCCAAAACCAATGGTTGTGATCAAAATGTAGGTCACAAGAATGTTTCTCTGGTTCACAATCAAAGTTATTTTTTTATATATTTTAATATGAAAGAATAAGAAATGTTAAAATTAAAAATTAAAACAAAAATAATAATAGCGCAAATATATTTTAAATCATACTTTTGGAATATAAAACATTATACAAACTCAAGAACAGTCAGTAATCTTTCGTTTAAAAATATTTCATTGCAAAGAATAGACAAAAATGTCTATTAAGTTTTGTCTGGGTTAAGGCGTTTAATTCGACACCAGGAAAATCTTACTTCTTGTATATACCAGCTACTTTCAGGAAGTTGGCGATCTTGACACTCTGCAATATCCGAGATTTACTTGACACCCCGCCACCTGCTGAGCCAGGTTGTGACACAAGGTTCGTTTTTAACGTGGGGACCCGATTGTTTCCACTCATGCCGCTGGTCTAAGCTGGTATCAGCTTGTCTAAACTGGTCTTAGCTGGTCAGAGCTTGTCAAAGCTGGTCAGAGCTTGTTTAAGCTGGTCATACCACCGCTACGTAACAGATGCCACGCAACGGGGTGGGGTGCAGAAGGACTCCAGCACGGAACAGATACTACATCTGCAGCATCCATCCCGACGGAGAAAATCCTCTTCTCCTCCCCAGGCCAATCTGTTGTGGCCTTGTTAGGGCCAGAAATAAAGACACAAAGAGAGGAATTGAGTTAAACAAATATATTAACAGAAACAGTAATACAAACATATACAAACGAGAGTGTTACAGCAAGAATGTTTGAGATGACTGCTGGAAACTTCCTTCTCCAAAAGGCAGTACCTGCTCCTATTTATATCTGGGAGAGTCCATGCGTGCGTGGGTAAATTACCATAACACAATCCGTCCGAAAGAATCCAGAAGAAAAGCCCCAACACTCTACAACGTCCCACCCTTTTTAGCTCTCAATAAATTTTTTTCTTTTTATTATCTCCCTTAAACCCTGTTCTGCCAACCATTTACACAAACTTCTTAGATAGGTAATGCACTGCTATCCTCTTTCCCTCTTGCCTCCAATATGTCTTGTGCATGTCAAATTTGCTAAGCCCGCTTTCCTCATTATGTACCCTAGAAATATCAACTGTATCTTTCTGATGTTAAGTATAAGTGTTTTTTGTTTCCATCTTCGAAGTTGCTCACATGTTCAATCCATGGTATTCTCAGCATCTTTCTGTAGAGTCACATTTCTGCTGTTTCAAGTCTCTTCTTCATCTGTGAGGAGATTGTCCAGCATTCACTCCCATAGAGAAGGACTTGTATTACATAACAGTTCAGGACTCTTTTTTTTGTTTCTAGGTAAATTTTCTTGTTTCTTAATACTTTGCTTAACTTTTGGAAGGCATTTTTGCTATTACAATGCACCTTTGGATTTCAATGTCACATTTTCTGTCCTCTGTTAAGACGTTTCCCATATATTTCAATTTTTTTTAATTGTTTAATTTTGGTATATCCAATTTACATGTTGGTCTCTTCCATTTGCTGAATACCATATATTAGGTTGGTGCAAAAATAATGAAGTAATAATGTCGTTTTTGACGTATTTTTAACGTCAAAAAACGACATTATTACGTCATTATTTTTGCACTAACCTAATATTTTGTCGTCTTGCAATTGATGTTTGGTCTTTTCTTTTTGTTTTCCTTCACGACATTCTGTAGACGTTTCTATAGTTTTCTTTATGTGTCTGCTATCAACACTGTGTCATCTGCATCTTATGTTGTTAAGATTCTCGGCGGCTAATGCTGAATCCGATGAGAAAACACACCTTTTTCTATTTTTGTATATTGACTGAATTCCTTTTCTATCCATTTGCAGGTGGTTTGATCTGAGTATAAGTTCTCAATTATTCTAATATGTCAAGTGTACCTAGCAGTTCTAACCGTTTTTATGTCATACTTTATCAAACCCTTTTGTATTGTTCTATTTAAGAAAATATCTTCAGTTCTTGAAGATGTCGGAAATATGACGCGAAAGGCTGAAGCTCTCCATTCCATATTTTATTATTCTGTTCAATGCTGTGTTGGGAAGATTTAAATCAAATCTGAAATAACCAATAATGTTTTATTATAATATTTTAACCCATGTCCGCCTGACGTAAATTTAAAATGGCGCCTTTCCCCCCGCCTCAGATATTTAAACTATAATTATAAATTGAAATTTTGAAAAATAAAATTTTCAATGAAATATGTTGAAAAATTCCCAAGAAATCAATAAAAAACAAATTTTAATCAAAATGAACGCAATATATGGAAGAAAAAAAATGTCTGTTTAAACCGACCCAGTGGGCATGCGCTGTTGAAAACAGTCGAGAATAATAAAGCATTGATGAATGTATGACAACTCTTGATTAAGTCTGTTCACGTTTAATACTTTTAGGCCAAGGCGGTTTGAGCCTGACTCAATCGCAGTATTATTTCTTATTCACTCCTGGCGTTGCTGTTCTGGATGACCAACGTGATGTGATTCGCACGCGAGATTTACATAAAGTTGAGCCTATATACTTATATATACAGGGTGACTGAAAAGTAACTCCCTATTTTTTATACGATGGACTTTCCAGTTTAACTATAATTTTTACAAGACGGGAAAGTCCATCATACATAAAATAGAGAGTTGCTTTTCAATCACCCTGTAGTTTACGAAAACAAAAAAGGACAGAGCTCAAGGAAGAAAATTAATTATTCAAGTACAATTTTGATAAAACAGTTTTGAAATAACTTATTTTCGTACATTATCTTAATTACGTGGCTGTAATTATAAAATGAATATAAATCAAATTTATAGCATGTAATAACGCTTTTTATTTCCTGAGTCATCTAATTGTTAGAAAATAGCGTATATATACCCTCGAACCTCTCTCCGATAGGTGGGATGTGGCAAACCTCTCTTTATCACGACTTCCACGGAAAGTCCTGCCAATTCTAACCTTCACAGCAAGGACACTTACATACGATAGTAGCAAACTACCCACATTCCATCCGTATTCAATCGGTGAGAAATAAGTTCCACTCTACAATCTTAACCTTTTCAAGATTAGGGTTAAACGTTATCTTCCACTTATATCCTAATGTAACCCTCTACCTCGAGTGGCCCCCGGGCCTTGGGAAGAATGAAACTCAATATATATATATATATATATATATATATATATATATATATATATATATATATATATATATAGTAAAAAAAGAAAGAACAGTAAGATATATAATCCGGTGTTCTTATTGATATTTTTATTTTTACAAAACAGTGCTCAATGTAAATTTACAGAGCATAAATGAAGATGAAACAGAACTAATGCTTTTAATTTTATTGTATAATTAAATTTGAAGTTTTTAGCTTCGGTTTTTGAAACATGGTAATTCCTGTGTAGCGAAGGGACCATATTTTTAAAACAGTTAATTGATATATATATATATATATATATATATATATATATATATATATATATATAGAGAGAGAGAGAGAGAGAGAGAGATAATATTAGTGGTAAATATACACATACATTTTTTATTTCCGGAGTTGTTTTTTCTGTTTTCTTTTTGAATTTGTAGGAGGTCTGATGAATTGGATCGTATTTACGAATCTAATGGAATAAATTATGACCATGGAATATTAGTGTTTAAGCCTTTTTATTATATATATATATATATATATATATATATATATATATATATATATATATATATATATATATGATTTGTAAAATCAGAAGAAGAGTTGGTGACTTGGTTTCTGAAGTGAAGGGAAAAACATTTGGCCACCATTTTCTAAAAAAATATTGGCACTAAAATCTTTCATTGATGCGTAACATATTCTTTTATAAAATAGTTTTAATTAGAAAAAAAAAGTGGTCCCACATGACTGACTCGATGATTCGGGTTTGGCAGTCAACCTGCTAAATAAAGGTTTTACTTACCTGCTTGTTACCTCGACGGCATAAATTTAAGGGTGTTATTAGGTTGGTGCAAAAATAATGACGTAATAATGTCGTTTTTTAACGTTAAAAAATACGTCAAAAAACGACATTATTACGTCATTATTTTTGCACCAACCTAATACTAGATTCGCAACTAAGTTTCACCGTTTTTCTATTCTAATAGTTTCTTTTCTCGCACTTCTCGCCTGTGGAACTCTTCCGGTTTCTTGCTTCCCTTCCGCCTACAATCTTCAAAAATTTAAATGCAACGCCAATCGCCATCTTCTGTCTTCCTGAAACCTGTGCTTTTATATTCTTTTCACTTCAGGCAAGTCTTCTTGTTCTCTTTCACTATCAGTAATCCCTTGCTCGTTAGTGACATTATAGCCATCTTCTGTCTTCCTGAACACTGTTCCTTCATTGTCTTTTCTCTTCACTAAAGTCTTTCCATTCTCTTTCACTCCCAGTAACTTCATGCGTCCTCGTGGTATTATCACTTTACGAAATGATTGAAAAAAGTAATGAAAAAGAAACATAAAAACTGGGGAGATACATCAAAACGTGAGTTTGCCAACCGATAAAGTCATTGTTTTTCAGTCACTGACCCTCAACGACCATAACATTTATTTTACTTTCACGATCTTATCTATTGTTACGCATTATCATTTCTTAGAGAGTCCATTGCATATCGCATATCGCACATTGGGGCATGACAACACACACACACACATATATTATTTATGGAGATTTTCTAAGCGTAGCTTAGATGTGGCACAAGGCCAAAGTATGAGGCACCTAGTGAGGATCGAACTCACTATTCAGTAGTAATTGATCTAACCATTACACCACGCCCTTATATATATATTAATTATGTATGGATTGGTAATTCTGCCTCGAATTAGGGTATCTTTGCCTCCCCGAATCAAAGTGGAATCCTCTACAGATCTACCCAGGAACAGTATAGTATCTGTGCGTCTTATGAAAGATGTTAAAAATAGGTACACATACACACACACGCACACACACAGACATACATACACACGCTCACACACACACACACACATGCATACACACGCACAAGAGGTTCGCATCTCAAAACGCTTCTCTAAATCAGAATACTGTTTCTTTTTTATCTTCTACCTGTTTTCCGGGATCCAGTTCATTTATTTTCTGTTCTTTTCACTAAAGTCTGTGCATTGGTTTTCACTATCAGTAACCCGTTGTATGTTAGCAGCATTATTGCCTAGCTTGAGGTGAAATGATTTAAAAAAAAAAAAGAAAAAAAAAAAGAAAAAATTAAGTGGAACAAATAAATTAAATATTTTAACATATTTATCCGTGTGTGCACGCGTGCGTGAACACACACACACACATATATATATATATATAGAGAGAGAGAGAGAGAGAGATAGAGAGAGAGAGAGAGAGAGACATAAAGTGCGCGTAAAAAAATTATAGTAAAAAATTTTAAATGAGAAAAATTCGCTGGCAATTTTTGAACACGAACTAAGATACACATGGACAAACCAAGATAGATAGATAGATAGATAGATAGATAGATAGATAGATAGATAGATAGATAGAATCAGACTGAAATAGATAGATAGATAGATAGATAGATAGATAGATAGATAGATAGATAGATAGATAGATAGATAGAATCAGATTGAGATAGATAGATAGATAGATAGATAGATAGATAGATAGATATGAACAAGCTGAGATACATAGATGAATAGATATTTATGAACAAACTGAGATAGATAATCATGAACAAACGGATATAGATAGATATAAACAGACTGAGATAGCTAGATATCTACTCACCTAGCTAGCTAGCTAGATAGATATTAGATTTATCTTAACAAAGATGGCGGGGTCATAGAATGCTTCTTTTCAGGCTAAATTAACGTAAATATACTTGTGACCAGTGCTAACAATTTTATATAACGTGGCGGTTTGAAGCAGGATTTCAATTACATACGCACACATATGCCAAAAATTACAGACGGCAAGACAATCGTTTGTTTCATTCTCCCCTTTTCGTAGAAATGAATTCAACCGGGTGTGACGTATATATGATGTAATAGGGAAGTAGGTAGGAAATCTACGACAACCATGAGACGCGCACAGACCTTATTGATTCCATGAACATGGGACACTCTATGCCTGAGATTCGAACTGCTACAGACTTTTCTTGTGTCTGAGTAGCAAGATTATATGTCCTTTTATGTACAAGGCGTAACCGATCGTGGGTCTCCCTAATTTCATATCCTTTGAATCTCTCAAAATGCTTTCTCACTTATTATCCTTCTTCTTCTCTGATCTGCAATCCGTTTAAACAAACTTATTATGTAGGTTATGCAATATTTCCCTTTACCCCTCTTGCCTTTAATGTCTTGTGCGTGTCAAATTCATCAAGCCCTCTTTTCTTATTATGCTTCCCAGAGATTCTAACTGTCTCTTTTTAAGTGCAAGTGTCGTTTTGCCTGATTTTCCTTAAAATGTACTTTTTGCTCCCATCTTCCTTCCATAGTATTCTCATTATCATTCTGTAGCGCCATGCTTTTTTCTTTACAAGAGGCAGGTCAGGCAGAAATGGAATATCGCTGCCATAGCTGGAGTTGCCCAATCCTCAGCCTTGACAGAATTCAAAATCGTTTTTGCAGTCTTGTGCGGGGTGACTTATTTTCCACACTACAGCCTCTTTCCCTAAGTCTCAAACCTATCGAAATTTCCATGGCAAAGGATCTGACGTGATCCATTCTGTAGTTCCACCAGTTCACACCTTTACAGCTAAGACATGATATGCTACGTCTACAGAGTCGATCCACCCACATTCTCTTCATATTCCATTTGTAAGGAGAAAGTACCACTCAGACATTTTCTTCCCGAGAATCGCTACTTTATGGGACAGACTGTTGCTTGGGTGCTTCCTCGAACACTACAATCATAACCTCTTCAAGTTTAGGGTCAATCGTCAATCTATATCCTTATCATCTTCACTTTTCGACTTTTCTTTTCTTAGGTCCATACCACACGCTTCAATGAGCAACGCTCTAACTTGAGTGACTGTTGTATTGAGTGAACATTTAGTTAAAAAAAATCAAGACAGAACAAGGGTACCGTTACTGCTGCGTCGTCAACATCAGCTACTGCACCTCACCTGAGTCAGAAAATAATGCCGTTAGACTAGAGAAGACATGCATCGTATCGTCTAGTCAAACGAATCAAGTTATCTGCTTTTTGTGTGTGAGACTGTAGAGTTCGTGTATGAAGAAGGACACAAAAAAAAAAAAAAAAAAAATAGGGATCCAGCTTGACACTAAAATGGTTCTGTACTGGGATGTTTTGTATTTCATAACGACCACTCGTGAAACCGGAATCTGTATTGACAAGTGACACATACACAGATTTTTGTGCCGATCATTCTCATTCCCTTCATACTCTATGAGTAAAGTATTGTAGTGGAATGACCAACACAGCCTATCGCCTATGTGAACTGATTATATCAGTAGCTATATATAGTGTACACATGATATACCAGGCGGCTTTCTTCGGCAATTAGTTGGAGATTCGTCTCCAGCTAAGCTAGTCGAACTCTCTGCCTTCGGGAAGAGAGGAACCCAGACGAGGCTATACCGAAAGGCAGAGTCTCGTCTGGGGTGGTAGACAGCTACCCGACTCCGTTTTTACGAGGTCTACAGGGAATTTTTGCCTGAGCCCCCATTAAAAACGGCCTTGTGCCACATCCTGCCTCGCGGGGAGGTAAGATAAATATTATTACTTCGGCAATTTGTTGGAGATTCGTCTCCTGCTGTGCTTGTTGTACTCTCTACCTTGTGGCAGAGAGGAACCCAGACATGGCCATGTCGAAGAGTAGAGTCTTATCTGGGGTGGTAGACAGCTACCCGACCCCATGTATACGGGGTCTACGGAGAATTTTTGCCTGAGCCTACGGATCGGATTTCTCCCGCATTAAAAAACGGCCTTGTGCCACATCCTGCCTCGCGGGGAGGTAAGGTTAATAAACTTGCTTCGGGAATTACTAGCCTGCTACCCGATTCCCCGTCTTTCAGTAGTATATTCTCTTTTACAATAAACCTCTCTTCTTTCATCTACGCGCGTGTTGCTGTTCCTTCACTCGAGTACCACCTTTGTCTGTCTGTAACCTCTTTAAGGATACAACATAAAGATGAAGTTCCACTCGGATAGATTCTTCCTAAGGATTGCTGTCAAGTTGAAAACGACAAACCGTGCAGAAGAAGAGAAGATAATGAATAAATAAATCCCTTGCTGTTACACCAGACATAGTGTCTATATATATATATATTGTCTTGATTAATTAAGCTCTGCTACAATGAATATCCCATTCAATACCACATGTTTGCTTGTTAGTTGTCTGACCATAACCACTTAGATATGTCACTTTACGACTTGATGCCCTGTGTATCTTTTCTTGGTGAATTAAGATGGGCTACAGTAAACATCCCGTTCAGTTCCGCAAATTTACTTGTCAGTTGTCTGACCATAACTATTTGGGTATGTCCCCCAAGGTCTGGCGCACTGTACGTCTCTGGTCCTTAGCAGGAGTTTTGGTGGCGCATCATGGTCGGATGCTAACAGTACTCTTTTAAGTTTGAAGGATGAATCAGCCAAGGCAACTTAGGTGTTACATCTAGATACTTACGGACACCCTCAATCGGAGACCGGCTGAACGGTGTGGGTTACCTGAAGGTATTCCTAACTGGGTCACACTAGTAAGATGTACTGCTTTTACCAAAACTTGTCACTACATGGCCCACGTGAAACAGATACCTGGTATGTCCTTATCAAACCGGATGTCATGGGCGTTAGTTTGTTGGCATACTGGTCTCTCACACAATAAATATAATAGTAAATCTTAAAGAAACTCAAACCCATTGTGAAGGAAATAGATAAAAATACTCAGTAAATATATAAATATAGAAAAATATTAAAATTATTGAAAAGGACACAAATGTCACGAAGATTAAGCAAATTAAAAAAAAAAAAAAACTGGGAAAATCTTTCGACTGATTTATTTCTTACAGGTTATCAACACGTTACAGGTTATTTAAAGCCAGAAAATATTTTTAGATCATAAAAATTTGCTGGAGATAATAATGGTTTACTGATGCAAGTTCTACAAATTAATCCCTAGCTGGAGGTAAAAAAAAAAGAAAAAAAGTGGATTCATACCTTTCCCAAAGGTATTTGTGCATAGCTGAATATGATGAACCCGGTTGGAATTGGAACTCGATTCTCCTATTTCAAATTCCAAGCCATTATCTATTATACCACTCGCACATCCAGCACCTGGTATTTCCCATCTAGCTACTGAGCAGACTCGACAGCGCTTAACTTCGATGATGTTACTAGAACCGGTATTTCAACGTGATATGGCCGTAAACCACGTGGGACAAATCCCAGCATGAGCAATATGTATTCAGAAGTAACGATGCCAAATGGAGATAAACACAAAAGACATCACTGGCTAAAAAGTGCAGGGCTAAAAGTAGAAACAGAGGCAATTATAATGGCTGCACATGACTAAAGCCTGTTCATTGGGAATTAACAGACAAACATAATAAAAATAGTTCAGAGCCATTATGTAGATTATGTGAAAGACATGTTGAGACTAATGAACACTTAGTGCCTGGCTGGCCAATTCTAATACCAAAGTGATATAAAGATCGATATAATAAGATTGGACAGTATGTTCATTGGAAGATATGTCAATATTATAGTGCGCCACGTGCTAAAAGATATTATGAACATCACCCTAAATCAGACATAGAAGGCTATGAAGTGACTATTCTTAAAGATTTTAGCGTTCGTACTGACATATAAAAGTTAATAGACCAGACAAAGGTATTAAAGACTCAAAAAAATAGATAAGATAATATGTGTGTGTGTGTGTGTGTGTGTGTACAAGTTTTATTTAAGATGATTGACAGTCTACTGCAGTTAAGCATTTTATTCAATTTTTCTTGCATTTGTGCAATTAATTTATTTTCTGGGTATATGTTGTCTAAAGAAACGTTCCAAATGCTCAGATATCCGTGAGCTTTCGGCTATTCTATTAGCCATTATCAAAGGTCAGCACATTATGGCCGTATTCATAGTTGATATTATTGAATGTTAGCTTTTTCCTTTTTTATTATTAATGCTTCCATTATTTTTTTTGTTTTTTGTTGTTTTTTTTGCATGTGGTTAAGGTTATTATGGCCGTATGATCGAAGTTTGGTAGTTTTCCGCGTATGTTTAAATCGATCCTAATTGAGCTATGGTCAGAGATGTTACGTGAGTCTTCTTGATATGCATGTAGTTGTATGTCCAATATAATTATTCATTAATTTGTTTCGACCCGGAACTCAGTTTCTTAAGGAGGGTGTAAATTCATAAATAATATTGGTCTTTTGTAATTTAATTTGTATCTTGTATTTAATTTATAATTTTGTAAAATTGTATATATATATATATATATATATATATATATATATATATATATATATATATATTCTCATCCACAGACAGATTGCTTCGCTGTATCACAGGTCATCAGTGTGGCTAGACATCCGGTTACCTCTAGCTAGGATCGAAACCCGGCTGAATTTTCGGAGAATTTTCCCCGTTAGCGCACGGCAGGGAAGAAGGTGAATTTAAGTGTATTTATTTTTAGATAAACACACAGAAAAGAGAGAACCCGAAGAGTCATGCATTATTAGCATTAATAGTCACTGTTTACAAACCCACACTCTCTCCCCAGAGAGCTCAACCGAAATAAATTTTTCAGGAGCATATATATTGTCATCCACAGACAGACTGTTTCGCTGTATCACAGCTCATCAGTGTGGCTAGACGTCCGGTTGCCTCTCGCAAGTGGCACTTTAAAACCACTATTTACATTCGGACTATTATCATCATCTTTGTTGTTATCACAACGTTTCGACCATTGTGCCCTCCGACTTTCATCAGGTGTATATCGATCCGGGTAACCTACAGGGAATTCCGAACTGAACCCTTTATTTAATTTACGGGGTTAGACAGTTATCCTTCCACTACCCATATCTAGAGATATTTCGTCTCGTTCTTATTTTTAGTACTGCTCAGATATTGTTCGCCCTGTTTCCACTTAATTACACACTTAAAACTACTGTTAAACCTGTAGAAATTGAGCATCTTTGCTGTTAAGTCATTTCAAATAATATAAAATTACTTAACGCAAATATTAATTCACTCCAAGAAATTATCAATTTTAAATCAAAGTTTGTTTTTTAGAAAATTTTTGACACGGGTTAGAGTTTTTCACAATTAAAAAAAAAAAGAAAAAATTGTTTTGGGCTTGTTTATCGGGATGAACGCGAACGTAGACCCCACACTTAGAAATAACGTACTTGAGTCGCCGACTTTTGGGGCGATCGCAAAGGTCAACCCAACCGGACTGCAATGGATAGGCCACGCTCTGTGAGAATTTGATGTGAATTTTAGTAAATATAATTTTTATTTTGGGCTGAATTAATATCTGGCCTTGGAGGTGAATTAAAGGAAAAACTCCGAAATGGGAGACCTAGATACGATCAAACAAGGCACAGATAAGAACATGAAAAAAAATCCCTTTGAGCCCCTGTTTACGGTAGATTCAAGAAATCGCATTGTGTGTGGTGGCTCATATTCTTAGGAGAGTGTTACTGTTAACGATGTAAAGGAAATATAAATACTGTACGTGTTAAATATCAGTTAATATCAGAATTTACGCAAACGGAATGTATATATTTACTTACTTGCCTTACCCCGGGTCTTGGGTAATAACCCGATAAGGAGTTGTACAAAGCACAAAGCAAAAAAATAAAAAATAAAATAATAATAATAATAATAATAAATATTTCGCAAATTTATCTCTATGTACGTTTTAAAACTAATATTTTAGGAATTGTCTTTAGATGTTACTTGGAACAGTAAACTTGAATATTACGCAGACATTTTATGGAATTCTTAATTTTAAAGTTTCTGTCCAAATTTTGAACATTTTCCCTGACCCCTACAAAATGCATAACAACTCACCTGTTAGCACTTTAAGCGCAAAAACATGATGTCTCGAGTTGAGATTTGGGGGTCGTACAAAAGTATAAAAGAGTAGTAGTAGTAGTAGTAGTAAATGTTTAAAATTCTGATTAAAATAAACACAGGCATATGGTTCTACTGAAGCATGACGAGAATACCATGGACTGAACACGAAAGACGAAATTTTAGAGAAAATGTAAACAAAAAGACAATATCAGAAAGAGACAAATTTCTGGGTCATATAATGAGGAAAGAAGACTTGGTAAATTTGACACTCACAGCGCATATTGAAGACAGGAGGAGCAGGGGGGGAAAGCAGCGGATTACCTATGTGTAAATGATTGGCAGAAAAGGGATTAGGAGATATAGCAAAAATATAAACTTTACTAAGGGCTACAAAGGGGAGGAGGTTGTGGGGAGCCATGATCACCTACGTCCTGAAGGTACACGGCGCATAGAAGAAGAATTTAAATTTAAATTTAAATTAAATTTAATTTATACTTCTTGTTTATTTTTTGTGCCTTAATTTTCTTCACTTTAAATGATCCCTAGTTTTTATAACGATTTTTTAGTACAAGGCAGGATCAGTAATTTCATAGCCTTACGCAAGGAAATCAGCTCGTTATGATCAGAAATCTCCAGTGTATAATGTTCAATATTAAATACATCAGTCGCCATCTTCTGTCTTCTTGAATACATTTCCTTTATTGTCCTTTCCTCGCTTTCCCTCACTTAGTCTTCTCATTCTCTTTCACTCACTGTAACCCCCTTGCGTCTTAGTGACATTATCGCCTTGCTTCGGGTGAAATGATTAAAAACTTTGAATAAAATTTACTGCTTCTGAGTTAATAAGTCAACTGACAAGGAAGCAAATTATGTTGTAAAAAAAAGTATTTTTATTATTATGCTACAAACTTATTGGTATGTAAACTTCTAATCTTCTACCTCAAGCACCAAGGCATCTTTAGCGAGATTCGAACTCATTTTTAAACACGAGTAAAAGCCTGCACTAACCATTGTTCTACGGAGATGATCCTTGAATTTCTTTTTCAGAATATCGATCATCAGGCAAAAGGTGGAAAAACGAGTGACAGTCCGGTATGTCTTGAATTTTATTAATTTATATCCATATGTATTGGATGTAAACAGCATTAATTTGGGGACTAGTAACAGGAAGGTATATTTTTGAAGGCAAAAAGATAACAACAATAATAATAATAATAATACCAACAATAATAATAATGATAATGATACTAATGGTAGAGGGAGAAAACGTTTAGAATTGAAGAAAGGTGTGACGGGTGATGGTGATGGTGGCGGGAGTCAATATGTTAATGAGTAGTGACGTCACTTTATATAGGTTTTTGCTTTTATAGTGGATCGCTCGCCCCGAACGGAACACGTTTTTCTGTAAAAGCCACGTTCGTAGTTGCTTTTAAATACTATAAAGCACCGTCACCATTTAAGATATTATCTAAATATCTATCTGTCTATCTATCTATATATATATATATAATATATATATATAGGGCGTATTTTAATTTTGCTGCGACTGTCTTTAGAAAAGCGGTTACCTTTTTCGGGGTCAGGGAACCTTCACTCTTTCTTTAAATTTTTATTTATTTTAAGACCTTTTTTTTCGTTCACCTTAGTTTTCAAACTAGTCTTCCTGTCTTATGTTATTTTTCTTTCTTTTTCTCTCTTTAGTCTTTCTCTTACCTGAAGAAAGAAAAATAACCACTTTTTAATTCTTTAACTATTTGAATGGAATTCTAACATAAGAAAAGAAAACAATTCGGCATTTTGTGTCTCGTCAGCTTTTCCCCGTCTTTTTTTAGGTAAGTATTTACATTTGTTTTGTTTTAATTTTTGACCATTTTTGAAAGAAAAGTCTATAATTTTGCCTCGAATTTTTTATTTTTAATCAAATTATTATTCTTTTACTTATGCTAATTCTTCGTTGTTATATAATCGAATTAGTGGTAATTTCAAACAATAGCTAAACACATCGATTTATCCATCTTTTGTTATTTTTCTCTATTGATTCTTAGAAGCAACTTAGAAAACTTCGCCTAAAAATCCTGTGCTACCTCACAACCTTTTTCCCGCGTTTTTCTTACGAAAGACAATAAAATCCTAATTTATTTTATTCTAAATAAATTGTATCTTAGTTCATTCTTGGTAATTCCTAATTTCATCATGTCTTCAACGACAAAAGATTTCTTTCTTTGCCCCACAATATCTTTTTTTTTTTTTTTTACTAAATTCTCTTATGCTGATTTCTTTCTTTCTTCACTAATGTATTTTTTAAACAATCATGGAACATTGTAATTTACAACGCCTACTTACTAGGACGTGGATAGCAAACATTTTACCTACAATATTGACGTTTTATGGTTAATTTATTTCCCCTTCTCCTGTTAATTTGACTAATAAACATACATTTTTCTGTCCTCTCTTAAACGACCATAATTCATGTTTAATTGGCGCTTTAAGCAAGCGCAAAAATATTACCCTACGCGCGGTTTTAAATTAAGGAAGTAAAATAAATTGTTTGCTTTTTAAGCCTTAAAGGCGCTAAGATTTTTTAAAATACAGGAAACGTTTTATTAGGTTTCCTTTTCAAGAAAAAGAAAGAAGACTTTTTTTGTCTCTTAATAAATTATAATTTGAAAAATAAAAACAAAGCCTAATTTAATTTGAAAGTATTTATTTAAAAAGACGAGAAACAGTTACAAAAGTAACTATCTGATCTGAGCTTTAAGTTTTTTTTTTTTTTTTCCCTCTATGGTACAAGCCAAAATATGGATTTTGTTTTTAATTCTTGTTATGTAAACAGTAGTAAACCTTCCTTTTCAGGGAACAAAAACAGAACACACACCAAAAAAACAACAAAAAAAGTATATTTCAATAAAAAATAACCTTTTTAATAGAAATTGAAATACATTCATTTATGACTTAAGAAAAAAAAGGGGGAGAGAAGAAAACGGATAAAAAAAATGCTGGTGACAAAAATAAAGTTTTTACTTTTTTGCGTGTAAAAAAAGAAATAAATATTAAAAAAAAAACAATATTGAATGTACGTTTATTGTTTCATAATCATTTTGATCTTTTATTAATTTTTTTTTTTTTTTTATATTCCTGATCTAAAAATTGCCGTGTAAAGATTATTTAGTTGCTTTCTGAATTAATGAATGAATAAAAAAGGAAAGATATATCGGCGTGGTTGTTGTATTCACATGTGACTTGGCTAACATTCAATTTTTACTGTTGTTCATGTTTGTTCACTGTTGTTTCGCTTCTTATCCATCCGATCACCATGGCTTTTATTTATGTTCTATTTTTGTACAGCTACAAACCGTGAAATCATATTTAAATGTTTATTTATTTTAAAAACCATCTACTTTTTTTTCATTATTATTTTTACTCACTATATTGTCACATTGTCTTTTTATTGCGCACAACAAAGAGATGTAAAAAAAAATGGTTGTTTAAGAATAGATTAAGAAAAAAGGGAAAAGATAAAGAACAGTTTAAAATTTTAAATTAAATACATTTTTATTTTTTATTCAATTAAACTCCACATATTTTAAAGATAAAATATGTTTTTAAGATATTTTTTTTCATCCCTTCTGTCGTCATTATGTTACAAAAATATTTACAGTAAAAATGTGGGACACCTAAAAAGCCACATTTACCCATGGATTTGATTTAGGTGTATTTATCTGGCCTACAATTTTGTATCCATACGTACATATCGAATTGTTTTGTTATTTGTACACTGACTGAAGAAATAACAGTAACACTCGTGATGGTGTAGTGGTTAGCGATCTAATCACTCGCTTCACGTAATTTGAGTTCAATCCTTATGGTGTTTCAGAAAAGTAAATAATGATGGATTATTATTGAATATATAAACATTAATTAATTCAAGGTAGAATGAATAAACAAACCTTCTGTCTGTGCGAAATGAGAATCCTGCGACGTTTGAGTCAAACCGAAAACCTTTTTTTTCATTTTTGAAAATAACTGACGACAGACATTTTTTTTTGTGTCTTGGGGCAACACGTTCATTTTCTTAATAATTCATTCAGATGTCCTTTTCCCGTGCTTGCAAAATCAATAACTCTGTATAATGGGGAAAATAAAATGAATGGCATTTTATTTTTTATTATTTCTTCCTCATTAGGCTATTTTTATCAAACTGAACTTAGTCAGGCACAAGGCCACAAACATGGAGCACCCATCAAAATTACGATATTTTGGTGAAACCCATCGTATCACACACAGCAAGGTGCAACCTAATAACAATAATAAAGCAACAATAATTATTGTTATTTAATATCTATTTTTGTTATTTTTAAATTAATGAGACTATACACCGCGTAGTAGTAAAAATCCTAGGCTGTCAACTCTCGAGAGGTTACGGAAGTCAACTGATTCATTCATGTAATTGTAAAAACCGAAAACGTGATCTATGATGCCGATAATTACAAAGAACTAATTAAGAAGACTGATCCTTCTAGGCGAAGAGGTATGAGTGAAAAAAGGCATCAAGACAAATAAAAAAATGTCTCAGAGTAAAAATGAATCAAATGTAAAACCAGCATCATTACCGAATGAGCCACGACACCCACCCTAGTAGTTGCAGTTCAAAGATTAGATAATATCGCACTTGGGACGTCGTAGATTTTAGAAGTACACGAATAATAATAATGTATTTATAGAACGTATCTTCAAAAATCTATTACCTGGCCTCCACTTCGTATCTCTAGAGAGAGATCCTTAATTCAACAAACCAAAACTAAAAGAAAATATTTTTAGGGAGTGTGTAGGAGGCGGGGGATAAACTGTTACTATTTTTAGATTACGCACTACAATACACTGTGTGGGCACGGATTAAGAACCTAGAGACTGATTGTCTCGAAGATCACTTGCTTGTTTAGTAATTTCGATCCTCACTGGATACCTCGCTGTGTTGATCATGTGCCAGACTTAAAAGAATGCATAAGTCTGGAGGGTTAGATAATAATTGCATTATTTTCACCGGCGTCTTCGGTTCAGCGGTTCGAGCCTAGAAGGTAAAACAAGAGTTAAATGCTGATTTTCAAAGTCAGCAGACCCAACCCAAATCTGAAAATTGGCGCAACATAATCTTATCCCAATTTTCTCTTGAGACGTACTAAGCTTAAAAAAAAATTCATTTTAATGACTCGATGTTTTTTACCATCGTCTTCTTACTTAACAACAGTATCACGTAACAACTTCTTGTTTTAGATTTGTTGTCACTGTTTTTCTTAAATTTATTTTAAGAAATCATTTTAAATTTTAAGTGATTTTTTTTTTTAAATTCTTTTAAGAAAGAATAAGTTCTTTTGTGCTTCTGTCGTTCAATTGCAGATATAACTTGACATGGTTAAAAAGTAAAACCAATTTCTCTTACTTAAAAATACACACACACACAAACATCTTTGTTCATAATTCTCAGTATTTAACATAAATGTCAGTGAAAGTAAAATCATCATTATGAATTGTAACGAACAACAAAGATTTTGATTTTTGATTATTGTAATACCAATTTCAACTTTTATAGCATTTGTTTGTCGAATTTTTTTTTTTTTTTTTTGTTTTGTTAATCGATTCACCCCCAAGAAAGGCGATAATGCCACAAGAACGCGGGGTGGGGTACAGGAAGTGAAAGAGAATGAGAAGAAGACTTTAGTGAGAAGTGAAGAAAGGACAATAAAGGAACAAGGTTCAACAAGACATATGGCAATTGATGTTGCATTTAAAAAAAAAAAAAAAAAAAAAAAAAAAAAACCTTTGGAGATTGTAGGTAGCAGGGAAGCAAGAAATCAAAACGGTGTTCCACAGGCAAGAAGTGCGTGAAAAAGAACTGTTGGAATAGAACTGGCGGTTGCATCTAGCTAGTTCAACAGAAAAACGATGCAACTTAGTTACCAATCTAGTACCCCACTTAAATTAATCTAATCGAGGCACCAGGTAAAAAAGATCAGGAGAATTGCTATGAAAATATTTGTAGAAAAGACAGAGGGAAGCCACATCACATCGGTGAGGAAGTAACTGCAAATGTTTGAAAAATTTTTGTAGTTTTTCTGATAAAATAACTCTAGTTTTAAAAAAGGTTAGCAGCTACACGAGCCTGGTTTGGTGCAAGTAAAAACAATTATTGAATTTCACACCAGTAATAATTGTGATTTTCACTGAAGGTCAAGTGACAACAAGTTTTCTCTAGCTAATTTGTCATCTGAATGATTTCAATTTCTACCTCAGATTGATTGATTCATTTTCTACAGCTTCCCAACACTTTGCAAGTTATTTCAAGCCAGAAAATATTTTTAGCTTGTAAAAATTGTGTGTGGGCAGATAATGGATTTAGTCATACAAGTTTAACTAATTAACCCATAGCTGAGAGAAGAGGTGGATTCATGCCTTACCAAAGTGTTTTTGCACATAAGTGAATATAATGGAATTGGAACTTGGCTCTATGATTAACAATTCCAAGCCATTATTCATTACACCACCTGCACATCCAAGCTTACAGCATCTGGTATTCCCAAGCGGTAACCCATCTAGATAGCGATTGCTTAACTTTGGTAATTTTACAGGGGAATTGGTGTTTCACTTCCTACCTTTTTTTTTTTCTTCTCTTTTTCCCCCAGTTTTCTAGCAAAATATTTGTTCCCTTTTTTTTTTTTTTTTTTTTTTTTTTCAGTTTTACCTTGTCATCTGCAGAAATGGAGATTTACATTATCTGACCGGTTTTGCAATGAATGTCTAAATCTGTCCATATGAGCATGATTTCATTATCATTTCTATTATTCGAACTCATTGATGTTTAACATTTAAAATCATAATGATCATTAATTGCATTCTGAAATTATTTTATTCTTTGTTAAATGGATTTTAATTGTACTAAATTAGGTACCTCCACTTGGTCAAGTAAAAAACAGTATGCAAAAAGGCTCCAAATTCAATAAAAACAAAGTATTTTTAAAATATTTTTTGAAATTTTTTACACTTTTGTAGTATGTTGTAAATTTTGGTTAAAATTCTTGTTTTTTTTGGGGGGTTTTTTTTACGTCAACGGTGGACCAAAGATAAAGATTAGTTTCTTTTGTGTTTTTTCCAGTGAAAAACACATTGATTTGGAAATCCTTGTAAAATTCAAATGATTGTTGGATTTTAATGAGACTTTCAGGACATATTCAGAAATTAATGAAATTTTTTATTTATTTATTTTTTTTAACATATGTTACTACCCACTTACTTAATTTCATGAAATTTTAAGAAATTAAATTGGGGGTATTTTATTAGTTAAAGCAGGACTCCTTGGAGAAAGTACATTATCAATTTTATTTTATTTTATTTATTTATTTTTATTTATTTTTTTGTAAAATAGTCATCCTTTACATCGAAAATCTACTCTGAATTGTAAAATAAAAAATGCAATAAAACTGTGACATTATTTAATTCAAAAGCTTTTAATTGCTTTTGTAAATAAGTTCTATTAAGGACACTATTGTTTGAAAAAATAAAATATTTTTGATGAATAATTAATTTTTTGCAAGAATTTTTTCATTTTAAAAAAAAAATTTAATTATAATAGTCCAAAAATTCTTTAAAATTTGTTCAGAAATGCTTGTATATTGGGTTTTTATGCTATAAGTAATATTTAATTCAAATCAGATTAACTGTAAATTTTCTAATTTTGCTTAAATAACCTGTCACAAATAAAAAAATTTTCTATGAATAATGAATTTTTACAAAAAATTTTTCATTCTTTAAAAATGTTAATTATAATAATATAATAGTTCAAAAATCATTTAAAATTCTTCATTGCTTTCAAGACGGTGGTTTGGTGATATTGTTAAGTGAAAAGTACATTTACAAATCAAAATTTGGAAAGCTCATAACAGTTGTTTGTACCCAAATATTTAAAAAAAAAATTTTAGTGAAAAAACGCTCCTAATTTCTACCTATGGGGGTCTATACATGACATAATTCTTAAAAAGGTCACATGATTTAAGTGTCATCTGACACACTGTAATTATTTCACTTTTAATATTCAGTTCTGTTTCATCATTAATGTCTTTGCAAATCATCCTTTCAAAATATAAAATAAAAAAGGTTTTACTTTTCTTAATTGCTATTTCACTAAATATTTTTATCTTATGTATTTATATTAGTTTGGTTAATTAATTTTTTGTTTAAGGTAGTAAACTTAAGAACCTAGAGACGAAATACAAATTTCATAAAGCTGTAATTTTTGGTCATCCATAAAAGCTGTCATCATCTTAAGAGCTTCTCAATAAGTCAAAGATCAAGGAAGAAGGAGACCAATTCTAGTATATTGTTTTCTTATGTTACAAGTAAGTAATATTTATTTTAAATCAGATTAATTTAACTGTAAATTTTCTAATTTTACTCAAATAACCTGTCACAAATCTATAATTTAATTTGGGAAGACTTTTAAAACCAATAAATTTGTTTTGTTTACAAATTTCTTAAAATTAAGAAAATGTCCGCTTTAAAAAAAAAAAAAAAAAAAAAAAAATGAACAATTATTTGACACTCCAATCTATATAATTTCTATCTGAAATATACCAGAATATTTTACTTACTGGAAATAATAAATTTAATCATTTAGCTTTCAATTAAAGTTAAAATGAAATCTTCAAGAATGCTTTTACATTTTTAAAATTTAATTTTAAACCTTATGTTATTGAAAATTCAGTGGAGGTGTCTATACTAAATACTAATTGCCTCCCTACTTTTAAATTCTTTAGTACTTTGTGTGATCTGAGTAAATGAATGAAATATTGGGTTAGCAGATATACATTGGGCCACCTTGATAGTATGTGACTGTAGAAGAGCAAATAATTACCCAAATACTTATAATAATAATAATAATAATAAAAAAATAAAGACAACCTGGAAGAAAGTAAGTTTTTATTTTTTAGAAAGAGAACATGCAAACAAAGTATAGAAATGTATTACACATCTTCTCCCCAACCCTGAAAAGGAAAACTAGTGAATGTTACAAAATCTGTTATTGCTCACAAGTTGAGCATGTTATGTTGCAAAGTACACCAGAAGAATGCCAACAAAGTTTTTATTTTCTAGAAAGAGAACATGTTAACAAAGTATAGAAATATGTCGCATGCCTTCTTCCTAACCCTAAAAAGGAAAACTAGTGAATGTTGCAATAATGATGATTGTTCTTATTAAATAAGCACAGCTTTGTTCAGCTGAAAGTAGCATTGGCTGCTTGCTCAATAAATGCTGAATGTTTCCTCATAAGGAAATACTACCATTGCTATTGATGTGCAATAACGGTTAACTCACTAGTCTGTTTGACTATTACTGCTGTGTAGTGAGATTGAGTGCTCCATGCTTGTGGCTTTGTGCCATAACAAAGCTATGCTTATTTAATAAGAACAATCATCAATATTAGCAATGATAAAAGCCAATTATTTTATTCTTGGATGAAAGAATCTGGAATTCCTATTACAAAGTACCATAACCAGAGTACCACCCATCTAACCCTCTAGAATATTCTTAGTGGAATATGGCAGGTTTTGTCTCTTACAAGATTTTAGAATAAAGCAAGACAGACAGCACACAAACAAGAGAAAGGTGAATGTTTATACAATTTGGTTGGTTACATGTATAATTATGAAGAGACAACAAAAGCTGCCAGTCAGTAACTTAGTAACTTTTCACATTTAAACAGATTTTTATTCTACACCCAAAATGCAGCAATACTTTGTACACATCCTAATGGGACTTTATATAGAAATTTACTAAGCCATGCTAAGTCTGACACAAGAACAAAAATATGGGGAAATGAGAATTGGAAGCTTGTGCAAATCCTCTACGTGGAAAGAACCAACCTGGCTTAATTTGGAAAAAAAAAAAACAAATCAACCCTAAGTATGGCTTTCACAAGAAATACCAGAGTCCCTTAGGGACTTATAGGTAGGGAATGACACAATTGTTTACTTTGTCGTAAAGATGAATGATATGACATACATACTGTGTTCCAAATGTAAAAGGAAAAGTCCACTAGCATTTCACAAACTGACACTTTTAGGGATACCTACTGAGGAAAGAAGGCTTGGATAACTTAACACTGACAGGACACATCAAAATCAAGAGAAGCTGGTGAAAATAGCATATTTGACAAATTTGAGAAAACAAATGACAGAACAAGGATTATAAAGATAAAGTTAGGTTGTAAAACATGTATAGAAAGCATCAAAGTAAAGAACGCTGTGGAGGACCATGATCACCCTACATTTTTAAAAAACCATTGTTGGGTTATTTAACACCAAAGTTGGTTTTCTTTTTGACATTTTTAATTGTAATTTTCATTTATAATTTTTTAAATCCAAAACTAAAGTCTCTTTCAGTAACACAAACATCATAATGGATAAATTTTAATGTTAAGCTTTGTATATAAATTAAATTTACCAGTTTCATTCTCTTTACTAGTCTAGCCACTAAAATTAACTCATTTTCTTAATATTTATGAATCTTGCCTTAGTCTGGCACATGGCCGGACTGAGAGACGAGCTCTTATTCTATTATTCTGCTTAGCGAAGCTGTCCAGAAGTTTATTTCCTATTTTATTAATTTATAATAATGGAACTGAAATAAATACAGAAAGTGTAGGATGTGTAGATGAAACTGATTTCTAAGAACCAGTTTAAGTCTCCACCCACAAATGATACCTCCCCACTCTACACTCCATCTTTTTCTCTCTCTCTCTCTGGTTATGTGTATTTACTCTGGCACTAGCACATAAAGAAAACATCCATGCATGTGTTTGTGTATGTATATATATATATAGGAAGCACAGTGGAGTAATGGATAGCATCCGATTGAGGAATCGGATAGCCGAGTTCGAATTGCAGTCGAATCCATTACTTACGGGCTAATACCCTTGGGAAAGGTATGAAGACTCTTCTTCCCCCTCCCACCAGCTATGGGTAAATAGCAGGTCAGACCGGGTTCTATAGCCTTGGATGGCAACTGGTCTACTGCAGAAAGAAATGGCAACCTACTACAGGAAAAAAATCTGCCTTGTCAGTCATGTATCAAAAGATACATGATCACCTAAGCGTGTATCACACATGTCACATAACTGACTGATATATACAAAGTGTGTGTGTGTGTGTGTGTGTGTGTGTGTGTGTGAAAATATATAGAAAAAAGGAAAGAACTTGTTAGGTAAATAATACAAGGTTCTTTAGTATTTTTGTTATTATTTTTAAAAAACAGTGCTTGATACAAAAGTAGAGCCTAAATATAATTAATTTAAAAATATAATTCCATCGTTACATAAGAGTTCTCTTGTTTCAAAACAAGAGCCGAAAACTTCAATTATTTGAATTAAATTGAATTAAAGTACCAAGCTCTGTTCCATCTTCAAGCGAAATTTTTTTTTTGGAATAACGAATTCTTGAAATTTACGCATTTTATAAGCATATTCATATTTAAATTAAAATTACTATGTTAATGGCTAGAGCAATTATTTAAAAAAAGGGGTGTATATGATTTGTTATCAAATACAGATCAAATAATTGGATTGGGAATCTGACTGAATGATAGGATAAAGAAAAAAGGAATGTTTATCAATCTAATGTTTCATTTTATTAAAGCTTCATCAAGGAATAATGATACAGAGAAAAAGAAGAAATTGTAAAAGGATATTATGAATAAAGGCAAAAGGAAAACTATTCTTAACTGATGTGTTTTGTCCTCTGATGGACTTTATCAGGGAAAATGTAAGGATTTTATTTCATAATCATATACTTATTATAAAACCCAGGTTCTGTGTGCGTGTCTGTACGTTTATATATTGGGTTGGATTTCCTACATTTTTCAACCGATTTCAACAAAACTTCACAGGACTACGTAAAATTACCTTGGTTCTGACAGCGCCAAAAATTGGAAAAACACAATTGTTTTTGCACGAAATCAATTTGAAAACACGATTAAGAGGCATCACAAGAATGAAAGGGGGACAACTCGTATCGAGATATACTTATAAAACCCAGGTTATTTGTGTGTGTGTGTTCGTTTATATATGGGATTGGATTTCCTACATTTTTCAACCGATTTCAACAAAACTTCACTTTTTTTTTGGCAGGTAGTGTTTCTTATTGTCTTGCACACTTTTTTCTTTATTTTTACATTCAGAATGCTTTCAAAATTCCGTTTACGAGACAATTGTTTATAATAAAATTCTATTCAATCGGTAGACTCATAACGATTGAAAACAATGTTTTTGTTTGGGTTTGACCAATTCGTAAAAAACAAAAAAAAAAACAAAAAAACTAATTAAGACATGCATGTCTGTCAGCCTTAAACAATAATCTTTGTCAATTTTATTTTTCAGTCTTTATGATGGTCGATACTTGATCTATCTCTTACTGTTATATCCCCGAGCAATGCTGGGCTCTACTGCTAGTTATTTATAAACGAAAGTGAGAATGTTAGTTTTTCAAAATTTTTAAATCTCAGAGACACTCGTAAATATTCATCGGGTTAACTGAAAAGCCTAGGTTAATTATGGAAGATGCTAAGTGACGTAATTTAATGTCTAATAAATGGAAGTGAGTAAATGGTGTTGTTTATTTTTTTTATGCATTTAATATTTAGATTATTTTAGTTTAGGATGTATTTATGTATTTATATATTTTAAATAAAGGTAGGTTATGAGTTTAACCATTTTCTTTTAAGTTTTTAACATTTTTATAATCACATATATTGGCTTAGGAAAGGGAGTAATTCTTTCAGGAATAGATACTTGAAAATAGGCGGGGCACAGATTCTTATTTTGATAAGATTTGATAGTGGCACTCTCAAGAATTTTCCATCAAAGTACATTTACTTTCTCTTTTAATAAGTGTGGCATTCTTTAGATCAAAGTTGCGGTTGAATTTATTTCTATGTATAACTAATGTATTTGATAAATCAATATGTCTAAAAGCCTTTTTGTGTTCATAGATACATTTTTTTTTAAATTTGTGCAAGTTTCCCCAATGTATTATGAAGAGCAGTTTTGACAGTTTATTTTATATATACTTGCTTCACAATTATTATTAATATTGTGGACATATTTGTTTCTAATCATATCCATAATAGTTTTGGATATGGTTATAATTATTTTGATGTTTTGTTTGGATAAATTGTTGTGGATATTACATGTTACAGATTAATAGATAGTATTATGTATCTGTTTTTATCTAACATATTGTGATTGGTATTGTTTTTAATAATTATCTTTTTTCTGGTTGTATAATTTGTATACATTTCCTTGTGGATGGTGTAATGAGTATGAGTTGGAGGTTTTTAAAAGTGTTTTTCGTCTATATTTCTTCAGGTAAGTATTGTGAACTGCAGATTCTTAGAATAATTATAGGATTCTATTTAAGAGAAATAGATTCCTACAATTATTCCAGAAAACAAACATTGTTGTAAATGGAATATTTTGAAAGATTAGAGTTGCATTAACAGGTTGACTTGCCAGAGGTTAAACTTGTTTTTGTCAATTATTTTTAAGTAGCTTAAAAGCTGCCCTATTGGATGCCATTTAAGCTAGCTCTTTCAGAGGACTTTTCGTTGGTCCTTCAGCTTGTTCCGGAGTTTGAGAGTCCCTAAGTCCCTTTGAATATTCTCAGCATTGGAAGCACTCCTGGCTGCTGTTTGATCTAGGTTTTCATTTGCATGGGACTTTCTTTTTCTTGTTGCTGCCTTGGCTCTTTTGATTGCAATCTGGTCCCGTGTTGGCAGAGATTTCTTTTTGTGAGGTATACTGCTGTTGTATGCGATAGGCAACAATAAACTACAGAAGAACTCAAAATTGATTGCTACATTTATGTATTGCATTAATATTTAAGCTTACCTTTTAAAAGTTCAACAGTAATTCTTCTGCCACCACTTAATTTAAAGACAATTTGATGTGCATAGGTCCTTACTTTCCACACAAACAATTATTTTTATTTTGTGGATGACTTTTGCTGGATTTCATAATTACGTTTGATTATTTCCAAATTTATTTCCAAGTTATAAAAATTGTTATCATACAAAAAAATTTGCTGCAAAAAGTTACGTAAAAAAATTTCCAAAAACAATCACAGTAATGAAAACTTGGGAATTCAAAATTTTTGTAACATGAGCTATTGAAAGTTAGTTGTATCCCTTTATTTGAAAAGGTGTGACACACTGACATTTACATTCATTATATTGATAAGAGTAAAAATAATCATAGCTTACAATAAGAGAAATATTCCTCAAAATCTGGCATATTTTAATGTCATATATGTGTGTGTGTGTGATTAATGATTATTACATAATCATCTAATATCTGCATATATGTGCTACCATAGCACAATAAAAAAGGCATATTGTGGCACAGTTTTTGTTCATGCACATTTATATGCTCTATTTTGGAGAATAAAACAATTTCCAGGCCAATGGTTTCCAAGTAATTTTTACTTAAATATAGACTGATGAAAAATAATTATCCATGGAAGATAACTCTAGATTTATCAACTGTTAATTACAGAGTAATTTCTATGAAGTTTCTTAAAAAAAAAAAAATAAAAGGAATATGTAGGGAAGACTTCTTGGCTTGTATGCACACCTTTCCTTCAGCCATAACCAAGTTAGGCAATAAAAGAAAATTTATGAGTTCATTTATAGCTTCCACTGAAGTCTTAACATAGTTTTTCACACTAAAAGTATCACAGTGAGAATAAACTTGTTATTGGCACCCACAGATGAAAATGCCAAACTCATAGTCAGAATGAGATAATAGTAAAAACTGCTAACCACAAGATAACTCAGTATGTTAAATATTAATGCTAATTAACCATGGTACCAATTTTATATAATATAAAAAACAAAGTAATGTTAATATGCCATAAATACTCAATTTAGAGACCCTCTCAAATAAGTGCCCTCTTTTCTCCAAGGGAATTAAAACTCTAGGCTTATTAACTGCTAATTAGAGTTATTTATATTAGGTTTTCTTTAAAAGAAAATAAGAGGAATAAGTTGGTAAGAGTCCTTGACTTATATGCACACTCTTCCATCAGCCATAGCAGCATACCTGTTGAGCTACTTAACACAGTGACTGCCAGAGGTCAGTTATGAAATCTAACTTCAAACACTCACTTTATAATCGACAATTTACACAATAAAATATTTTGAAGTTGATTTATAGCTTTGTTTTTCACACTAAAAGTAAAATTGTGAATAAATTTGTTAGCGCCCACTGAGGAATGCACATCAGAAAATTCTAAGCACAAGATAACCTGTTGACATCATAATTAAAGCAGCCAATAATAAAAACTGCTGTCAATGTGTTACATTTAACAAAAATTCTAGCATAATAGCTATTGTCATTTATTTTAAAAAGATAATCTTGTTTTAAGCCTACGTGTTGTTGCTCATGGTCAGTGTGACAGCTGTCAGTTTTTTAAAATTCCAAACAGGTGTTCTCCAAAATACAACTATTATAAAAAAAGCCATGGGAAAAATATATTCAACAAACAGTACTATATATATATATATATATATAGTTATACTTAAAAATATATTTTTTAAAAGTTCAGGATCATTCTTTTGGAACTCTTAAGGAAAGTTTAAATAGACACATGTGGAATTAATTCATATTATATACTTCAAATACATTGCCATATAAATCAGTTCTAATTTATTTAGTATAAGAGATAAAAAATTAAACTGTACTAGAAGTAGTTTTCCCAAAACTGTAAATTGCTACAAAACTAAAACGTTTTTTTTCTTTTTTTTTTTTTAATTATTACACCACATGCAAGGAAATAAAGCTACTAAGACACAAGAAGTTACTGAGTGTGAGAGAATATGAGAAAAACAAACCTACTATTAAGGCGAGAGAACAATAAAAGAACAAGATTATGTTTTCAGGAGAAAAAGATCAAAAGGATAATCACTTTCTATCATCTATGACAGTGTTTCCCAACATAGGGATTATTACCCTCTTGTGGGGTCTGTTATGTTAAAAGGAGGCACTGGGTGTTTTTATTTCATTTGGTGGGGGCAGTGGACATTTTATTTATTTATTTATTTTTTTTTTTTTCAAATCTTTAAAAATTATTCAATATATATTTATACAAAAAATTCAATTAAAAATTATTCAATATATATTTTAAATTCAATTAAAAATTATTCAATATATGTTTATACAATAAAAGAACACGATTATGTTTTCAGGAGAAAAAGACCAAAAGGATAATCACTTTCCATCATCTATGGCAGTGTTTCCCAACATAGGAGTTAGCACCCCCTTGTGGGGTCTGTTATGTTAAAAGGGAACATTTTTTATTTCATTGGTGGGGCAGTGGGCATTTATCCTTTTTTTTTTTTTTTTTTTTTTTTTTTTTTTTTTCCAAATCTTTAAAAAATTATTCAATATTGGTTACAAAAGGAAATTTTTGAAAGCTATCTATAGATGTTGGAAGCTATAATACTTTTCTTAATTGCTTTTTCAACTTCTTATATGACTGTAGTTTCAACGCAGTTACACAGTTCCTTACTAAACAAAGAAACCACCTGCAAATTACAAAAATAGGAGATCTACAATTACTTCTAAGCAGTATATAGCCTAGAGTAAACGCCTTAACCAGTAAGCATAAACGTCAACCATTTGCATTGAAAACATTGAGATCAGCTATCAATTTTTTTTTTTTTTTTTTTTTTTTTTTTTTTTTTTTTAATCATTGGTATTTATAATAGAAACGAAAACAATATTAAAATTATTTTTGCTATAATACCTAAGTATTATCTTGCTATGAAAGATGAATTCAGTATAATATTCAAAATTTAATCTGACAGGAGGGCATTGACAAAAAAGTGTGTGCCCAAAGTGGGTGTTGGTTGAAAAAAGATTGTGGAACACTGGTCTATGGCAATACAAACTGGCCAGAAGATGGCTAAGACTAAGTCATAAGATAAATGTACAGGCAGGGATACTTAACCATGCATCACATGGCATTGCAAATACCCTGATATTATGCGACTACTGACAAAAGCTTTCCTCTCTAAACAATAACAAAGAGCTTGAGTTTCCTGCTACAACTCAGAAACCAGAAAACTGCCAACCCACTACCCTCAAAATGAAAATTCGCAGCCACTGACCAGTTAGATCACAAAAAAGTTAAGAGAGTTAAATCATTAAGGCCATGGAAGAAAGAAAGGAACAAGAGTAAACTATATCTTAAGCAGGAAACAAAGGATAAACCTCTACTCCTGTTCAATAAACACAGGAGTAGTACAGGCCAGGCAATAGGCAAACCTATCTATTCCTACTAACCTGTTCACAGCACAGGAGACTGGGCACTTTTATCATGACATTGTCCTTGGGAACATTTCCGAATAAGGCTCTGGAACCCTTTCAGGCCAAGGAGGAATGGCAAAATTATTAAAACCTCTCTGAAGCTTACCTTAGGAATTGGAATATAAGGAATATTAACATAACCTGATTTCAAGTACAAGAATTAAATTAAAATTTATTAAAAATTAAGGTTGAACCATGTATACACAAACATATATTTTACACTGGATATTGTAGTAATGTTTTCATCATCAAAAGGACCACTTATTCCTACTATTGTCATAATTTCCTTTTAAATGATAAATAATAGAAATCAATCGATCAGTTTGAAAATTTGATTTGATTTACTTGTTAAATGGCATATCAACTCCTTTTGGATCATTTAGCACAAATTTAATTTTCTTAGCTTTGAAGTGATAAAAGTACAATATACATTATTCTGCTTTCACAATTGACTACATGCTAGATGATGCTCATGTTTTGTGCATATGCATGTTTGTGTGGATATGTTTGCTAGAGGTGGTGATATGTGTATTTTATGTTTTGTTGAAATTATATTTTGGAATACAGTTTGATTTAAGAAATTCTAGGATATATGGATTAATGTTAATTCTTCCATGTTTTCATGTATTTTTATATTTTCATAATGTTTTGTTTGGGGATTCACTATTTGCCCATAGCTGGGACCCTAACAGACAGTGGGTTAGTGTACCTGGGCACAACAAGAATTAAGATGAGGTTCCACGCTCCTCAAAAACTCCAATCTCCCAATTAGAAGCTTTGCTGCTGGATGTAGTTTATCATCATACCCAAGATTATTAGTTTGAAAAGAATATATGAATATCCTATTATAATTGTGCTTGTCCCTCCCTTTGTTATTTTGCACAACCGTTACGTCCTGCCGATACCTCCTAAATAATGGACTATTCCATTTTGATTGTGTGGAAAGAAGGGAAAAAACACTACTTGGTTTCAGTGAGAAAACAAAAGAAAGAAGTGAAAATGGAAGTAGAGAAAGAGAATCAGATTAAAATTTATTTTATTATTTCGCAACAAATAATTTTCAGCATAATTTAATTCTTTGTCAATTCACTGAACACTCAGTATTATTATACAGTCCAAAGATAATACAATAAAAATTACGAATCAATATTCCATTAGTTATCAGCAATGAACATGAAATTGCTTATTGATGTAACCTTCCGTGTGTGTGTATGTATATATATATATATATATATATATATATATATAGACACATATATGAATAAATCAATAAAAACCTTAAAAATCCATCTTGGTTATAATTTATTTCATGAATGTTTTTATATTCATCTCTGCAGATCGAAAGTTTTTTAGAAAAAATTTAACAGAGATGAATTTTTAAGTTTTTTCTTGATTTATCATTATATTGCTCTGTAAGTTACACTGAGCTCTATTTGGATTAATGTTCTCCTTGGAATTACAAATTAGTATTATTTTTATATATATATATATATATATATATATATATATATATAGTCATCCACAAACAGACTGTATCACAGCTCCTCAGTATGGCTAGACATCTGATTGCTTCAAGCTGTGATCGAAACCTGACATTCAATATCAATCAAATGTCTTACCCCTAGGCCATCGTCGAACGGCAGAAAGGAAGAAAATTTTAACATTTTTCTCTACAGAAAAGATAAGTCATTTAGTAGTTAGTACACAGAAAAATCTGTAGTTTAGAAAATACTTTTAAATAGTTCATCCACAGAAAAAGGTGCAGTTTAGAAAATGACTTTTAGTAGTTGGTTCATACTGTAATTGAAATAAGACTTTTCTCATCAGCAAAGATTCACAGACTATCCATGTTGTTGAAGATGATTTGTTTGAAGTAAGCTGAAACGCGTTCCTTTCAGCACATGCTGGGGAGTGGGGGAGGTAAAAGCTGTGTGGTCATGTCTTCTCTTGCGTTTGAATGGCTTGAAGGTAGTCACATCTCTGCTGCTGAAAGTCGAGATCTGTGGGTTTTGATAAGAAATTTTCCCCAAAAGTAGGCCTGAGAAAAATAGGGTTTAGTTTTCTCTGATTGATCACACAGGTAATGTATCTACAGCAGATAACAAGCTCCTACAGCATTTACACAAGGTGCATTTCATGTGTAAATGTAACAAAGAGTGACGAGAAAAGCTTCCACCTTTATATGTTTGTTTGTTTATTCAAGCTAATTCATTCACAATTTTCATCTGCTCTTCAAGAATCCAAGCACAAATTCCTTGCAACAAGAAAAAATGTTAACAATATGGAAGTTGGAAGGTGTATCGGCAGAAAGCGGTAGCTTCAGGCTTGGGTCAGTATAACACAAAGAAAACGGATCTGGGAGGCGATAGTGAGGTTGTAATATCTCTCTCTCTCTCTCTATATATATATATATATATATATATATATATATAATATTCCAAGAAAAGCCTGACTTAACTTGGCACAATTTTAGCCAATATAGATTAATTGATAAATACACTTAATTTAAAATTTTGGCAACATTTCTCCACTAGCCCTGAAGACAGAAACAATTTTTTGTTTTTCCTGAAAATGTAAAATATAAATGAAAGATAAATGGTATCTCTTTTTTTTTTTTTTTTTAGTATACAAAGGTTGCTGAAAAGTTCTGTACTCAATCAAGAAGCTCTTCTTAATAAAAAAAAAAAAATTGAACATTATTTACACTAGGACTAATATCCTAATCTTTGTTGCTATTGTCAAAATGTTTCAACCATTGTGCTCTCTAGCCCTCATCAGGTGATTTGAGTAATGAAGGCTAGAATACACAGTGCCCGAAACATTGTGATAAAAGCAGCAAAGAAAAGGACACAATAGTCCAAATGTAAATAACTCCTCATTGCAGAAATGTAGACAATATTTGGTCAGATTTTGAGAAGGCCGAGTCTACAACTCGGAGCCTACAACATTTTTTTTTCATTACAGATTTTGCAAACATAAAAATAAAGAAAATATCTTTGCTTGAAATTCTAAAAATTTAGTTTTTATTTATTTGGTTATTTTATTCGTTAGTGAACAAATAAAATCATTTCAAAACCTTTTATTTTATTTAAAAAAATTTTGAATGTTTTTTAGTTTTGTTTTTGTTTTGTTTTTTAATTTGTTTCTAAATGCTTTATTTCTTAATAGAGAGACTCTAGTGATAAAGGCTGCTTGCTTTAAGGACATTACCCTCCAGAAATACATACACACTTGTCAAATGTTTCTTTTCTTTTTTTCATTTTAAACAAAATCTGACACTGGAACCATTCCAATTTTTTTAAACACAAGCGAATACAATTTGATATCTATCTCATTTTATTCAAATCTCTCGACTCACTCCTATCTATCTATCTGTCTATCGCTATCTGTTTATCTCTGTCTATCGCTATCTGTTTATCTCTGTCTATCGCTATCTGTTTATCTCTGTCTATCGCTATCTGTTTATCTCTGTCTATCGCTATCTGTTTATCTCTGTCTATAGCTATCTGTTTATCTCTCTCCGTTCAGATTTCTCTTTCCAATCCTCTGTTTAATACTTTATAGCAAAGAGTTTAAAAGGCATTTCTTCAGTATTATCATTAATTTGAATTCACATAAATTCTAGAAATATTAGAGATATTGTATTTTAAGTGACCCACATTGACCAAAAGAAAGAGATATATGAACAATGAAAAAGGAAATCAGAGAGAAATCATATTGAATTCAAAGTGAGGCTAAAAACAGAAAGAGAAGCTGCTATTGACATCACCAGAAGTTTACACTCCATAGAAATAATGGGCGAATTTCTCTTCTTTATGCAGTGGACTTTTCTGGTGACGTAGAAAACATAATTGATCAGTGAATCAATGAATAGAATGTTATTAGAATATATATATATATAATACACACACACATGCAAAAAGATTTTGTGTACCATATCAAGATAGGACTACTTTTAGAATGGGGATAATAGTTTGATATCAATTACTATAAATGTAATCTCAATTAAAATCAAATAAAATAAACCTAAGGTGTCTTTTTTCTTTTCTTTTTCTTTTTTCTCCCTCCCCTCTTGTCCTTTTTTAAGATCTTGTTTTGAGAAACCATTTCTTTATTAATTTAATTTCCGACAATTTGTTTACTTCTGCGGAAATGTTGGACGAAAGGTGCCTTAGGTTTATTTTATTTGATTTTAATTGAGATTTCATTTACAGTAATTGATATCAAACTATGAACTCCATTTTAAAAGTAATCATAAATAATATATATATATATTCATGCATGAGGAAGCACGGTGGAGTGATGGTTAGCAGCTTGGATTGAGGAATCAGAGCCGAATTCAAATTCCAGTCGAATCCATTACATTCACTTGCGTGCTTATACCCTTAGGAAAGGTATGAATCCTCTTCTACCTCCAGCTATGGGTAAATAGTAGAACAGACTGGGTTCTATAGCCTTGGATGGCAACTGGTCTAGGAGAAGGACAAATCTGAATTCAAACCCAGAGTGGAGCCCTTAAGGAGGATGGATGGCACTCTGTGCTACCTTCTGGCAACTCCAGCAGCTGCACTGGTACCAAACTTTATTGGTTTATCCTCTCCTTTGGACTCTGCTAGTAAGGCCAAGAGGGGGAACTAGACATCTGGGCAGCCCTAGTTCTCCATATATCCCGCCCAGGCTCATAGTAAACCACGCTACTCCATCGTCTCTCGAGACGGACGGATGCCAACAATGATGATCCATGCATGCTTATAGTTGGTTTCTCTATTACACCAGTTTTCTTACTGCTGTTACAGTATAAACATAGCTGCTACAATAGCAGTGTGCACCAAGGAGGAAGAGAGCAGTGATCCAATTTCTCTGATCAGAATGTCTGTCAAGGACTGAAATTTATTAGTGGCTTTTACCACAATATGGCAACAATGCACTACTACGTAGAAGTGTGTATGAGTGGATTGAGAAGGTTTAAAAGTGGATGGGAAAGAGTGCTTCACAAAGAAGGAGCAGGATGCCTGTCAACCTCCAACACTGACAAGAAGATTCATCAGGCTTAAGAGATTAAATGGCAAATCAGTGAGTTATCATCGATGAGGTAGCATGATCGCTGCTTTTTGTTACTCTTTGGTGCACACTGTTAGTGGAGCAGTCATGTTTGCACTGTAACACTAACAATAAAACTAGTGTGATCAAGCTCAAACTTGTTATGCTATGGCGAAACAGCAGGCTGAACATTTATACTTAGATCAGCTTATAAACTTTTCAGCCAATCCTCATATATATCTTCAGTAAATGAATAGGAGCACTCTGGCTGACTGGCATTTGTTTACATTCGTAAAAACAATACACTAAAATTAGCAGTTTCTCTCTACCTAATGTGATGTCTTAGGGGTAGAAACCCCGACTAACACCAAATTGGTTGGGTTTCAGTCCTGGCTTGAGACATTTGGATGTCTAGTTGCACTGAGGAGCTGTGATACAGCGAAACGGTACTGTCTGCAAATGACACATATATATATATATATATATATATATATATATGGGTTAAATAGCAGTACAGATTGATCTTTCTAGCTGTGGTTGGAAACCAATCTAAGCAAAGAACAGATGTAATTCTGCTGGTTGCTTGGCCTATGAAAACCTACTTGGTATTAAGATCATTGTAGCAACACCTAACATGGTGAGACTGGAAATCCTGTCTGTCTCTCTCTGCCTCTCTCACTCTCACATGCACACACACACATGCCACTGGGCAGTGTATACTTGGGCGAGCAATAACTGACCAGTACTAAATAAGAACCAGGTGAAATATCCCTAGTTTGTTTTTTTTTGTTTTTTCAGCCGAACAGATCTACAAGCCACTGACGAAGTCTGTAGAACACAACAGCCATAAAGTTGTGATAATAACAACAAAGATGAGGACAATAGTCCACATGTAAAGTCGGTTCCCTGTGGCATGCAAGACAATTTTTCTTGCCAGAATCCATCTTGCACATTTATAAATCTGCCATTAATCCATGCATTGAATATTGCTGCCACATTTCCGGTGTTCCTGTATATCTCAAGATTCTCAAGAAAATCCATAGAAGTTGTCTGCGATGTTATTGGTACTAACCTGGCATCAATTGTTCTAATGAGCTTTCCTTCTTGGTACCTCAACCGCATGAATTTAAGTGTATTACTAGATTGGCAATTAGGTTAGTCACCTTGTTTTATTGTTGAAATAGCTAGATGTAATCTTAAGTTCTATTCTAATAGTTTCTTTTCTTGCCTATGGAGTGCTCTTCCAGTTTCTTCCTTCCTTGCCACACAATCTTCAAAAATTTTAATGCAACATCAATTGTCATCCTGTTTTGTTTTTTTTTATTATTGTACTGTCTCCTTGCAAACATCTTCTCATTTCCTTTTGCTCTCAGTAACCTAGTGTGGCTTTATTGACTTGCTTGGGATGAAATGATTTAAAAATAATGTAAATAATGATTATTCCTCATCCCCGAAATACAGACAGAAATTCTGCAATCTTCAGGAGTATCCCTGCAATCCTCATTTGTATTGTGAATATTGAGAACTGCTGTTAAAAACTCTTGATAAGAAAAGCAATCTCAAATCTCACTTTTAAGTATTTGCTATAACTTCATGAAAAACCTGGCCTTAAAAGGTATAGCAGTAGGTATGAGTTGACAGAAATATTTTACAAGTCATTATTTGTTTGGTGAGACCTTTTTTCTCTTCTTTGCACGTGCATGCGTGTGTGTGTGTGTATGGTTGTGGTGGGACTGACAATGCAAAGCAAAGGTATTTATAATTATTATATGTTTGCTCTGATGATAGAAATCTTTTGTGAAATCAGGTGCTCACCTGAATATCAAGGGGTGGGAAGTGTGTGTGTGTGTGGGGGGGTTCCTACTGTTGAGACAGACAGCAGTAATGAAATGTAGATTGTTTGGCACCAGAAATTAAATATTTCTGCTAACCATTGTCTCTCCCTTCACCTTTTCAGGCCTCGATTTTCAGTGATAACTCCAGTCTCTCGAGATTTATGCTCAACTATCAATGTTTTTTAAACAAGCAGCCATCAGAACCTAAGCTAATTTTCTTAAAGAACTGACAACATTGTCTTATAAAAATGTACATCCACATATTATTATGCTAAGCTTTCTCATTTTGCAAGTGTGTATGTGTGCGTTTTTGTAACCACTAAACGTCAAGAATTCATACTCCTAACAAGATTAGACACAACACAGAGACATATGAATTACCTCACTTGACTCTGACAAAAATGTCCGTTAGGGAGCACACTTTAAGTCTATAAAAAGGCAATCATATTCTCTCTCTTTCTCTTTTTTGCTCTTCCTTTCAGATGTAGTTGCACATGGACAAAGTGTTACCCAGCTGGGGCATGTTCATTTTTATGGCTCTCTTTTAACTGAAGTCTCACACACACATATACACATGTGTTTATCACACATACACAAACAAACATTCTTATAGCTAGTTTCAGTGTCTTTTCCTTTCATTTCAATTGTGTATTCATCCAATTAATTTTATTAATAGATGCATATAATTATCGTTTGTTACCTTGACATACTGTAATGGTTTGCAAGCTTGTCTCGCTAGAACATTTACAAGTGAGTTTGATCCTCATAGGGTGTTCCCATACATTCAGCCTTGTGTCACATCTAAGTTATGCTTAGAAAATCACTGTTTGTTTTAAGTTCATTGTTTTGCGTTACTTATTTTTACCCAGGCTTACATGAGTCTGCCAGTCGGTGGAAAAAATTTACCAGGCGGCCATAAATATTTATTATAAAACAATCACGCACCTCATATCCGAAGTGTTGATTCCCACAATAGGGGTGACTTATTTTTACCTGAACCTCATAGAATCCTGTAACAGGCAAAATGGACTCGGTTCTGACATATGTATGTAGACATTTGTGTGTGTGTGTGTGTGTATACAGGGTATATATGTGTGCCTGTGCTCATAGATACAGACGTATGTGTACCAATGGATGCTTGTAAATGCCTGGGTCAATACATATGCAAATGTATGTGGGTGCATATATACAAGGAGGTGGACACACTTTGATGTAATGTAATGGTTATCGAGTTTGTCTCGCTAGATCAATTATGAGTGAAATGTGAGTTCGATCTTCACTGGGTGCACCTTACTTTTGGCCTTGTGCCATATATAAGCTATGCTACAAAGAGGTAGTAAAACCTGCTCAGGTAAGCCAGCTTTGCAGAAACAGTATTTCGTTTGTTTGGCCATTAAAATACGGATTTGGGGAAGGAGATTCTGAGCTGGTAACTTTTCAGCACACCCTCATGTGTTTGCATTTGTGAGTTGCGAAATAAAACTACCCATATCATATTTTAAAAATGATTATTTCTAATTAACAGATTAATTTCCATGGGTTATGATTTAAATTATAAAGGAACTGTTCATAGCTACTTATTAAGTATTTCAAAGTGCATTTCAATGTGGGGATGTAGGAAATTCAGTTGTCCAGGGTTTTTTCTATATTAATAATCTGAATGTTGGAATTCAAAACAATAAAGAAAAATAAAGAAAAAATGGTCTCATGCCTGTTAAATAGATCATTTGTATTTACAAACATATGTACATGAATTCAAAAGTGTTAAGAAGGAGTAAAAATGTTTTTTAGTGGAGTTAAACCCTTTGCGTAGTTGATACACAGAAAAATCTGTAGTTTAGAAAAGACTTTTAAGTAATTTGTTCTCAGTCATATCTGTGGCTGGAATAAGACTTTGTCAGTGAAGTGTCACTGACTAATCATGTAGATGAGCCATTTGAAGTTGCTGAAACATGTTTCTTTCAGCATGTGCTGGGGGTGTGCGGGAGGAAAAGCTACATCTTCATTTATTTTTGAACGGCATGGAAACAGTTGCATCTCTGCTCTCTAAAAGTTGGAATCTGGGTTTTATAAGAATTTTTTTCTCAAAGGTAGGCTTTTAGTTTTCTCTGATTAGTCAAATATTTCACATGGTGATGTTAATTTCTAACCAAGAGACACTTACATTTAAATGATGCCTGTTGTCTTGTGGAATCTTTTTGGCATGTTTGTAAATATTGTCTGTTATTGGTTAGAAAATAAAGTCTGAGTGTGTTTTAATATAGTATATATGTGGGTATGTAATTGTGTTGGAAATAGGCTTTATTTCCTATGGGGCAATGGTTAGCAAGCTTGTCTTGCTAGATCAATTACAACTGAATAGTGAGTTCAATCCTCACTGAGTGATCTGTACATTTAGCTTTGTGCTATATCTAACCTACGCTTAGTAAATCACTATTAGGCATTTTTGAGCTTTTGACTAACTTTGTTCATTGTCATGCTTTAAGGTCTGTTTTGTTAAAATTTTACAATGATTTTTTACAGCTATTTTAACCTTCAGCACACTGGAGGCAAAAATTGTTGCTGTAGAATTCTCTCCCTTTGCAAGCTGTGAACACATTCTGTCACCTAAGAGGGTTGCTATAAATAAACATTTGTCAACTGTTATTTCAGGAAATAACAGAATGCGGCTACAGCTTACAAAGGGAGATAATTCTACTGCAACAATTTTCGCCTCCTGCATACTAAAGGTTAAATATGATCTAAATATGATGTAAAGGGTTACTGAGTGTGAGCGAATATGAAAAAGAAAACATCATTTAGCAGAGAGACTCATAAAAGAAGAGAGATTAAGAACACAAGATAACAATTGACATTGCATTTAAATTTTTGAAGATCAAAGTTGACTGCAAAGCAAGAAGTCAGAATAGAGTTTCACAAGTGAGAAGTTTCTGGTTTAGTTTGGTAAGATGTCACTTTTCTACCAGATTCAGCATTACCAATAATTGTAAGTTCTACTATGGATTGGATTGAAACTTTTATTTAAAATTCTCATCCAATTCAAAGTTCAAGAGCCACTCAAGGTAGTGCTACAGTCAAAATGGTAATGATGAGTGAGCTATGTGAAATGAATTGAAAAGAAGTTGGGATCATGAGGATGAGGAGGATAGATAACAATTGATTGATTTGAAGTTTTTGCGAAAATGACGTCAAAGTAGAACTTCCTTCTTATATGGTGGAAATGAGTGTGATTCAACTCGATGGTAGTAGACTGGTGCGTCCTAGTTGTAAAGGTCTGAACTGGTAGAACTAAATAGTGAACTCTTTTGGACATTTTCCATGGAAATAGCGATAGTAGCAACAGATCACAATGTTTCATTTGTTGTAGAGTGGAAAACAAGTCATCCACCAAAAAACTGTATAACTAATTTTGAACTGTGTCAAGGCTGAAAAGTGAGGACTGAGTAAACGATTTTGAACTGTGTCAAGGCTGAAAAGTGAGTACTGAGTAGCTCCAACTCAAATATGGCAGCAATATTCAATTTTTGGACTGCTCTGAGTCTTTAAATATAAACCATGGCAGTAGGTGTTAGATACTATATTGTCGTCAGCTTTATTTTGTATCCAAGAATTTAATTTGTTCTCTGCTTATTGCTTGCTTTATGATGGCGTTGATGACTAAATTTGCCACCAACATGCAGGTTCAGGTCAAGAAGCTTCCAGTTTCATCAAATCTTGCTCCTGTCATCCATTCCCCATCACTGTTTGGTTGGAGGTGAAAGAAAATCAGAGTAGAATAAAATGCCCATCGCATAAATTTGTTTAAAGTGAACCTCAACTGTGACCCACACACTTGATTTCATGACCATCATCTGTGGCACATATGGAATGAGACATGCTGAATCCAGTTATGAAACTACAACTGACTGCCACTGACTCTGTTATAATTTCAAGTGGTGCCTTCTATATAGTATGTTTGTCTTCATCCACTGGTTCAAACATTAAGATCTGTTGTAATCATCATCTGCTTGTTTCATTATTGGGGTCTTTGAGGTTGGTCACCTTAGTCTGGGTCCTTGTCTTAGATCTTGCCACCACAGGTGGTCCTACCAGGAGTTTAAAACTCCCAACGGCATAGCTCTCAGACTCACTGAACCACACAAGCCCCTCGACCATGACAAGGAGTGACCATCGGAGGTAAAAGTGGATGAGATAATAAAACAATAAATACGTTGATCAATTAAGTTAATGTCAAAAGTAAAAAAAATTTTTAGAAAGTATTTTTAGTTTTTAATATTAAAATTTAATTTTAATTTTTTTTTTTTTTTTTTTTAGAGAATGAACTTTTTTGAACAACTGTAGGCTTTCACTGTATCCTTTCTTTCCTCCTCCTCCTCCTTCCCTCTTTACCACTTCCTTCTACTTTCTCTCTCTCGTTTTCTTTCAATCATCAGCACTGTTAGCTAACATCATTCACAACATCAGAATGCCAGCAAAGAAATGTCGGTATTATTTTCCTTACATTATTACTGAAATAATTCAGTAGGCATTTTTACACATGACTTGGATTTTTTTCTTCTACTTCACATAAAAAGAATCTCAGTGTATGTATGTGTGTGTGTGTGTGTGTGTGTTAGTTACTGTTAACAGATGAAATAAGCCCCAAAATAAGGTCAGCAAAGAAAGAAAATACATTTTATTAGTATGTATGGAAATTTGGCAATAAAAAAATAATGGCTTTTTGCTAAAAAAAAAACAGAAAAAAAAAAAAAATACCAAAGAAAACTATTTTTTTTTTTTTTACTTATACATTTATTATTTTAGGCAAAATAAACATGAGTAACAATTTTATTTTTAATTCTCACTTTGTCAATTTTATCTGTGATGCATTTTTTTTTTTAATATTATTTTATTTTTATCCTACATTTTTGTCAAATGTTTTCTTTCCAGTAGTGACCCAGTTTCTGAAAATTAACCGAACGTGTTCTTTTGAGAAATGATCATATTTCCTGAATGACATTAATTTTCTATATTTTTACACACACACACACACACACACACACACACACACACACACACACACACACACACACACACACACACACAGTTCAATGAATATGCGTTTGTGACCCTGGGTTTCACGCTTATGTGATCCTCAATAAGCAACGCACATATGTGTGTGTGTGTATATGTATGTACCTAAATGTATGTATTAGCTAATAAATTTATTTCAATTAATGGAATCAATATATCCAGATAGACAGATATACAAAAATAAAAGAAATGAAAATTTATTACTGAATGTTGATTTTTCCCTAATTTTTATTGTTACATACATTGAAGGACTGATGAGTAAATAATTGGCAATAAAATAAAAGATTTTAAAATGTGGCCAGGTCATAAAAAAATCTATTTTTAAGGCAACTCTAATTATAAAGTAACAAACATTAACACATTAACCTTTCCCCCTGTAAAGTTATTTATCAGCATTGAATGAAATAACACATTTTGTTTTGTTTGTGTCTTTATATCATTAAATTTATTACAAATATGAGTGGAGATTATTACTACTACTACCACCACCATACACCATACACATTTCCTTCCAGAGGTCCCAACCAGAGACCTAAGGTCAGAAAATGGATTCATTGGAGATAATAATGATTTAATGATACAAGTATTACTAATTAACCTATAGCTGGGGGGAGAAGAGGTGAATTCATACATTTCTCAAGAGTATTTGCGTGCAAGTGAATATAGCAAACCGAACTGGAACTTGTCTCTCCGATTGACTATTACGAGCCATCATCCATTACACCATCCACACATCCAATTTTATAGCACCTTTGTATTCTTAAGATCGCCTACTGACCAGGCTCGATGTAGCTTAACTTCGGTGATCGTACGGGGAACCTATTTCAACATGATTTGACTGTAAGCCATTCTGTGTGAAAAACTTGGAGCCTTAAACGTAGAAAATTACTGTTTACACTAATTACATTGTTTGGATTGTACTTCTCATCTATATTGTCATATTTACAATGTTTTGGCCATTGTACGCTCAAGTCTTCTTCAGCTGTTATATGTTGGAATTTTGAACCAAACCCCTTATTTAGTCCAGGGGGTAGCGTGCCATGCCTTTTCAGGATATCTCAGTTTTGAAATTCCAACATATATCAACTGAAAAAGGACGGAGTATACAACGGCTGAAATGTTGTGAATATGGCAATAAAGATGAGAACAGACTGAACAATGTAAATAGTGTAGTTACAACACCTCATCTCAGAAATATAGACAGATCTAGAAATTTACATTATTATTTTTTCTGTAAATTTAAGCCAAAGTTAACATTTTTTTCTAATGATTTTTCCCTATAACTTGGCAAATGTGTTATGCAATAGTTGTAAAAGTGATGAGCCAAGCTGATCTTAAATTTAGATTAGTCTATTTTACTTATGCTTGTATATTGTGCTTCAGCCAAATAAATGTATTTACTTTTTAGTTTTTAGTAATTAATATTTATTTGATTATAGGAATTTCTAAAGTTGTCATTCAGTTGTTATGAGGATAAATTTTGTAATATTTTAAAGTGAGGATGGATAAGGTGGGGTTAGGGGTGACTGATAAAATTCAGGCCAGTTAACCAAAAATGGAACCACAGTCAAAATACCTGGCATGTTTTTTTTTTTTTATCTTCACAAGACCCTTGTCACCTGTCAACTGTCAACTCTGTTAATAGGATAGCTGCTATACAAAAGCTGACCTTGAGACTACATTGAAAGTATTTGTTTGTTTTAAAAGCTTCTACACTGAATAGAACTGAACAAAGCTTCTTTTTTCTTTTCTTTCTTTTGTTTTATTTTTTCCAGTTTTTTTTTTTTTTAATTTTTACTTTGATGATAAATTGAACAAAACATTGAATAAAACATGACCATTCACACTTATACATATATGAAAAGAAAACAGTTCATAATAAAAAAAAAAAAAAGATTATTTACAATATTAGGACTTATTCTGATCTCTGTTGTCATATTCATGATATTTTGGCTGTTGTATGCTCTGGCCTTCTACAGATGATTGGAATTTCAAACCAAACACGTTATTTCATCCACCAGGGTAGATTGCTCTAATTCCACATGCCATGCCTCTTCTGGATACATCAGTGTCAGTTAATTCTCTTTAATAGCTCAACTCTGCAAGTTTTTTTGTTCACCTATGCTGTGGCCTGGTATTGAACTCACAATTTTGGGTCAAGTTACTGTATTACTTCAACCAATGCTTTTTATTCACTGGGCCATGTGTTGAATTAAGTAAATTCCAATCACCTGAAGAAGACTGGAGCAAACAACAGCCGAAACATTGTGAATATGACAACGGTGTAAACACAATGTAAACAGTGTAAATAATTACAATACCCCATCTCAGAAATATAGACAAAAAAAAAAGATATTTAAAAAAAAAAAAAAAAAAAATGAAGAAGAAATAAAGACAAAATACTTGGATAAAAAGAAAAAAAAATGACTATAGAACTGCTCAAGACCAAACATGGAGGAAAATAAAGGTTGAAATATTGTATTCCACCAATCTATAAAGTTAAGGCACCTTGCTTGCCTTTGTGAGATACCCCCCCCCCCCCCGGCATCCCAAATTGAAATAATGTCCCAATTTTTCTGCAGACTATCAAAAATTTTGCACAGACCACCAGTGGTCCACAACAACTGGTTGGCGACCATTGGTATGGACTAAGATCCTGAAAGAGTTCTTTTATGGTGGTTTGATTTTGTTTAGCAGTATATCAACTGCAAAAGTATGTATCATTAGTATTTTTTTTTTTTTTTTTTTTTTTTTAGATAAAAATGTATTTCTGGTATACTTATACTTTCAAGGTATTAGATGGCATGGTGGAGTAATGGACTGCGGCTCAGATTGAGAAATCTGAGAGCCAAGTTTTAATTTCAGTTGAACTCATTGCATTCACTTTTGCACAAATAACCTTAGGAAAAGTATGAATCCATCTCTTTTTTTTTTTTTTTTTTTTTTTTTTTAAATTATTTCATGATTCATTTTTTCATGAAGTATCTCTCTATTTATTATCTAAAGACCATCAGATGTGACATATTTGAAACCCCCCATACTGACCAAAACAAATGAAGATATTACTTTTAGTCAAGGGTGGGAGTGAGTTATGGGAAAATACATTATTGTAGAACTTCAAAAGACATTAAAATCTTGTTTGTAAGTGGACAACAACCTGTGGCCTGGGCACAAAATAAATAAAGTTGTTTTGACAGCTTCATCCTGTTTTGTAACTCGTCTGTTTAGAAAGCACGCCACTCACTCAAATGAAGGGAGGGGAAGAGGAGTGGTTATTAAATGGTAACTAAATTTATCTCAATTTAAGACCAACTATAAAAAGATTCTTTTCTAAACAACATGGAATAAAACACTTAGTCATCTTTTCTAGATCAGTAGTACATTGTTGCAATTTAAATGAGGGTGAAAAGCACTCTCCTGAAAGTTGCGAACTGGTTAAAAGATAAGCAGAATGAAAGAAAAAAGTATAGGAAAAAAAAAAAAATAACAAAAGTGAAAAATAAACAGAAAAAAGTCAAGAGAAAAAGTAAAAAATAAAAGAAAGTAAATAGAAAAAACTAAAAAGGAGTAAAAAGCAAAAAAAAAAAAAATGTAAACAAAGAAGTAAAAAAAGGAAAAAATTAAACAGTAAAGAGAAAAATAAAAATGAAACTTATATAACAAATTCTGAATAATAAAATGTCACTGAAATTCTAGTTGATTGATTTTTACCTGTCCAAGCTTGTATTATTTAATAGCAAATTTTGTATAGGGTACCAAATGAGGATCAAATTCAATACAAATAGTCAACAAAACTAGTATGCTAACCATTACCCTATATTGTGCACCTGAGAAACTCTCTAACAGGGAAAAAACTGGGAATAATAAAGTTATCAATAAATGTATGAAAACTTTTAATATATTCCTTCCTATCTATTTATCTATCTGTTTGTCTGTCTGTCTCTCACAATCTGTACATATCTATCTGAACACTTTCCATTGATACAGCAAAAAAACAATATTTATAAATATTCTTCTCTGTTTCTCTCAACAATAATTATAATTGTTAAGATCAGGGTCTATTATCTTTAAGGGATAGGTTTTCTATTATTAATAATTAACTGATGCTCTAGAATTACCACATATGAGTTCTTGTCAAAAAGAATCAGGACTGTTGCTATGGTAATGGAACAATAGTATACAGAATGAGGGCACTTGATACAGATTGATTTTGCACTCTATCTTGCATGCACACTACATTCTCACTTTCAGTGTTTATAGCAGTGCTTGGAAGGAAAGTGTGTAGAGTGTGGTCATCTCACCACTCCACAGAGGTTCCATCATTGACTATGGCTTGGCGGCAGCAGTTTTTGGCCAAAAACAATATTCCTCAAGTCCAATAACCATCATATTCTCCAGATCTCATTCTTTGCAATCTTTCCTCTTCAAAAACCAAATCCCGCTTGAAAGAAAAAAAATTCTAGACATCAAAGAAATACAAGAGAATGCAGTGAGGCAGCTGCTCACTATTCCAAATTAAGCAGTTCCAGGAATGAAAATGACGCTGGATAAAGGGTGTGTAACTTCAGAAGGGGACTACTTTGAAGGAGATTAAATGCTGAATTGATTACGTGTTGTAGTTTTCGTTTTATAACATCTGTCCTGATACTTTTTGATCAAACCTCATATTAATATAATATTGGGAAAATATATTTAAAACTCAAATTTGAAAAACTTCTAATAATAGTAAGGACTAGCAGTAGAACCCAGCATTGCCTGGGGATGTAACAGTAAGAGATAGATCAAGTATCGACCATCATAAAGACTGAAAAATAAAATTGACAAAGATTATTGTTTAAGGTTGACTGAAACACATGTCTTAATTAGTTTTTTTTTTCTTACAAATTGGTAAAACCCAAACTCAAACAAAAACATTGTTTTCAATCGTTATGAGTCTACCGATTGAATAGAATTTTATTATAAACAATTGTCTTATAAATGGAATTTTGAAAGCATTCTGAATGTAAAAATAGAGAAAAAAGTGTGCAAGACAATAAGAAACACTACCTGCCAAAAAAGAAAGTGAAGTTTGGTTGAAATCGGTTGAAAAATGTAGGAAATCCGATCCCATATATAAACGAACACGCACACACACATACACACACAAACAACTTGGGTTTTATAATAAGTATAACTTGATATGAGTTGTCCCCCTTTCATTCTTGTGTCAGCGATGACTCTTAATTGTATTTTCAAATTGATTTCATGCAAAAACAATTGTTTTTCCGATTTTTGGCGCTGTCAGAACCACCGCAAGGTAATTTTACGTAGTCCTGTGAAGTTTTGTTGAAATCGGTTGAAGAATGTGGGAAATCCGATCCAATATATAAACGAACAGACACACACACACACAATCTGGGTTTTATAATAAGTATGATTTAACAAAATGTCATTTATTTTTATGGTAAACAAGTAAAAAATGTAATGTGTATTTTATAAATTCTTTGATTAGTATTTGTTTACTTTTTTTTATTTTGTTATAATATATACCAGCTATGGTTAAAATAGCAGGACAGACTGGGTCCTATAGCCTTAGGTGGCAACCAGTCTAGGAGAAGGAAATTCGGAATTCAAACCACCTGCTGCCTTATAGGTCCTGCCTCATTAAGCAAAGGCTTGAAGAAGGTAACTTCAAAAACAAATCCACAGAGGAGAGATGGTGTAACCTCAACATCCCCAGTGCAAAAGGAACTGGCAAATCATTGCACTATTCTGCCTTAAATGTCACCATGGACCACAATTGTGAGATGGAGGGGAGTGGTAACCATAGTGGTGGTGCAAAAATGTGCTAACTGAATAAAATGAATGAATGATATTATAATAATGAAAACTAGTTGGACTTGTGGAAATTCCATGTTTTCCTTTTAATATTTTTTTATTCATTTACTGTTAATGCACACAATACAAGACCCAAGTGCCACTCAAGATAGAGGGTTACTGAGTGAGGTTGTTGTAAGGTAGGTGGAAGTAAGAGATGTATATTATGAGGATGAATAGGATAGATATTGGCCAACCCTGGACTTAGAGAGACCAAGATTGCAGCTGTCAGGGAAGCAGCTTCTTGGAAGTCTGTTTCTCAGCCAGAAAGCATTACTGATTCCAGCTCAGAAAGGCCAAGGATTAGGCAGATACTACACTTTGAGCCAAGATAGAAAATCATAACGTTTAAACATAGAAACATTTTTCTTTTCTTTTTTCATGACTTATCAACCTTTTGTGGGTTATTCTAAAACTGAAACATATTTTGGATTGTAAGAATAATTAACAATTTTCTTTAGAGATAAAAATGGTTTTCTAGATACAAATCCTTCTATTTAACCCATAGCTGGAGGGAGAGGAGATGGATTCAGACCTTTTCCAAGGGTATTTGCACATAAGTGAATGTAACAAATATTAGGTTGGTGCAAAAATAATGTCGTTTTCTCACATAGTAACATATATTTAAAAAACGACATTATTTTTGCACCACCCTAATACAACTAGAATTTGAACTTGGCTCACCAATATCTCATTCCAAGCTGCTCTGCACCATACCACCCATGCATCTAACAAACATACAAAAAAGCAGATAATAGCATACTCCCATTTGTATTTCCCCCATTATGGACATTATTATATCCATGATATAATAATACCGATATTTCACAGATGGAACAGAATGACTGAAAAGAAAAAAAAATGAGATTCTTTGTTCTCGGCCATACACAAAACTAATACATACATATATACACATATATATATATATATATATATATATATATATATATATATATATATATATATACATACACACAAATGTGTCTCACACAGAGAACAATATATCACATATATCAACACAACAAAGCAGAGTGTGAGAAGGAACAAAAAGGAAGGATCTTACATACAATATGGAGATATTCCTGTACCTGGAGAGTCCATTTTTAGGACTCCAGATTCAAATGGGCTGGATTCATCTATATCCCAGGTGAAGACATATTCCATGAATGGGAAACAGCATGTCTTAGGTTTTCCCAAATCGAGAACTGCAAACTGGTGTTTGATTATATATCTGTGAAAGATATATTCCCTGGGCCTGCCCAAACTAAAGAAAGCAACCTTACCATTTGGTTGCAGTAAATGAACTGAAAAATAACTTATACTTTCATTGCTGAAAGAAGTGATGTCATTAAGCGGCTGTCATGTGACCTACGTGACTTATCTCCACCAGAGGGAGATAAGCGCCTTCTATATCCTTACTCACAACTGGAATTTGAACTTGGCTCTCCAGTTTCTCATTCCAAGCTGCTCTGCATTACACCACCCACACATCCACCAAACATACAAAAAAGCAGATAATAGCATAGATCACTGGTTTCCAAAATTTCTTGAATCATGGTACTTTTAGTGTACAAGAATTTTTCATGCTGTCCTAATTCATATAGGATGGTTAATTCAATCAAAAGGAAATGAATCATATGTAAATATATAAAAATAAATTACATATTTGTTTTATCTTTTAATCATAGTTACTAGTGGGATAGGTCTTTCAAATCCATAGTATCTTTGTATTGTATGTAGCAAACTAAATTAGAAAATTTATTACTGTTGATAGCCTTGTCCACTTGTAACCCAAATTCCTTTGCTTTTAATCTCTTCACTAATAGGTAATTGGGGTCTGCTGTCATGACATGAATTCTGTAACTAATAATATGGCTGGTCACTCTTATCCGAGTACACCAGTCTGCTAGGATGAATAGCTAATCCTGTTGCATATGCCTTCTCAGGCACATCACTTTCTCTTCACCATGTGGTTTTGTATAGCAAATATGCCAAGCAGAATTTAGCTATAGTTTCTGACAGACATTTTGGTAATATTGATTCTTCAAATCTTATACAACATGAGCCACAAACCATCTTTGATGAAAATTGTTTACATCTATGAAAAAACCCACAAAAGGTGAACATTGTTAAAACTCTTGCAAGCAATCACTGTATAACTAAGAAATGGTTTTAGCACCTGCAGTACATATGCAGAAAAATTAACAGTGAGGTTTATCACGTTGAAATAGGGGTTCTAGTACAATCATTGAAGTTAAGCAATGCCAATCCTGGTCAATACCTAAATGGGTGACTGTTTGGAAATACCAGGAGCTGTAAGCATGGATATGCAACTGGTGTAATAAATAAGGACATGGAATTGGAAATCAGAGAGCTGAGTTTCAATTTTAGTCAGGTTCATTGTTTTCACTTACATACAAATACTCTTGGGAAAGGTATGGATCTTCCTCATTTCTTTCAAAAGGATGGTGTTTCACATGACACCACTTATTTTAACTACCTTAACTTCGGCAATATTTATTATTTTAAAATGTGATGGTTTGAATTGTAATGAAATTTAAACATGAAAGTAAATTTATACATTTTTTTTGTTCTTGAGAATTGACAATGAAAATAATAAATGCTATTTATTTATTACATTGTTTATTGGAATGGTTGGCAAAAAATCAGCTAATTGCCAATTGATTTGAACTTTATAAAATGGTAAATAATAAGGATTTTCTTATAACTGGTTCGCCTATTTTAATAATTAAGTAAATATTTATAAATTTATGAATTAAAAATTGCTTTTGTATTTATTTGCTAGAAATTAGTAAATGATAAATATTGCACTGCATTTAGTCTTACTACAAGTATTAGTTTTTAGAATGTTATAAATATAAAATTTTTCTTGTAAATGAATAGTTTTTAATATTTTCATTGAAAATTCTCAAGAATAAAAATAAATATATAAATACATTTTCATCATGCATTTTGGCTTTATTACAATTCTAAATATTGCTTTCTACAGCAATAAACATTGCCGAGGAGTGAAGGTAGTTAAAATAATTTTTTTTTTTTTTTTTTTTTTTTGTGGGTACAAAAAATCATGTTTGCCAATTTTTTTTTTTTTTTTTTTTTTTTTTAAATTTATTTTAAGAAAATACTTTCTTTTAGACAAAATATAATAGAATTATATTAAAAAAATTTTGTACTGCCCCAAAAACCTAACCAGTCATTCCAAACTAATGTATCATCCAAAGTATGACAGGACTACATTAATTTCAAGCCCCTGTGTAAGCACAGATAAATATGTAGCAAAGTGTTATATACCATCAGGGCCAGAGTAAGGGTCTCATGCCCCATCACCAAATCTATGATACTGATTCCCTACTCAACTATATTTCAATTTTTAAAAGGTAATATTCATATAAAATACAAATTTTATTGTAAACTAATTATGCACAATAATGAATCATATACAATATAGATCAACAATTGAAAATAATTATATTGTATCTCAATACCAATTAGAGACCTGTCATAATAGATCATCCCATCTTAAATCAATGTTTTATGGCAATTTTTAGCATCAACTTGAGATTTTTCTTGTTAAAATGTTGAATAATTTTAAAACATTCAAAATTATGGATGAAAAATAGTGAATTTAGTATTTTTTTTTTTTTTTTTTTTTTTTTTAAGACTTAGCATGAAGAAAACAAATTCATGGATTTGGACAAAAAAAATAGATATAGACACCAGAATGACGTCAAAATCCCTCCAGAATGTCAAAATCCCCCCCCCCCAATTTTTCATCCTTTAATTGTCAGTTGTGTTTAGTTTAATTTGTAATGTATATAAATGTAGGTAGAAAAAAGCAAATATTGATAAGATAGTGAGGGTCACAAAGAACTGCCCGGGGGTCCCAATCAGGCTGCTCTCTCTGGTTGGGAGTGGGGTAGTATGCACTGGGCTTGTTTAGCATTAGTGATGCACAAAATGCACCTAAAATCTCACGATGCTACATCCTGAAATTCTGAGGCATATACACTAAACCATTCCTCTGAAACCAAAGCATTTTACGTAATTCTACCTGGGATCTAAGTATCTAAAAATAGGAATTCATTGGATGTTTTACACAAGCAAGTGCAGGGGTTGATGCAAAATGCACTGAATAACTGTTGAAAAGGATGATGTGTCAGGTTTCTAAGTCTCTCCAGTTGAGGCATCAGCAAAGGGGTCGGGTAGGGGGCTCTGCGTTGGGCACAAATCCATTGGTTGACACTTTGAAAACTACTGAGGGTTCTGTCTACATCAACTGTTAGATTCTTTAGATGTGGCTCCAGAAGACTCCTTCTTCTATGCACCGTGTCCATTCAGGATGTGGCTCTCCACAACTTTTATAGCTCTTTGTAACAATCATTCACAAAAGCTTGTCAAGTAGTTTCCTTTTTTTCCTTTGCAGTCATTGGGTGACAGATGACATCTATTACTCATATCTTCCTTTACCGGGTAGGGAGATGAGGGTAATGAATAGTGGCTCAGAATAAGAAATTGGAGAGCTGAGTTCCAATTTCAGTCAGGTTCACTATATTCACTTATGTGCAAATATCCTTGGGAAAATATACAAACTCACTTCTTCTCCCCCACAGCTATGGATCAATTAGTTGGATTTGTATCAATAAGTCATTATCTCAAAAATGTTCTTACAGTCTAAAAATATTTCCTGGCTTTAAATAACCTGAAACTGGTTGATAAATCATAAAAAACAACCTTAGAAAAGTTATGAATCCATCTTCTTCCCCAGTTATGGGTTAAATATTTAATAGGGCTTGTATCTGGAAAAATCCTTGTTATTCTCAAAAAGTTATCAATGCAATATTCAATCACAAAATAGAAAAATATTCTGACATTCCTAAATATTATTCAGTTTTAAATAATTCACAAAGGGTTGATAATCTGTAAATAACAAAAACAATCAATCTCTTATTAGGGGTGAGAAGTTAACTCCAATAAACTTGACCTCCCCCTCTTCATGTTGTCATCTTTAATACTTACACTGCTTACAATATTTATGTATGTCAGTGTTCCAGTTCGTGTTGCTATTACAACTTTTGAATCTTCTACTCTGTGCCAATATCTTCAAGACATTGGCAGTCATGGCTTTCCACAACTTCCTGTCCTTTGTAGCTCTTTAATAAATTTTGTGTTTTTGCTATCTCTCCTAAACTTTATTCCATCATCCATTTACTCAAGTTTTCTCAGTAGGTTATATGTTGTTCTCTAGCCCACTTGATTTCAATCTGTCCTGTGAGCATCAAATTTTCCAAGCCTTCTTTCCTCATTATGTGCTCTAGAAATTTAAACTATATCTACCTGAGTTTAAGTATAAGTTTCCATTTTCTTTAAAACTTTGTTGTTGCCCACATGTTCAGTCTATGGTATTCTGAGGATTTCATTTCTACTGCTTCAAGACTTTTCTTTATCTGTGAAGAGATTGTCCAACATTCACTACCCTATAGGTTTGACTGATATTGCATAACAGTTCAGTACTCTTTTCTTTCTTTCTGTTGCTATAAGTCTCTTCTTTATCTGTGAAGAGATTGTCCAGCATTCACTACCCTATAGGAGGATTGATATTACATAACAGTTCAGTACACTTTTCTTTGTTTCTAATGAAATTTTTCTGTCTCTTCTTACTTTGCTTAGCTTTTAGAATGGATCTTTTGCTATCACTTTCTAGAAGTTATATGCCATGCGAATACACGCGTAGGCGATCATGTATCTTTCAATACATGACTGACGAGGCAGATATTTTTCCCGCAGTAGGTTGCCATTACTTTCTGCAGGCTATAAAACCAAGTCTGTCCTGCTATTTACCCATAGCTGGGAGTGGGGAGAAGAGGATTCGTAGCACATAAGTGAATGTAATGGATTTGAGTGGAATTTGAAGTCAGCTCTCTGATTCCTCAATCCGAGCTGCTATCCATTACTCCACCATGCCTACCACGAGCTGTTTAATACTTGCCAAAATCAAATTAGGGTTAAAAAATGAATACCTTATTGAATGGTCTGCATGGTCAGCAAAACATAACCGTATTTAAAGTCTCTGGAGCGTTGTCAAAAAATGTAACTTTATGTGGGTAGCAATCATCAGTAGAAAGCTAGTGTGAGAAAATATGAGAAGAAATAAACATTATTAAAGAGAGAGAATACTAAAAAGAAGAGGATATTAAGAAGACAGAAGATAACGATTTAAATTACATTTAAATTTTTGAAGGTCAAAGTTGACTGAAAAGCAAGAAGCCAGAAGAAAGTTCCCCAAGTGAGAAATACATGTGTTCACTTCAGTATGTATTAGGTTGGTGCAAAAATAATGACGTAACAATGTTGTTTTTTGACGTTAAAAAATACGTCAAAAAACGACATTATTACGTCATTATTTTTGCACCAACCTAGTATATCACCTAATAATAAAACATTTATCTTAAGCTAAAAATATTTTTTTCTTTATTATTGACCAGGTCAATGAACTTAAACCAGCACTTCTCTATAGATCACATGGATTAGCCTGTGTTTACTGTGAAAATTTAATAACTCTAATAATAAATGTCAAGTTATTAATTCTCTCTTTTTCTCTCTCCCTCTCTCTTATATAAGATTAATACGAATAAAATTTGCCATTTAGCTGACTGATATTATATTCAGCACTTCAATTTTGGAGTTTCATAGACAAACCTTTTTGCAATCATTCTATCCTAATGGGTGTGCTATTGAAGAAAGGGTTATTCTCCCATTTGCATTTCCCTCATTATGGGCATTATTATATCCATGATATAAAAACACTGCATTTTATGGGCAGAAAGAAAAAGGAATGACAAATATGCTTTGTTTTTTAAGAGAGTTTTATCATGTTAAATTGTACATATATTTATATATACATATATGCATTTGTCCCACACAGAGAAATTATAACAGGTATGCAACAACAAGTAGTGTGTATATAAAAAAAAAATAAAAAAAAGACCCTCATTTGAAATATTTCTTAAAAAGAAAACTCTAGTTACAATGGTTTCACTATGAACCTGGTGAGGCCATGCGGTTTTTCTGTAAGACCTGCTGCTGTGGCCCAAGGATATCCTTCTTCTCTTTACATCGCAACTGTTTTTGTTGCACTATTCTCACACACCAGCTGTCGCATGGGCTTGGCAACTTAACAAAAGGGAGATAATCACCTTTTGTATCCCTACAGTCCACTTATCAGGACGTTTCAGCAAATAACTGCTGATTTTCTCATTTTCATTATTTTAATATTAAGTTAAAAATTAATTTCTGTGCAAGTTATTGGTGTGAGGTTGATTTATTATTATTAAATAGGGATCTGAGAGAACTTAAGGGTAGTTGAGAAAGAAATGTAAATAGAAAAGTATAAGTTAAAGAACAAATAGGAAACATTTATCACTCTGCCATTGGTTAATGATGTTTCACGTGCATTCGATTCTTTTAAATCAACAATCGTATAATTTATAGCATTCCAAATTCACAGAGATGACATCTGAACTTTCAAGAAAATAACAAATTCCATGCCTATGAATAATCGTTAATATTACGAAATGTACAGGGTGGTCTGAAAGTTTTGTCACCCCCACCAAAAAGTAACAAGACACGTAATACAGTAATACAAAGCACATGTACTGTATTCAGTTTTATTCACTTTCATTGATGCTGTCACACATCAAGAAGGTCTGTATGAATGCCATCATTTTTGTGGCACAAAATGATGCAGTGCCATATCCAGTCTGATATTTTATGAAGCTGTGCTTTATCGATTGTTGCAGAGCTTCTCAGAATGGTGTCCTTCAACTGATGGGTATTCTAGTTTCATTCATGTGAAACTCTCTACTTGCTCTTCCCAGAATGCACATGATCATGTGTCCATACACTTGCAAGCAACCTCTCTTCCAAACTGTCGGAGCTTGTGTTAGCCATCTGAAATAGAAAATCATATTATGTATGGGGTTACTATACTTTCAGACCATCCTCTATATAAGTGTATAAAAATTCTAGTTTGTCTGTGAGAGAATCTGATGGTAATGTATATTTGTAAGTGTGTTTATGTATGTTTAGTAGACCTAATGTTTGTTGCTTTTTAGCATTTTGACTTTGGAATGTTTTTATGTACATTCCATTTGTTTTAGATAAACACACGTTAGATTCTTTAAGAATGGATTCAATAAAAGTTGGCAATGTAATATAATGTTTTTGATGTGTGTTTATAGTTGGTAATATTGTTACTATGAGGCTCTCAAGATATTATCCCCTTAAAGAATTAAGTTCTTTTTTAGGGTGGCATTAATAAAATGAAAGTTATGGCCAGTTTTTTTTCTCTGTATTATGAAAGAGTTTGAATGGTGTGTGTGTGTGTTTGTACGAGCATATTAGTTTTACAAATTACAATATAAGGCGTAAATAGATTTGCAGAATGGGGCCTGGGAGGGATAGTAAACTAACAAATGCCACTAAGAGCTACAAAGGATAGGAAGCTGTGAAGGGCCATGATCCTACTTGGCCAAATCTAAAATTATCTCTATACTCGTTTATAACATTCTTGTAAGACATTGCTGGTGAGTTTGAACCTCATTGTTTGTCCCAATACTATAACCATTGTGCTACACTAAACTTGCCTATTCCTGTGTTAACATGTTTCTCTTTTACTTACATACTTATCTCTCTCTCTCTCTCTATATATATATATATATATATATATATATATATATATATATATATATATATATTATTTAGGCTCTGAAGAAATAAAATAATAAAATGTAATTACCATGTGTCAAGTGTGCTACTTTTGAACAAAACCACTTCAGGCAACAGTCTTGTATACAAGGAAGCTGTGAAGGGCCATGATCCTACTTGGCCAAATCTAAAATTATCTCTATACTCGTTTATAACATTCTTGTAAGACATTGCTAGTGAGTTTGAACCTCATTGATTGTCCCAATACTATAACCATTGTGCTACACTAAACTTGCCTATTCCTGTGTTAACATGTTTCTTTTTTACTTACATACTTATCTATATATATATATATTATTTAGGCTCTGAAGAAATAAAATAATAAAATATAATTACCATGTGTCAAGTGTGCTACTTTTGAACAAAACCACTTCAGGCAACAGTCTTGTATACAAGACTGTTGCCTGAAGTGGTTTTGTTCAAAAGTAGAATTTAAATCACCATTCAAATTAAAAACAATATTGACTGTTTTCACATTAATGTTAAACTTTGCAGCATTTCTTTTGACATTTTTTTTTTTTTTTTTTTTTTTTATCTAAATTCATAGCATTATTCAGTCATGAAAATATTTCCTGAGTTTTTATGGCCTTTCCAGTAAATTGTGAATTCATTCTATTTATTCAGGGCAAATGTTTCCTGCTTGAAAAAAAATCTTTTATTTATACAAATTCATAGCATCATTATTTAGTTATCATCAAAGTTTTTTTTCTCTGGCTTTCCATGACCTTATGCTACCTTTGAGCATATTATGTTGATATTGTGTTGTGAGCAGCATTTTTTGACAAAATCTCTATTCATACAAATTCATAGCATCATTATTCAGTTATCATCAAAGTATTTTTCTCGGTTTTTCTATGTTCAGATGACTTCCATTATTTAATTCCACCAGCTCAGACCTTTATAACTCGGACGCATCATGCTAATTTCTCAGAATTGAATCACCCTCATTACCTCTGTATTTCAAATGTAAGGAGTCTCCCCCCCCCCAAGAATTTCTACTTTGTGAAACTGATTCTTGTGTAGATGCTTCTGATCATGACGGTCTTAACCTCCTCATCCACACGTCCTACCACCTCCTCTTTTACACACATCATTCATCAAAACCATTCTAAAAGTAACCCTCAGCTTTGAGTGGCTCTCGAGCCTTGTATTGTGTGCTTTAAAAAGTTCAGCAATTATATCAGTTGTATAAATAGGAAATGATAGTGACTGAAAGCCACAAAAGGCAATCATTTAAGTAAGTAAATGTAAAAAGTATGTGTCAGTTATTTATAGTATCAATGGTCATCTCATTCTTGACTGGAAATTCTTTTAACTTTTATTGCAGTATCAGTCTTTCCATATAGCCTGGCTGATGATGTTTTGGCAGGAAAATTATTCTAGCAGTAATTCATAATAATTTGAGACCTCAGTCCTGGTACTGTATTCTTGTTTATCTGGGTTTGTGTCTGTGGGTTTATTTGTGGCAGCAGTGAGCAAAGGAAAATGTTTATGAAGTAACCTTGGCTATGTTGTCATTTTCTCTCTGTCTGATCCAATTTCATTTGTCTCATTTATATAAGGAAGTTTGCACATCTCTGGCATTGATTTCTTTAATGATAAGATGTTCATAACCTTCCTTTGTTTAGTAACAGATTTGGAATGTGATTAGGTCAAACCCATGGTCTGAATTTTTATAACAATTTGAACACTAGGTTATATCTCTTTCATCTCTAACCATGGTCCGCCACAGCTTCCCGTGCTCTGTTGCTTTCAGTCACTCTTTGGCTACCTGATATTCATTCTTCAATCCATTTGTTCAAATTTCTCAAGTAGGTGATATCTCTCTAATCACTGTCTTCTATAGCTTCCTGTTTTTCACTGCTTTCAGCAAAATGGTCCCTGTTCCTCCATCCATTTGCTCAAATTTTTCAAGTAGGTGACTCACTGCTTTCCTTTGCTTCACTTGCCTTCAATGCACCTTGTGATGTTAAACTTTTCAAGCCTTCTTTTCTCATGAAAGCATTTCTAATAATGTTACTATAGAAATGCATTGAAAATTAGGAAGAAAAGGATTGTCAGTGGTCAAGAATTATGCACAACCTATACAAGTGGTCAAAACTTTTTATACATCTGACATTGATTTTATTTTCAACAGTAATTTACTTAATCAAATAAAATAAATCACAACCCTAATGGCTAACCTTCATCCATAACCTAGTCTGTGATCAGTGTTTTCTAAATGAAAAATGTATAGATTTAATTTATTTAAAAAATATGTAAATAAACATTTCTCAAAATAACTGGCTTATACTTCCTTTCTAAACAATAAAATGAAATATTAATTTACTCACTTGCATAATGTGTAAAGAAACTATTTCAATTAAAAATATACAATTGTACAGGTAATATTTGTTAGTAAAAGGGACTTTTTTTTCTTTCCTTTTTTTTTTTTTTTTTTTTTTTTTTTTTTTTTACACATAAAAGTTAGCCTTTCCAGGCAGTTGCAAGGAACAATTTTTTAAGCAACTATTATGTTTCCAGGCCCTTTATACACCTGCTGCAAAGGATATATTGATTGTAAATTGAATATTTTAATATCCATTAAGTGAAGTATTAAAAAATACAAATTGTTCTTTTCATTATTTTTAATATTGGTGCAGAACGGTCATTTTTTTTAACCTATTTTTTTTTTAAATACACAAATTGTCAATGGCTACTGATTAATTTTTTTCCCAAATCACTAAATAAAAGATTACCTTGTGCCAGATGTAATGAATCTGAAATACAGACTCATGAAAAATTCAATATATTGAATAACTGAATTTAAAGTAGTTTATATTATATTTAATTTATTTGTAGCTTGAGATGAATAAACAAACTCAAATTATGATTTTATTGTAACTCTACCCCTCTCTTTTTCTCTTCTCCTCTTTCGGTCTTTTTCTCTCTCTGTCTTTTGTTTCACCTTTCTCTTTTCTGTTCCTTCTGTCTCTCTCCTTCCCCCTTTCTTCATATTACTTTCCCCCTTCCATTCTCTGTTCTCTCTCTCTCTCTCTCTCCTTTTCACCTCGCTTTCCGTTCTCTTTTTCTTTCCTTCTCTATTTTTTTCTTCACCGCCTCTTTTCCCTTCCTCTTCCCTTTACTTTCGACATCTTTTTATACTTTTCATTCTTACTCTTTTCTTCTTAGCCCTCTATCTTTTCCTTTCACTCTCTCTCTTTTCTTCCTCTCTGTCTCCCCCCCCCGTGCCTAAGATTGCGGTCTAGAGTCTAGACTTTTTTTTTTCCTTATCTAGAATTAATCTTTCCCTAGCACTCAAAAATATTTAACGCCAATAATCCTTACGTGTTTTTTCTGCCAAATCCCGATCGACGCTAGCAACACACGTGTTGTTTTCTCCTTCATCCGTTTTCCATTTCGATCCACGTGCGTTTTTCTTTACCGACTGACTTTTTGTTCTTCGCCCTCACCCGCCTAGGCACAAGTAAATGCGTACCTGCAAAAGTGCATCGAGTTTTTTCGGCGTAATTTTTACGCTAAGTAGATAAACAAAAAACCAAGGTCAATAAATACACCCTCACTAAAATGAAGTTTGTTTTTTGATTTTTTTTTTTTTTTTTTTTTTTTAACAAAAACGGAGGTAAAGATGCTCTGTCAAGCTGCAGACATTAGGATAAGCTTTGTTGACCTTTTTTAGCGTTTTATGTGCTGTCTTTTTTTAGCTATAGTTTTTTTTCTATTCCTCGTCTGGATTAAAAAAAAAGCTTTTTTTGATAGTTTTTTTACCTTTACAAAAACACCGAAAAAAAAACTAAAAATAAAAAAAAAAGATATTTCAGTTTTAATTACAATGTAGATAATTTTTTAAGTATTAAAAAAGCAATGTTTTGTTATAAATTTAAATTGCGCAATATATTTTCTTTTTTCTTTCTTTTAAGTTTTGTTTTACTTTTTAATGTTCCATATTTTATGACCCTGATCGATTGAAGCAGTCATGCCATCAATTTGTTGCGTCATGACCTTGCACCTTTGCAAATAATAGCCAACATGGCTGCTGACGTGAAAAGCTAATCTTTTTTAGATAATTCTAAAAAGTCAATATTAATGTTTATCTAACAAAAATATCCATAAAATCTAGACTTTAATGGAAATAATATTATTGTCAGAAACTTGACTTTATGTCACTTCAAATATGTTTCATTGCATTGAAATATTTATTTCACACAGAAAATTCCAATATTACGGAACTTGATTGCTAGATATAAAAAAAAAATAATAAAAATATGATCATGTTTAGCAATTTTAGACGACCCTTTCAATAAGGGAAGCTTAATTTAAAGAAGACGAAAACTCGAGAAGAATTGGCAATAGCTTGTCGGAAAGGAAAGACGTTGATGATACCGCTTTCTTTTTCTTTTTTTTACCATCTGCAGATTTCAACTCTTATCTTCCGTTAAGGATAATTTTTTAAAGTATAAAAATCTAGATCCAGACTATTTACCTAATAATACTAATTTCATTTTCATAGATAAAAATTAAAAAAAAAACTCTCTTACAACTTAAACACTTTTTTCTTAATTCTTAGACGTGTGCGTACTTCTTACACAATTGCCTTTGTTCTTCTTAGAGAGGGGCAAAATGAAATTCACACTAGGTAGGTAGGTATAGTGAGTTTTCTGAGAGTTTTTTTTTTTAAGTACAGTGTAACCCGGATATAAGAGTTGTTGGGACCGGAGAAGAAGTGCCTTATATCCGGGTTTCTCTTATATCCGGGTTTGGGACCGGAGAAGAAGTCTCTTATATCCGGTTTCTCTTATATCGGGGTTTGGTCTCTTTTGTTTAGGTAAGTATGGCTCTAATTTTGGACCATATAAAATCTCTCTTATATCCGGGTTTCTCTTATATCCGGGTCTCTTATATCCAGGTTACACTGACAGAATATTTATTTGTATTTAACAGCTGAGAAAAGTTATTTATATTTTGATAAATAAACTTTAAAATTCATTTGATTGTTATTTTAAATTTCCGTAGTCTGAGAAGGAATATTGTCCAATTAATGTGACTTAGGACATTTTTAAAATGAGCACAAAAAGTCACTTCTTTTGGTACAAGTAGCAGAGAAATAAGATCAGACATTTTTAGACGGTTTGAGGTTTGGAGTTGCAATGACAGGTGGATAGGCTCTATATTATTTCATAGTATTTTTTCTTGATAAATATGAAGAGACTGAGAAAGGTAGATAGAAAGAGACTTAGAAAGATAGATAGATAAAGAAAGAGACTTGGATAGATAATTTATTTTATATTCCAATTTAACTGTCATAAATGTAAATATTATTTCAAAAACCCCCTTGTGAAACAAAGCGTTTTTCAATTTAAAAACTTTAAAATTTAAATAGAATTAACACTGTTTTTCTGGCTTCAGCTATTAAAAATCAATGACGTTTTTAGTGATAATTGTTTGAAATTAAATTAAATTCACGTTTTATTATTTATTGCATTCCTACCAAATTTATTCAGACGCTTGAAATTAAAACTACAGGAAAATTATTGTTGAATTGAATTTAAAATAAAATTAATTAGTCTTTGTTCTACTTATCCGCGTGATAATCTATTAAAAAATCTCTCTATATTTTTTTAAATGTCACAAGTAAACTGTAAAAGTTTGTATATTTCTTGAGAGAGAATACTTTTTTTTTCAACAGAAAAAAAATGCAGTGAAAAAACTAAAAAAGTATTTAAATTTAAATGTTTTTAAATTGCGTGTGTAACACTACAGTGGCTAAAAATATATATCGTCTATGTTTTCTCCTAACCTGACCGAAATTGCATCTGTTAATTAATACATTTCGAATAATTACACATTTTCTCACTTTTTTAGCTTAAAAACCAGTTTGCTACTTTTGACGCACTTGTTAATGCTCTTAGTCTTTTCACACACACACATATATATACACACACACACACACACATATATATATATATATATATACACACACACACACACACATACACACACACACGATCCCAGAAGGTTTGTGTAAATAATTAGATATGTGTCCATGCACACTACTGAGCCAGTAATACACGGATATTGGCTGTTTGCCAACCTTAAAGGTTGCTCATTTGTGTGTAGTAAAAAGCAGTGGGCGCTTTCTCACAGGTCGCACATGGTCTCCTCTCTTTGCGCGGGGCACATCTTGTCTTCGTCGCCTTCATTTTAAATCAATTGATAAACCATTCTCTTTTTGTTGTTCTCCACATCAACAACAACATGAAGGACTTCGCAAACCTGACAAATGGTCACTCTATCAACAACAACAGTCTCTGTTTTGATGGTAGGATGATGTATTTTTCTTTTATCTTTTTTCTCGTCAATTTGATTTGTGTGTGTGTGTGTGTGTGTGGTCGAGGACTTCATTTTACTTTCATTTAACGTAAGTTAAAATTATTATTACCGATAATTTAATTATTTTCATTTTGTGATGATAAATATAATTATTTAAAATTTAATTTCACCGGTTTGTACTTGTAATTTACAAGAATTTGATAGCAGTTACTAAACTAAAAAAATGCTTTAGGGAGGTAATGTTAAAGTTTTTTTAATTTTTTACCATAGTTTTTTTTAAATTCTAGAAATTTATTTCTTCTTCCGTGGTTTTTAATTCAAGTCTTTTATGGTTATGATTTTTTTCTAATTAATGAAGGACAAATGTAGAGAACGAAATATCAGTTTCTAATAATTAGAAACTGATATTTCGTTCTCTACATTTGTCCTTCATTAGAATCTCTAATTCTATCGATTTATAATAAATCTAATTTATTAGCTATAAAATAAATGCCTAATTTTTTTAATTTAAGATTTTTTTAACCTAATCAAATATTCACGTTTGCAAGGCTTCATAAATAATTTATTTTAATATGAGAGACTTTACTGAAATAATTTCGTTAAAAAGGCTTGAAAATTAAAATAGAGTTGAATAATAATAATACGTATTATTCCTTTTGAAAAATTATCTTTGAGACATTTTTGCTTCATAATCTTTAGATTATTATATCATTTATTCCCCCCCCCCAAAAAAAAATGCTTTTTCTCATGACAAATAATTTTCGGTTCAATATTATTATCGGTGGTCGATAAGTTTTAAAAATGCGTGATTTTGATATTTGTAAAAAATAAAATAAAATAAATTTTTTTAGAGCCAGAAATCCCTTAAAAAAAAATTTATTTGTAAATAAAATCCATTATTAATTAAATAAAAATTTATATTTTTTAGAATTATTTTTAATTGTCGACAGTACACACGTAGCACGTGTTTCTTTTTTTTTTAATAAATCACATTACTTACTGTGTAAAAGTAAATCTTTACATAGATTATGAAATTGGTTATTTATTTAACCTTTTTTATTCAAGAAGCTTCATAAATAAGTTCTTTTTGTTAGCGTGCTACTACAAGTAAATTCGCGCTTTTCTAGAAATTTCCGCGCGCTTTTTTTTCTTTAATGAATTCAGAAAAAAAAACTAAATCGTTTCTATTTCTTCTAGTATTTGTCTTGGTTTTGAGGCCTTATTTATTCTTACATTCACAAAATGTCTCCCTTGTCCATTTTCCTCTTCTTTTTACCAGACAAATGAGTTCAAGGCCAAACTGCAAATTTTCTGACCCTTTTTAAGTCAAGTGCAGGAAGATGTGATGAGGTGTAAGAAGCAGGAAACTGAGTGTGGCTTTACTTACTAATAAATGAAAAAGAAAAAAAAATCACTTATGAAAGAAAAATAACAACTTTAATTTATTTTTAGATTATCAACCAAGTAACGATGTCACCAAATTATACGATAGACTTTTTTTTTTAAGCACGTTTATAAATTTAGTACCGTTTTTCGCGGATGTTTAGAATTTATTTGTGACTAGAAATAGTCATGGTAATTATTTTAATTTGGGCATAAGAATTTTTATAATTAGTGTGTTCATCTGAAAGCTGGATATCACGAGAAATTAAAATTAATTGGCTATGCTATCACACGCATACAGTGTTTTTAAAAATTACAATATTTTTTTTTTTCAAATTTAAGGTCTTCGTAGAGTCTGGCGTTAGCTTTCAGTAAAATGTAAAAATAAATATGATGACCCTGAAAGCTAACTCCAAATATTTTTTTAAATTGTCGCGTGTCAGAGCCACTAGCGAAGTGCTGGGAACGACAGGATCTATTCAATAATTTTCCTTCATTTCGAGAAATATTTTAGCTTAAAAAACGAATTTAAATTATTTATAATATAAATAATTTATATCATATATTTTTTATAAGGTGAAATTTATTATAGATATTGCAGATCTCTCTTGTTGAGTCTCTTGGCTATGGCGCGCAAAATTGAAATCGCGCCCTTAGGAAAGGTAATGAATCCATTTTTCTCCATTCCAGTTATGAGTTAAAACTGTTAAGGGTTAGCGAAGCAAACTGGATTTTCTAGTCAGGGAAAAAAAGAAAACTGAATTCAAACCTAAGAAGGTCTGGGGTTTTTTCTTTGTATCTGGTATTTATTTGTTCCGAAAAACAAGCTCCATTTTTCGGAGACAAGGCTTGCTTAGGGTGTCTTGCGTAAATCAGCTCGTTAGTAACCAGCTATGTCAGGGTCTGTTTGTCTGAAGACGACATTGGCCATCTGGGTTGAGGTGGGGGTTGTATAGTCAGACTAGACAGCCCAGGGTCGATCATCGGCGAAACAGCTGGATCACTTGTCCTCGTAGAAAAGGCGTTAATATCAAAAGCAAGAATGACATAATAAACACGACACCCACTCAGTGAAGCTTTTCATTCGCGTATTTCCCCTACTCGCCTCTCTTCTCCATTGTCAGTCTCATGTTGTTTTGTAATCGACACGAAAAAATAACAGATTATTAAATTATTTTTGCATTTTCTTAATCCACCATTCAATCCCCAGTGATGGCCTTTTCTTTCCAGATGCACTTTTTAAGAAAAAATTGAAGAAATAAACCAAATTTTAAATTTGCATTTTTTTTTTTTTTTTTAGCAAAATTGGGAACAGTTTTTATTTTATTTTCGCTAAAATAACTTTCTTTTTTTTTTTTTTTCTAAACTTCTGAATGTAAATTTAATTTTTTAACCCAACCTGATCAGGTTTCTGAAATAAATGTTATATTGGTTGACCTTCTTCCCCCCCCCCTTTTTCAGCATTTTCGGTTGTAGCGGCGAAGAAAAAAATTACTTCATTTGAGTCGAGAGAATGATTGCGAAAATGGAAGATTACAACATAACTTGAAAAATTGCAACATAACTTCAGAAAAATATTGAACTTCAGAACCGTTTAGAAAAAAAAATGTTGACACAGCGGCTTCTGACACGCCCCTTCAGACCGTAGACAATTTGGCTCTACGTTTTCATCTTTCTTTATTACCTTTGAATTGCCTGCTAAGACATCTTGGGAGAAGAATGGAAGGATTTCCCATCTTACTTTTGAGTTTTTCTTCTCATACTTGCCCAAGGCTATAAAAGCTCAGTCTACCTTGTTATTTTTTAACCAATAGCTTGGAAGAACGGTGAAAAATGATTTCATAGTTTTCCCAAGAACATGAATGCGAAATCGAATGCAACAGATGAATTTAGAATTTAAGGCAGAAAAAAGTTAGTTTCGAGTTAACAAATCCATATGAAGCGATATAAAATATTGCTTTATAGTTATTTCCTAATAATATTCTAATTAAAATAATAAAATTTAATTCATTTTAATTTTTAAACCAGCAAAATGGGGATTATTTAATTTTCTCAAGATATTTAAATTATTATTATTACTCATTTTACTGAAAGTTTTAATTTTAAAAATATCATCTATTTTAAATTACTGACTTTTCCCCTTATCCACCTTTATTCTCATCTCCTATATTGCTTTACCTGGCCTCATTCTGATCCCATAAAAAAAGAAACCTTTCAGTTTTTGTGACTGATAAAACTTGGGATTTGTGAAATGAAAATAAATCATTAAAATAAAAAATCAGATCTATTTTTACACTTGAATGAAATGAAAAGTCTTTTTTGTATGGCATTCATTCGTGACAGTAATGAAACAAAAAACGATTCGCACCAAAATATTCACAAATAAATGTCTTTAAAGAATTTTTCTTTTCGTGCTTGTGGGAAATCATTCTATAAATTTGTAGTTGAATTTAAAAAAAAATTTCATGTAATATGTCAGATCAAAAGAATGTATTTTTTTATCATTTTATTTATTACAAAATGTTTTCTCAAAATATGAGGCTAGGTAAAAAAAAAAAAAATTGTATTTGGTATGGAAAAAACCGTTCAAGCGACAGACATGTACGAGGGCGCGTTGTAATACTTCGGGCTCAACTCCCTTAAATTTCAGTGTTCACCAAATGACTGACCTAAGATCAGAATTTAATCCTCTCTTATGACCGAGAAATTTTCAGCACCACATCTACTTACCATACCACAGCAATTAGCCCATCTTCTTCAGGCTGTTAAGTCAGATTACTTTTCTAACCGTTTGTCAGATAAGCACTTTTTAGGCATCACATGTGATTTACACTCTCAACTGTCTTCATCAGTAATCTGTGCTATATGAGCGACTGATTGTGAGAAATTTGAAACCTCACATATTACCTGGCTTCTTGTAAATGAAAATTAATACCGTCTCCTGGCCAAATAAGGGAAGAGAAAATAATAAAAATAAATAGTAATAAAATTCCACCGTGTTTATTTCGACATCTTTCCACCAGTGTTATTAATTTTATCGCGAATTTTACAAATGTTTAAATTGAAATTTATTGTTAAGTCTGGAACTTACAAGCACATGTTACGTATATTTGGCAACAGTTTAATGACAATTTCTAAGTACCCATCCATCGGCTCGATTTGGTATCAATTAATAAATTAATCTCTAACGCTAGTTAAATAAAAACTAAAATAAATAGAAATATTCATTTCGTTAAATTAATTAAAAGTCAAATTATTAACCTTTTTTCTCAATTGAATAAATTTCATTTTTTTTTCTTTCATTAATTACGTGCTTTTAAATTTTATTTGTACATTTTAATGTCGTTTTAGGTATTTTTTAAATTTAATTTTATATTTAAAATCTTTTTTTTAATATTTTTTTTATGCATTTCCTTAAAAAAAAATTGACCTCACTTGTTGCTACTTTGATAATCTATTTTTGTTAGGTCGATCTGTCCATGTAACTGATCGATAATTATTCCTTCCAATATTGCAATTATCATTTGCGACAAAAAACTTTCAAATACGAGATGATTTTCAAAAACAAAAATAAATTGTTAATATTTCTACTTGATTTTAAAAAGGAATGAAAACCTGTCCTTGACACAGTTTGTTTGTTTTTTTGTTTTTTTAAAAAAAAAAAACTGGCTTTTTTTTCTTTTTTTCTTTTTTCTTCTGCTTTTGCCATTTGAAGCAACGAAGTCATTTTTTAATTTTTAATATATTTTTTTCCTCGTTCTTCTCATTTACATAATTTTATGACTGATTTTGTCAGATTTTATGCATTGACTTACAGATCTTAAAATGATTACTAAACAAACTTAAAAAGAAAAAGAAAATTACATTCTCTTCCAGAGTCGATATAATGTGACATCTCTGAGTAAAAGACAGGGTCCAGTTTTAACAGCTCTACCGTTGAAAATTGGACCCCCATTTTATGTCCTACCTAAAAATCCCGTGACTCAGGTTGTGACACGTCATCGGAATTAAATTAATATTTTGGCTTCATTAATTTAATTATATGTCCTCGTATGCACTATATCTTTTTTTAATGCAAGAGAATAATAGTTGATACTTTTTAAAGTTAAGCAAAAGATAGGGGAAAAAAATTAGAATATATACTTTTAACTTTTTTTATTTTGCTTAGTAATTTGGTAAAAATTGACTTGTTAGGACAGGTGAGAAAGTATCTAGCTAGGTAGCTTTTTTTTTTTTTTTTTTTTTTTTTTTTTTTTTATCGTATCTTTTTGTTCTCATAAAAAAAAAAAAAGTGTCTCTAATCACAATGTAACCAAATTTGATAAATTTAGAAAAAGAAAAAAGTGGTATGTTTTTTGTAGTTTTTAATTTTACCATAATGAACAGACCCTAGGTTCGTGTTTAGTGTAGTGCAAGCTATTTATAGTAAATTTTGCCTTTCTTTAGAGTCTTTCTTTACCTATTACTCAATTAAAATTGTAGCCTTGTACCAGACATATTTTAGATGTAATAAATTAAAATTGGCCATTTAGCTGCGTTGGAAATTTATCATTAGGATAGAAAAAAAATTCCCTGATGTGAATGAAGAAATTGTTTTCTATTTTTGTAAACTCCACTCCATCCGACCCCTGCAAAAATTTTTTTTACTAGAAATTTCTTTTTGAAACAAATATTGGATACAAGACTCCAAGCTACCTTTTTTTTTTTCCTTTTAGTAACGGAAAAATACCATTTAAAAAACGTTAAAACGATTGATTTTAAAAAAAAAAAAAAAAAGTTCTGTTTTTTTTTTTTTTTTTTTTTTTTTTTTTTAAATGATTATTTAAAATTAAAACTGAATTAATACATAGAAACATTTATGTATATTTATATTGCATATGATAATAATTTTTTTTAAGTTATGATATATTTATTAGCTAAAATGCTCGATATCAAAGTTAAAGTGGACATTGAAGTCAACACCCTTGGCGACAGTCCGTTTCATGCTTAAACGCAATCTTTAATCACGATTTTATCTTAAACATTTCGGTTAACTCACCTTGAATAATTTTACCCCAAAATATTAATGTTCATGCTCAGAATAACTTCCATCATCTTTTTAAATGATTGTGCTTTATACATTCATTTCCTTTAAAAAATATGTTAGTACCACATTCCGATAATTTATAAGCTGAAGGCATCACAAAAATGTTAATGGTTCCTTCAAAAGCTGACAGAGAAAAATAAAATGAATTTTATATTGTTTTTTGTTTATTTAAGCAAAAGATGATTAATACAAATATATATAAATTCAAGTCCTTCAACTTTTTATTTTTCATTTAGTCACGGACTTTCTTAAAAAAAAAAAAAAAAAAAAAAAAAAAAAAAAAACTTGAAAAACATTTTTTAAATAATTTTAAAAAAATGCCTTGAATTTTTTACTAGGCAATTTTAAAACATTGGCACGTTTTGTTTTTTGTTTTTTTTGTCACTAATTGAGCTGCCATTGTATATGAAAGATGTAAAAATAAAATACAAATTTAAAATTCTCTTTAAAATCCAATATTTGTCCTAGAGTTGTATTTCAAAGTCAGTAAATTTAACACATAACTGGAATTTCTGAAAAGTAATATTTACATTTTACTTAAATGTAAGTAACGTTTTTACTTTTTTTTCTTTTATTTACACGCGGTAGCCTGTGAAATCAAAGGACTTGTAGAAACACTAATAATTCTATCCCTACTCGAAAAAGCGCGCTAAAATAAGAAATACGGAAGACCAGCAGTGTAGTAATCAAAAATGTTTTATCTTTTTCAACCAATTGCTTATATGGTTTTAATAAACTTTAATGAATAAATTTGAAGGTATTAAGGTGCTACCAAGACAAAAATATAGCGTAAATGGAATTTGCGTTAGGTTAAAAAAAAAAAAAAAAAATTGAAAAGAAAAATATTTATTATTTGTTCTAAGTATTTTTTTTTTTTAAATTACGGTATTAAAAGTTTTAGGTGAATTAAAAATAGTTTCGTCGTAATTCTGAAAAGTTTCTTGGTGTCAAGGGGAACAATTTATGCACCAAAAAGAAAAAGATTTGTTTTTAAAATAAAAACTTACGTTTAATGACTGAAGTTTTGACTGTAAAAATAAATGCTTAATGAAGGAAAACACGCGCAAAAGCAAAAGCCAACACCCGTATCGGATATCAGTGCTTTCAAGACAGAAAAACTGACTGAGCGGGAAATATGAAATTAATCTTCCGATCGAATATTAGGATAGTAGTCAGTCAAAGTGAGATAGCAATTATTATGTCCTTTTTGTACATCTCTACAAAAAATAACAGTTGCTAAAGGAGAAAATGAAATAACTAAAATTCTTTTAAAAAAAAGGTTAAAACTCGAAAATGGCATTCATTTAAACTTTTTTTTTCTTACAAACAAACGACATGTTTTATTTAATTAAAAAAAAAATTATTTTCTAGTAAATTACTGACCGAATTTTCGTTATGTTCACTTCACACCTGATTTATTTATTTATTTATTACTGAAAGTGAAATGTATATTCAAAAATACCATTAATGAATAAATACTGAAAATTTCGTTTGGATCGAATAATAATTCTCTGATTTTTGGCAAATATTTAAAAAAAAAATCCATTTCGTTGGTACGTAATTGGTGATTTACTAAAAGCGTATCTTAGATGTGACACAAGGCCGCAAATATGGAGCACCCAGTGAAGATCGAACTAGCATTCACCTCCCTCCTCAGGTCATTTTTTATTATTAATTTACTACTTTTTTTTTTTTATAAACGCCCACCAATATTGGTTTTTTTGCTTTTTTTGTAAGAAATTGCTTTTTAAAATAAATCTAAGAATTTTAATTAAAATTTTTGTATCGTCCCCTGATTAATAAAATATTAAATTAATTAATTGGAATTTATTTTGAAATTTCTTATCCTTCGTTTCACGTTTTTATTTTAATTACCTTTATCCAGTGCGTTTGACAGGAGTTCGTAAGCTTATAGCAAAAGGACACAATTGTTAGGTACTCAGTAAGAATCGAACTTGTTCGAATTGTCTGCCACAGATTTAGTCACTTAGTGGAAGTTAGTGAAGAATGAAGATCGATTGTCATGAATTACAAGAACGCGAATAAGCCACATTTCATTTTCTTTTTTTAATATTACGAATAAATTATATAGATTGAAAGAAATTTATTTTATTTCTTTAAGTCGCCTCTTAATTTTTAAAAAAAAATTGAATTTTTAAATGAATCTGATTATATTTTCCTTCCGTAGATCATTCAGAGTTGCCGCCCTTGATTAGTATAAGGGAGATAATCCTCTTTTTTATATATATTCTAAATTAGTCAACTTACAAATCGTTTGGATTGTTGGTTTGTAAAAAAAAAAATTATTTTTCTTTTTTTCTTTTGATCATTTTATAATGCTCATACTATTTTAAGCATTTTATTTCAGACAATAATATTGTCTTCGGTGACCTAGCTGGTCTTCCTTCCATTTCATCCATAAAATCTCTTCAAATTTGGGTCCTTCTAATTCTAGCAGCGTTCAATTTCGTTTTGCTTAACAACCTTTTTATTTTTTATTTTTTTTTTAATTTCAAAAACCTGGCAAAAGTTTCCATCAATAAAAAATTGCAAACAGAAAAAATTGATTTTTATTGAGTTTAATTATGTTAGCGTTTGAGGTTCGTTTAAAAAAATGGTTTTAAAGGAGTTTGAAAAATCTAAAAATGTCTTTAAGTTTTTAGTCTAGTCTTTCTTTTTTTTTTTTTTTTTTTTTTTTTTTTTTCTCATTTTACGTCATTGGAAAAAATTAAATTTTTTCGTTAACCTTTTTTTTTTTAAAAAAATTGTAATTACTTCATATCTGACAATTTCTTGTCATACACAACACAATGTAGAGAGACTACAATTGGATTGAATAGTCTGTATTTTCTTTATATAAAATTTAACTCTTAGTTTTAATCATCACAACAAGCAAGGCAATAAAGCCACGAAGACTTGGGTGTTACTGAGTGAAAAAAACAAAAAAAAACAGGTTTTAGACAAAATAACGATTGACATTGTAATTAAAGTTATGCAATATTTATTCCTTACATGTAGGTATCTTCACAAAAAACGCAATACCTAATGTTAAAAATGAAATTTTAATAAGGAAAAATTTTTCTTGGAGCTTTTATTTTAGTTTTAATTTCAACCTAATAGATTAAATTTAATATTTCCAGTAAACAAAATACTTTGTTAAATTAATTGGAAGGAGTTTTCGTTTTGAAATTTCTAAAGAAAATTTTAATTTGGCGCCATTTTTTAGCAAACTTAAAAAAAAAAAACTTAAATTTCTTTGTAATGAGCTTTGTTTACGATATGATTAGTAAAAGTTAATTTTTCATCAAAAAAATTTTTTAAGACAATATTGTCCTTATTATTCACAAAAAGCAATGAAAATATGAATATTAAAATATAAATATTAAATAATGTCTTAATTTTATTTTTTTATTTTATGATTCAGAACAGATTTTCAGTAAGATAAAATATTTTTACCAAGATCTTGTATATTGAGAAGATTCCTCCTTTTCTAGTAATATATAGCTAGGGTATGGCTATCATTAGTTATATGAAAAAAGGTTTTAGTGCATCACTGGACCCCCTCCACACACACTGGTAAATTGGTAGGTGATGCAGGCACCAGGGAAGTGGGTATTAGTGACCTTAGTCTGTCCTGGGCAATTATTGCATGTACTAATATATTGTAAAAATATTTAAAAAAAAAAAAAAAAAATACATTGTAAAAATATTTATAAACTAAATTTGAATAAACCAAAATAAACAGTATTTAGTATCATTGAAGTTATCCCTTCCTCTGTTTATTTGAAACTCTCCCTACTGTGTTTATATTTATAGTGGCTACTAGTGTGCATTCTCTTTTACCAGAATAAAATATAAACTTAAGATATGCAGGAAATAATATATTGCATTTTTATTAAATAAGTATTTGTTATTTTAATTATTAAATTGTTTTTTAACATAGTTGGAATATTTTGTATGTTAAATAATAAAGCTTTCAATTTAAAGAAAAATAAATGAAAATTTATTGTATTAGGTTGGTGCAAAAATAATGTCGTTTTCTCACATAGTAACATATATGTGAGAAAACGACATTATTTTTACAACCTAATACTTAAGCTACACTCTAGTAAAACCAACTGTACTTTGTACGCTCTTACCTGTTTGCACTTCTCTAAATTTGGTTTTGATTAGTCAATCAATGTATGAGTGTGAAGGACAGACTAATGGAAGTCACAGAATTTTATATATAGATAGTTAAAATTAAATTCAGCTTTCATTATCATTTATTCATTTAACGCGTTTTGCATCACTTTGATCACTACTCCACGTAGTTCATGGTGACATTCAAGGCAAAATAGTGTAATGGCATACTGGCTCCTTTTACACTGGGGAAGTTACCCTGTCCCTCCTCTTGGAAGTCCTCTGCCCACAGGTAAAGTCATTGACCTCTGTGGCACATCTATGTCCAGGCTGCATAATTGCTGATGGCCGCTTGCCACAAGAGGATTGGAGAGATGTTTCTCTTCAGCAGTTAGGAAACCCCATTCAGACTAGTTTAGCTGGCAGGTTGATACCATTGACCAGGTGTAGCCCGTGCAACTTCTTGGAACCATGTGTGAGAGCTGGATGTAGGCTGTGGAACAGTATATTTCCGCATCCATTTCACCTGAGTAAAGCAGTGCCAACCACTTCATTGCAAAAATAGTGCCAGTAATGATACGCCCCAAATTGAGCCATATTTTTTACCGTAGTATTTGAGTAAGAAACTGCTTATTTATTTAAAAAAAAAAAAAAAAATACTCCATTCTTTATATGTGAACAGGAGCTAATATCAATATAAATCTACTTGTGGTTGGCAGTATCTAAATTTTACATAGTATATATAACACCCCAACACGCATACTCAAAAATATACAAATTTCCACATATGCTTGGCTACTAGGGTATGTTTTGTGCATATTTTTTGTTTCTCCAAGTTCAATCCACCTGTATTGAGGAATCTCTCTCTCTCTTTTTTTTTTAATAACCAGTCTTGAACTGCTACCCAGTATAAGCAGGTATTTCAGCTGGTATGCATTTACATGGCAAGTGTTTAACAAGAGATGTTTTGGTTTCAGGAGGAATTGGTTCAATGGATCAAGACGATGAGAGTAGCCGAATGTTGGTGTTTATGGACAATTGCCATCACAAGGAGGTGCTGACTTCTCTGAATTTGCTTCAAAAAGGTGGCCAGTTTTGTGATGTCAAACTGGTGGTTGGCGAACATGAGATCTCTGCCCACCGTGCTGTTCTGGCTGCTGCGAGCAGTTACCTGTTCAAGCTATTTACAACATCTAAGGAGACCTCCCAGGTGCCATACATGTTTGAACTGAACGACCTGGACTACAAAAGCTTCCAGTACCTGCTAAATTATACTTATTCTGGACGGTAAGTAAAAGCCCCTGTTTTTAACTTTTTTTTTTTTTTTTTTTTTTTTTTTCATATTATATAGTTGTTCTTTTGTTGAGTTTTCTTGAATTTTATACCCCATAATGATGCCTAAGTTTTTCTAATTTTTTTTTTTTTTTTTTTTTTTTTTTCTCCTTATTTCTCTCCCTGGTGAAATGGTATTTAAGATTTGTTTGTTTGAACATGAAAATGTTTTTTTACCTTTTTATATCTTGTTTTTCACAGAATGAAACAAAAATTAAAAAAAAAAAATTAATAAATAACTAAAAATTGACATCTGGTGAGTTGTCAAGGGTAGGGGTATAAAAAAAAAAGTGAGCTTGCTACTGGCTCATATCTTTTTTTTTTCTTTTTTTCTTTTTTCTTTTTTAAACAGGTATTTTTTTTTCTTTTTTAATCCTTTTTATACTTACATAGATGATTCATACACACACCTTTTTTTTTTTTTTTTTTTTTTTTTTTTTTTTTTTTTTTTATGTCAATTTGTTGAATGTTGTGGATGCCATTGTAGTCCTGTTATCCAAAGTACCAGTGCTTCTGTCCTTAAAAGTGTAAGACCATATCATAGAGGATGTCTCATGCAAAATCTCATCGTAAGGCGGTTAGGTTTTATTTGCTAGACAATGTACTTGGCTTTGGGGATTGATGCTTGGGTAGCTGTAGGCTTAATTCACTCCTGTCACACCGGCAGCATTCCTTCAAGTCTGTCCCCTGTGTTGACAAAGGCTGGCTTTTATTGTGTCTAGCTTGGGTCTCCAGTGCAAAGTGAAGGCAATGTTCAATACAGTGATGTAATGGTTAGTGACTCAGAGATAGATCAACGAGCCTAGTTTGAACTTCAGCTGAATTTGTTGCATTCATTTTTGTACAAATCCCCTTCGAAACAGTATGAATTCATTATCCAAACCCCCTGCTATAGGTTAAATAAATAGCAAGAATTCAGCCTGAAGAGGTTATTAGGTTGCCTTACCCTAGACACACCACTGCTGTTACAGCTGCAGTACATGATGGGTTATGGAACTTGGGAGAGAAATTTAAATCTGGCTAACCAGCTGATAATGCATTACAGATTCATGCTAGGAGGGATCATTCTTGACTTAATTTCCTGCACGTGTTAAAGTCGGTTATTTGCCAGCATTTTTAAAGTAGGAATTCCTGGGATGCATGATGAGGAAAGGCCTAAAGAATTTAACACTCACAAGGCACATTGAAGACAAGTAGGTGAAAACAGCAAGTAACTTAACAATACATTCGAGTTATGAATTAATTTATTTTGAATGTTGTAGTTTATAACTTCTGTATATTGAGAATTTTTTCTTATATACTACACTGATGTATCGAAAGATCTGGAGTAGCAGTATCCAAAGTAGGAGGCACCCACTGTATCTTAATGTATTAGAAATGCCCCGACATAAAGACTGGCTAAGCTGTTTATGGCAAACTCTGGTGAATTTATCAAGAATTCAAATAGGGCATGATTAGTGGGTGCAAGACAGAAGAGATCATTCCATTTCTGAAATTGTGGGAGCATTTGACACTCCATGACCTAAAGTGTCACTTGTGTAATGAAAATTCTGGGGAGGTATTATTGTCCACTACAAACATCACAGTGGCCAATCACAGGTCCTCAATGACTGACCAGAGGTGCCTCACTAAAATTGTCTATAATAACAGACAAGTGACATTGGCTCAAATCACATCCACATTCAATACAGGAGGCACTTACACGCATATCCAAAGCAGGTTAATTCAGCATCTTTTAGATTCCATGGTTTATGGGTGCTCCTGTTAACACTGCTCCTCACCTGGACTTCTGATGATGGAAATACTACAGTTCTAGTTGTTTCACCCTGATTGTTTGATGATAGGCTTTGGGTGTAGCAAAAGACCCCATGAAGTCATGAACTCCAATTCTCAACAAGACATTTTGAAAGCTGGTGGGTGATTCATTATGGTTTATTTGTGTTGTATGGATTAGGTCTATTTGTCCACCAAAATATGCTAGTGACCACCATGTTTCACTGTTTAATGACCATTTGCACCTACAAATATCAGAACTTGTCATCTGTCAAGATAAATCTTTAGACCAGTGGTTCCCAACCGATTTTGGGCCATGCCCCACTTTGGTATTTCTAAAATTCTGGTGCCAATCCACCCCCTTCCTTGTAATATTTAATTCTTACATGTATGCTAATTATACATGTGCATACATGCACACAAACTATTTTTATGTATGCTTACTGTATATGCATCGTATGTATTAACACACATTAATATTAACACTCACACTCAGATTCACTAGAAAACAATTCACTGTTAATAACTCATTCTCGAATTCTGTTGGTATAGTAAGCCTACCGGTGGGGCATGTACCCCACGTCGGGAATCATTGCTTTAGACCATTGGTGTAGAGTTGATGCCGCGTTGAAATATTTGCACTTCATTGGCCTATGGGACTAAGAAATACTAAGCAACTAACCAGTGTCTTTTGGTACATCAGTGTAGTGATTGATTTGCTGAAAAAGTTTTTAGCCTTACCAAGAAAAGTTTCTAAAATCAATTCTGATGTTTTGATCAGATTTTGGGGAAACTGGTTCGGGCCAATAACTTTTCAGCACCTCATACATTCTTGTAAATTTTATTTTAAAATCTAATTTGGGGGAGAGAGAAAAAGTCTTTGTATCCTTTCTATTTTGTCTAATCAAAAACTTTAATTTTACAACTTCTGAAGAATTTACTTTATTTTCTTGTTTTGTGTTCTCTCATATTTAATTTTCTACAATTTTTAATAATTCTATCTAATTTTGTTTTCATTGATTTAAAATGTTTTGCATTTACTGATTTTCTTTTTTTGTTTTTCAGCACTTTCTTCATTTTTAGGCATTTTGTTTGAGGGTTTTTTGTTGATTGTTTTAAAAGTGGTAAACATTTTGGGATAGAATTTAAAGCTCAAACTTTTTTTAGAATTTAGTTACTGATTAAAGTTAAATCTGTTCTGGGCTGGACATTTGGAAATTTCTGGATTGCCTTACAAAACTATTGGTGCAATTTAGGTTGCAGAGAACAGAAATAAGTTCATTTAATGAAACAAAAAAATCTGAAAAATATCAGTAGATGAATAAAAATGTAATATGTTGATGTTATTGAATTTCCTGAATTCTGGAATAATTTAATTTTGTTTATATCTTCATCTTGATTATTATTATTATTATTAATTACATCCTTGTTTTCAGGTGAATTGTTTTTGTTGATTTTCTTTTTTTTTTTTTTTTTTTTTTTTCTTTTTTTTTTTCTCCGTGTGTGTGTGTTTCAATCTCTACCCTGATCATTCCACTTTCGGCTGTTAGTTGCGTGTTCATTCTGGTTACATGTACTCAATTATTTTAATCATTCTCATAAAATCATTTTTGTCTTATTCTGTCTCTTATTCACTGCTTTCTTTTTCTTCTCTCTCTCTCTCTTTCTTTTCCTTTATTTGCAGTCTTTTTTTTTTTTTTTTTTTTTTTTTTGTTCTTTTCTTTCATTCTTTTTTCTTTCTTAGACTTTTTTTTTTTTTTTTTTTTTTTTCCGGTTTCATTTTTAACTTTTTGTTTGCAACGCTCTCTATCTCTTTCTTTTCTTTCCCACCCTTTTCCCAAGAACACCCCCTCCCTCCCTCCCTTCTCTACAAGAAAAATCTCAGCTTTATTGCCAGAACATCAGTATTTTCAATCAAGGAGGGGGGTTGCTGATTATGAGAAATAAATAAAAGCTGTAAAGGAAAAAAAAAAAAAAAATCTACATTATTGGTGGGAAATTTGAAAAATTCTTATCTGACCAGAATGAACACATTTCTCACTCTACTGCTTCTGGTTGGCACCCAACATGCAACATTTTTTCTTTCTTGTCTGTCAGTTAAATTTTCTACTCACAGACAAGGCAGATTAGCATCTTGGTGTCAACCAAATTATTGCACAGTTTATATGTGTATTACCGTCAAGATTTTGTCTCTTTTTTTTTTTTTTTTTTTTTTCTTTTTTTTTTTCTTCCCCCCTTGATTTGGTCTGTCAGAGTGGGGGGTTAAATTAAAAATCTTGTAAAAATTTTCTTTTATTTTTTCTTGACAGTATTTTATTTAATTTTCTTCTGGTAATTGAATCTTTGAACACATTTTTTTAAAAATTCTTAGAGTTGGTAATCATACATTTTCTTTCTAATTTCCTGCTGATAGAAATTGTATTTGTTAATATATTAACAGCTACAATACAGAGTTAAGCTTGATTTTATTTATATATGTATATATATATATATATATATATATATATATATATATATATAAAGACTTTTCCAGAAATTCTTCAAGCAAGGCTATTTTGTGGTTGTTTTAACAGAAAACAAAGTTTTGAAGTTAAAAAACTCATCTGAAAATTGAAGAAAAATTTTCTTGTGGAAAAACAATATCTGAAAAAATAAAATCTAAAGCCATGTTGCAATTAAAGGATTTAATTTGATCTATTAAAAGAGAATTTATTTCTTTTTATTTTTCATTTTAAAGAAAGAAAAAAAAAATTGGCTCCACAATTTCAAATCAAGATTTTTATTTTCTCAAGATTTTTTTTTATCAAGCAAATGAGTTGAAAGGCAATTACCAGTGCTGTTATTCTTGTTGAGGCCACTGCATTCACACTGGACTACTTCAGACATTCAGTTAACATTTGATTGTCTTAGAGAAACGCAATGAAGTAAATGTTCTTATGTAATTGTTTCATTTTAAAAATCATTCTTGCAAAATGGTTTACAAGTAAGGCTTGAGTTTAAACCCGAAATGTATGAATACTTATTCTTATAATGAACATTACATAACAATAAACCTAGTATACTTTTTTAAGAGAGGACATTCCTGTAAAGATGTCTACAGGCCTTCTATTCACCTTCACACAC